>JAPQRP010000013.1:28528790-28562564 GCA_037367295.1 Apogon hyalosoma
GCTGTGGAGTTGAATGAATGAAGAATTCAGACCCAAGCAGAGCATTTACAGTTTATGGAGAGCACAGGGAAAGGTTTGAAAATGAAGAATTCCATTTTTTAAAAAAGAAAAATATCACTCTTTTAATATTTTCAAAGTGGAAAGTGTTCTTACAGGTCACTTCAGTGAGCTACATAATGAGAAAATAATTAACAAACAAATTAGTGATGATAGTATTTATTAGTTGTAGCATTTTGCTCAAAAAGTAATTCAAGACAAGGTGTATTTTTATTTATTTCAATTTTTGTTTGTTTTATATCCTCCTGAGACCCAGCCATGCATTGTTGCTCTCTGTAGGGGACAAGAGTTTCACAGCTTTAGTTAAAAAAAAAACAAAAAAAAAAACTGTCCACTGCCAAGAAATAGATAAATATATATGTTGAATCATGCTGTTTCCACTGAAGGTAATTATTTAATGTAAAAAAGGCTCAAACTGTTACTTACCAGATACACCTTTTTTCTCGTTAACCACACATTGGCTCTGAAATCATGGTCTAATTTAATATTATCAGATAAATGACATCGTGTTGCTTATTCATTCCACACACACACACACAAAGGTGGATGCAGCTTTGATTTTGTTTAGTTGAAGCAATAATATTGAATGAACGTGTGCATTTACTGTGAAAATCGATATTCTACTCCCCTCTGATTTTAGAGGGTGATCAAATCCCTAAAACAACAACACAGCCCATTCATAAAGCAGTGACACACCCGGTGATTAAGATTTATCGGAGCCTCCGCTCGTCCTCGACTCATCCACATCCACCAGTGAAATCTATCACGCTCCCACTCTCACCCACACTCATTTCTCCTGTATTGTTTTTTTGTCTTGTGCCCACACGTCTCAGCTCGGAAAGTAAAACCTGTTTGTATTCTGTGTTTCCCAGGTGTACGACTACTGGCTGGAGGATATGTACCTGAACAACAGGTTGGCCTTGCCGGTTAATTCCAGTCCTGTCATGGTGTTTCCTAAGCAAACATTCAGAGACCATAAAGACGCCCTCAGGTACGGGATGTACGCTTTTCTAATTGTACTGACTTGTAAAGCTTTTTATAAGATCAACAGTGATGGAATTTTCACTGCGGTTCTGTACTTGTTCCATAAATGTGGCAATAACTGCAAAAACAAAAAACAAGAGGAAACACGTCTGATCATGTCTAAATCCTTCATAATGACTCAAAATAAGGAATGAGGATTTCTTCAACATGATTTTGACATTGTAAACATGTTAAAAAAACACACTAATTTCCCAATCTTGCACCAGCATCTGAAGATAATCTGATCTAAACTGGTCAGGAATCCTTCTACTTTCAAAATCTGGCAGTCGTTTTGCTTTGCTGTGTGTTTTAGTGTCAAAACAGATAATAACAGAAAAAGACAAAAAGAGGAATTTAAGTTTTACATGTTTTTACTAAATAAGGCACTGGGAATGTACATCAATAAGAGATTTTAGGATGTTTAACATGAACTGGAACACACTGCACACTAACAAGTATTTGAATTTTGGCCCCTTATTTTTTGTTTTGGAGCTATTTTTTTTGTTTTTTAAATCAGTCCAGCTACTTTTCACCTGGTTGAAATAAAAAAAAAAAAAAAAAAAGCAGTTACACTGTCAAAATTCAGTAAAATCACAGAAAAAAAAAATACAGGAAAAATCACAACACTGCAAACAACAGTAAAAATAAAAAATAGGCCCAAGGGTCAAGGTCAATTTTTTTTTCTGAGCAAAGACCTGAGAAACAGTGGGAACGGTTCTAAAAGTGTATGTTTTTTTCCAGAAAAAAACCAAAGACTTAATGACTCAGCTTTTCTAGAATAATTGGCATGAAGGGAGGCTTAAACAAACAGCTCCTACAGTTGTTATGACTGCTTTGGACTGGTCAGAACTGTTTTGTTTTTTTTTTTTAATTTTATAAGTGATCCTTTATTTGAATATTTTGCTCAGTATTTTGCATTCTTAAGTGAAAATAAGGTATTTTCATACACTTAATTTACAGATCATGATTGATGTCCATAAGTTGAGGATTATTATATCAAAAACAGAAAATAGAGGAAAAAATGACTTTTTCCGCAAAATCTCTCGTTATCTAAACATAAACCCTGCGTCTCCATCCACTGTCATTAATCAAACTCCATGGGTTTTACTGGTGAATCAATGTTGTAGAAGATGACGGTGTTTCCATGGGAACTATGGCGCCTCTGAACGTCCAAGTGGGTCATATCTGATGACCATGAAAAGATGACAAACTGCATTTTACACCAATTATTGACATGGATTGATCGGATCAGTGGATCAACAGGTATTAAATATTTTATACCAGTAAATGATTGTGGTCACAGGTGGCTGTTTGGGTCTTTATGGGTTAACCTTGTACTGTCATACTACGTCATCTGGATAGTGCAATGCAGGAAGACGTATTATGAATCTTAATAATGAGAGAAAAAGCAAGAAATGACCTCATGCTTAACCCATAAAGACCCAAACATCCACCAGCGCCCAAAAACATCTACAGATCTAAATTGTTTAGTACCTGTTGATCCACTAATCCTATCAATCCATGTCAATAATTGGTGCAAAATACAGTTTGTCGTCTTTTCATGGTCATCAGATATGAGCCATTTGGACTTTCAGAGGCTCTGTAGTTACCATAGAAACACCGTCATCTTCTACAACACTGATTCCCCAGTAAAACCCATGGAGTTGGATCAATGACAGTGGACGGACACACTTGGTTTATGTTCAGTTAATGATAGATTTAACTGAAAAAGGTCACATTTTCTTCAGTTTTCTTTGTTTCTGCTACAATAATCCTCAACTTTAAAGAACATCTACATGAACAGTCAATTAAATATAGGAAAAGACCTGAGCTGCACTTAAAAATGCAAAATACAGAGGATAATATTAGAAAAAACGGTGACAAATTACTAAAGAAAGGTTGAAAATAGAGAAAAAAATAAGTTGGGAATTGCCACAAAAGTAGCACTGGGTATTTATGGGTTATGAATAAATGAATGAATGAATGAATTGTATTATTGTGTCCTGCATAAGAACATGCCCAGCCCTTACATGAGCTTATAAGACACCAAAAATAGGAACCAAATACCAGACAAAAGGCACAACAGACATAAACAAGACAATGTACTGACCTATTTAAACCAACACATCTGTCACTTTTTCCAGGCTTTACAAACAAATACTGCTAATTTATATACATTTGAACTACACAACCATGTCATCTTGTCATCATCAGGGCTCCAGATACTGTTACTTTTCTTACTGAAGATGCTTTTTTTAAGTTCAGGTTCATACATTGCAACGATCATCGTTGTCGAACTAGCGTCACAAAGCAAAAATACTCAGTCACGAAGCTGCTGAGGGATTTACGTTCTCGTCAGATTAGGATCAGAACGACAGACACGGAGAATCATCTCTGCTGTTATTAAATGGGCTGTGGTTCTCCAGACATTACACCAGACCACGCTGCCTTGTAACTCACCATTAGCTTTTGTCAGCTTGCGCCGTGCTAACTGAACGTTTCCAGAGCTCCCCGAGCAGCTGGTAATCTACTGACATGGCCACTTATTAGATTGGGAGTGACAGGGCCAAGCTCTCCGCAGAGACCACTAGTCAGGCCTCATTTAGGGGTGGGGTGCACGGCGGCCGCCTCCTTTGTATCGATCTGGCTTTGAACGTAATAACACCAAGACAAATGACATACAGCATGAGACCTGACAGGGTTCTGTGTTTTCCCTATTTGCCCACAACGCCCACTCTCACATACAGACCATCTCTCTCACCCAAACTCAGTTAAACCTCGTCCGTTGTATCCTCGTAATCTACCATAACGTGATTACAGTTAGTCCTGCGTGAGATGAGAGTACACGGAATTATAACCACCGCCCGTCTGTTGTACATGTACCCTGTTCATTAATTCCGCGCTTTTCTCCCTTTTAAGGTTTGCCACCCGTCTCATCATAGGCGTGCTACAGTACAAGGATCTCATTGATGCGTAAGTTCAACTTGTAACAGATTACCTGCCAAACTTCCACCTGCACGTCTGCACTCAGCCTCCGCCTCATCTAAGCGTGAACACGAGTAATAACAGAAGCGTTTCAGAGTCCGGGAGGTCATCTGATGTGTGTAATGATGTTGATCAGGTGTGAGCTGCCGGTGGATTTCGCTCGAGGCCAACTAGCCGGGACCCCCATGTGCATGGAGCAGTACAACCGCCTCTTCACCTCGTACCGATACCCAGGACTGAAGACGGACACGCTGAAGGTCCACGTGAACACGGCTTCACCTGAGCCAGAGCACATCATCGTGGCGTGCAGAAACCAGGTCAGGACACCATCACACTTCAGTAGTAAAATAACATGTTGGAAAAAAAAAAAAACACAGACTTTTCTCCTTGTTTTAGTGTAAAAAAAAAAAAAAAATAGTACTGAAATATCTGACAAAAAATAAGTGTAATTATCACAATATTCTGCCTGTTACTAACATTTTGTGTATTTGTAGATCCACTGTGATTGGTTAGTCGCTGTCAGCCGGAAACCTCTTATGTCCAAAATGGTTATTTTTCAGGAAACTGGAAAAATAATGTATATCCTAAAAGGGGTGAGAGCTAATAAGCTACGCTTCTTCTCACTCCTTTTCGAATATGACTTTTTTCTTGTTTTCTTTTTTTTCTTTATGTGTATTATTACTTTTTGCTCCCTTAAATTTCTATTTCAACATCGCGCTGTGCGGTGAGGTCGATTGGTGTCAGTCAGGAAGCTTGTACCATTCCATATTCGGAATAAACCAATTAAAAAAAATCAATCAATCAATAAATGGAGTTAAGAGATGTAGTCACAAGCCATTTTCAAACACTTTTTTTAATTGGTTAAATATTTCTAAAACCGTCAGGCTAATGTGAAGACTAACGGAATCGTTTTCTGACAAGAAAAAGCAAAAAAACAAAAATGGACTTACGAGGTTTCCATCTGACAGCAACCATATGTAAATGACAAACAAAATGGCACTTATTTTTCATAAGATATTTGAAGTTGTTCATGTTATTCAAGTTTTTTTAACCCATAAAGACCCAAACATCCACCGCCTACCAAAAGAATCTACTAATATAAACTGTTTAATACCTGTTGATCCACTAATTCTATCAATACATGTAAATAATTCATGTAAAATACAGTTTTTCGTCTTTTCACGGTCATCAAATATGACCCATGTGGACGTTCAGAGGCTCTGTAGTTACCATGGAAACACTGTCATCTTCTACAACATCGATTCACCAGTAAAACCCATGGAGTTGGATCAATGACAGCGGACGGACACACTTGTTTTTATGTTCACTTATTGAAATCTTTGCTGAAAAAGTCACTTTTTCTTCAGTTTTCTTAGTTTTTTTTAATAGAATAATCATCAACTTTAATCTGAGCTTTGATAAAATCTACACGACTGGTAAATTAAACATAGGAAATTACTCGATTTTCGACGAAAAGATGCAGTAAAAGGGATAATATTATAATAAATCAATTAAGAAAGGTTAAACAGAGGGAAAAAAAATAATTTGCACTGGGTCTTTCTGGGTTGAACATGAATAAAACCTCTGTAGGTGGTCAGTAGCTCATCTTATCGCCTGGTTTGAAAATAGTCTAACATATATAAATAAATGATAAACTGTCACCAAAAACCTGTTTAAAACATCTATATCGCTGATAAAGCAGCTGCTAAACACACACTCGGTCTCTCTTGCCTCCACTTTTGTCTTCCAATATGGCGGCGTATTTGTTTACGTCCGGTAGTGATGACGTCATTCGTAGCGGTCCATTGATTGGCTCTTGTTCTGGCCCCTCCCCTCGGACCAGTAGGATAAGGTGGTGATTCAAGGAGGGCCGACCAATATTCCAAGAACAGAAAAGTCACAAAAGTCCTATTGAAGGACTGTTAAAGAGACTTTTCCCTGCATCGCGTCAACTAAACCTCACAATAGACAGTTTTACACGAATACAGACGTAAAGTTGTTTTCTTAACGCAGTCAAGTGTTGTCAGAGAATGAATGTAGGATTCTGATCCACGTTTCTCTCCAGTTTTTCGTGTTAGATGTAATCGCCAAGAAAGAGCGGCTCAAAGAGACAGAGATCTTTTCCCAACTGGAGAGAATAATGAAGATGGCGGAAAACCCTGCGGATAAAGCTCCTCCCTTTGGTCTCCTCACATCCGATGGAAGAACCGAATGGGCCCGAGCCAGAGACGAGCTGAGCAAAGGTGTGAAGGCTTCACTCACACGGACACGTTTGGTTCTGGACATCTGCCAGGCCTTAAGGCTTAAGCCTCCTCCTTCCTCTTCTCTCCCTCCTCCTTCTTCCTTCTTTCTCTTTCTCCTTCTTCTGCCTCTTTCTTCTCCTTTCTTCTTTCTCCTTCTGTCTCTTCTTTCTCTTTCGCCTTCTCCATCTTTCTTTCTTCTTCTTTCTCTTTCTTCTTTCTCATTCTCATTTTTCTTTCTCCTCCTTTTTCATTCTCTTTCTTCTCCTTTCTTCTACTTTTTCTTTTTCCTTCTCTTTCTTCTTTTTCTTTCTCTTCTTTTGTTTCCTTCTTTCCCTTCTCATTTTTCTTTCTTTTCTTCTTTCTTTCTTCTCCTTTTTCTTTCTCTTCTTTTTTTTCTCTTTCATTTTTCTTGCTCTTCCTCTTTATTCTCATTTTTCTTCCTTCTCCTTTTTCATTCTCTTTCTTCTCCTTTCTTTCTTCTTTTTCTTCCTTTCTTCTCCTTTTTCTTTCTCTTTCTTTCTTGTGATTCTCATTTTTCTTTCTTCTTCCTTCTCCTTTTTGTCTCTTTCTTCTCCTTCTTTCTCTTTCTTCTCCTTCCTCTTCTTTCTTTCTTCTTCTTCTTTTCAGATCCTACCAACAGAGACTCTCTGGCCCTGATAGAGTCCTGTTTGTGTTTGGTATGTCTGGATGAACCCAGCGGTCTGGAGCCCAGTGACACCAACAGGGCTCTGCTGATGCTGCACGGAGGAGGTCGAGACAGGAACGGGGCAAACCGCTGGTACGACAAGAGCATGCAGGTAAGACCACCTGAGAGGAACACGGAGGCTTGGATTGGATTTGATGAAGTGGGGTTGTATCAAGTAATCGAACAAGTATCAAAAAGCACACAGAAGTACAGATCACGCACCAGAAACTGAACCCCAACTACCGCCAACAGAAAGAATCTACTGATATAAAATAATCAATAAGTTCTGAATTATTAATTCCTATAAATACATGTTAACATTTCAGATAAAATGCCGTTTCTCCGCTTTTTATCAGCATCACGTGTGTCTAATTTGGGCGTTCAGAGGCTCCCTAGTGAACATGGAAACACCATCATTTCTGCAACATCGATTCACTGTTTAGTTTGACGAATGACAGTGATCGCAGACGCTTGTCTTTGTGGCTTTTCAACTCATCTGCTTTGTATTTGTTTGACATGTTATTGAAACCCCACTACTGTTAGCGTGAGCAGTGGGTACAAACATGCATTTTTGCGATAATTCTGTTGAAATTTGGAAAGAAACATGACGACAATCTAAAGCACATCACTACCCTTCATACACGTTATACTGTATAGTCCACATTTATAAGCATTTTTCAAAGTCGTTTATCTGCAAATAAATCTAACGTGATATCATGAAATCGCGTTAATATACACGCCGCTTTTCGGCACGCATTATAAGCTTTCCACGTCTATGTTCACGCCACGTCAAATACCACGCGCTGAGGGTTAGGGTTGTGTGAACCAGAGATCCTGGCGTAAATTGACACGCGATCACAGGGCGTCGAATAACACGCGAAAGGTCGAAAATGCCATAAGAACTGGTGTGACATACAACGAAATTTGATGAGATCAGTCTCAATAAATCGTACTTTTAAAAAGAGTCAATTTTTGTCCATGATTGTACACTCTTAATTAGCCGCTGTTATTGCATATACAGTATTTTAGTTCCCTTTATTGTCTAAACTCCTTCAGTTTACTTGCTAAACATAGCGTAGTATTTATTTCATCATGGCCCAGAGCTAAGTTCTGACACGATGAACAAGTACCTGATACAACCCCACTTTAAGAAATCTGTTCAAATGGAGACTCTTGGACCAAAGTGTATCCCCTTGTCTCAGTTTGTTGTAGGAATGGACGGGGTGTGTGGGGTGGTGTGTGAACACTCACCGTTCGAGGGTATAGTTCTGGTGCAGTGCTCTGAATTCCTGATGAAATACATGTAAGTTACTGGACTTAAGGCGATTTTTCCGTCAATGATGCTGAAGTGAGTAAAGGAGGGATGCATGTTTTTTTTTTTTTTTTTTTTTTGTGTCTTTGAATAGTATAGGGAGCCCGTCCAAGATGGCGACGTCGGCCAGTATTAGACCACTTCCCCCTCCTCGGAGACTCCTCTGGAAATGTAACCCGCAACTCCAAGGACTCTTAAAAGCATCAGGGGACAGACTCCAGAGGCAAGACTGAATTTAACATCCCCTAAGAATGAGTCCAGAGACACATTGGATGGAATAAGAAAATATTAAAGCTCTTTCTTTTCCAGGCTTGTGAATAATCTTGACATGGATGTTTTCAAGTTCAGCGTTTACGGGAAAGACTTCATCAAAAAACAGAAGATGAGTCCTGACGCGTATATTCAAGTCGCGTTGCAACTTGCATTTTACAAGTACAGTAAACTCATCCTGTTTATCCTCAAAATGACGGGAAAGAAAGTCTCGCACATATGCTTAAAATACGTTTGTCTTCAGATGTAACAAAAGGCTGGTGTCCACCTATGAAAGTGCATCCATTCGGCGTTTCCAAGAAGGCCGAGTCGATAACATCCGCTCGGCCACGGCAGAAGCCCTGGCCTTTGTGAAGTCCATGACAGATGAGACGACGACTCTGACCGTGAGCCATTCTTCTCACTTTATCCAAATGAATGTTAATCACGTCTGCTCGGATCAAACAGGTGCCAGAGACCCAACACCTTGGCACCAGAAGCCAGATTCCCTTTTCCAACCAACAGATGATCTCCCTGCAGATTCACATGCATCCGCCGCATGAAGCGTGAAAAATGTACCTTTTTTTTTTCCTGAATATTGTCTTTCTCTTCTCTTACAGGATGTGGAAAAAATGAAAAGATTAAGGGAAGCGATTAGCGCTCAGACAAATTACACAATTGCGGTAAGTTTTGACTCCTACCTTTAATGTAATTTGTAAGATGCTAAAGCAGTGTTCCATCTAAATATCATCTTTAAGTAGGAGGCCGTATCATAGTTCGCAAAAAAAATGCATAAATTTAAAAGGGTTTCATGATTTGGTGAAAAAGTCATAATGCGATTTCGATTTGAAAGATCTGAATGATGAAGAAAATTGCCTATATTACAGGAAATTGAACAAAAACTGCAAGAACTTTAAAAAATATAAAAAGTATTACACGTTTTACACAGTATCTGTCTCTGCTAAATCCAAAACATCATCAGATTTCTTCATTTATCACCTTAAAACTCTCAGAAACATGTACTTTTAAATAACAGCCTTCTGAAGCTCTATAAAGTTATGTAATTGCACTGTCCTAAAATTTATTTACTAGACCATTCTATCTAACCGATGCTTTACTGAGTCTGTCACTGTCAAAAATTGCTGGAAAATCTGTTTTACACATATTTTATGTCTTGTTGCATCATTTATGTCGTTTTTGTCGCGTTACTTCCCTTGCCTCTGCATTTCACATACTGTTAAACATTTCTGAACGTTTCCAGTGAACACTCCGCCACTATATTAACAATTAAGACAATATATTCACCTGTTTTTACGTATTTCACTCTTACAATTGGCAGACAAATGAAGACGGCTATGTAAACCGCTTTGGATTCCGCTCCGAAGGAACGGGAGCTCTGTTAAATATTGAACCCGAAATAATGTTTGACAGAGAAATAATCCTAAAAGTAATCATTTAGTATTTTCATGTCACCACACAATATACGTGTCCCCTTCCTATGGCTGGAGAGTGACTAGTTCTAACAATTTTACATCAGTTGTGTTCATCTGGGTGCTTCTATGAAACTGGTCCTGGGGCTAAAAATTCAAACCAGATGTAGACTAATGTTATGAAGCAAGTTTGGAAGCAGTTTGGGTCTGTTTTAAGAATAAATACTTACTGAGATAAAAGAGAAACTATTGTTCAGATAAAACGCATTTTATATTATTTTTATACAAAAATCTGCATGTAACATGGTAAAAAGGACAAAAATTACACGCTACAGGTACATGTTGGGAATCGAACTAATTATGCGTGGTAGAGCGTTTCACAAATTTACCACAAATCACAATTTATTTGCGTTTAAAGTGGCAGGATCCGCGTGTAACACGTGTGGACACGATGGGTTATGGGCGAAACCTGGAATGAGACAGATTCATGAAAAATCCACGTCTGGATTAGAAAAAACACTAACTAACTAGGATCGTCAGATTTAATACAGTGTCTTTGTTTATAGTCTATATAAGACTATTTCCAGCCATGTTTTCAAGATCAAATGCACTGACACCTTGGTAGCTTTTCATGTCCCAATTTTGGTTCCATTTTTGGCCCCAATATTTGATTAAAAAATCATTAATTATGGGATGGCTTGGAGCAAGAGTATAATTTTTTTTGCATTTATCTGAGGTCATCATTAGGTGCATCCTGGGGGGAAATATGTCTAAATTTACCTTTTATTATTGGGTCTAAAAAAGCTGGAAAAGTGCCAGGTACCAAAATGAACCCAGTGTCATAGAAGCACCGATATAGAAACAGCTTTCTACACCCAAAAATAAGTTTGCTTAATTGCAGAAAATATGTTTGGTAATGATGTTCCCATGCACAGAAATAAAAAAAAAAAAAAATGCTGGGGTCTTACCTTTTCACCATGGAGTGAGGGAATTTGGGAAACTTTCTGATAAAAATGTTGACCTGCCGCCAAAATCTACAAACAACAAAGACTTGCAAAGTTTCAGTATCATTGTCATAAGTTGAAATTTGGAGGGTTAATATCCAGTACAGTCACCTCTCAGATTGAAAACACACCATAAATGATGATTTTTTTTTTTTTTACATTAAATTTACTGCTATCTTAAATATGATTAAATATTATTATAGGCTTTGAGAGATAATAGGTGAATCTTCAAAAACATTTAGAATTTCCGTATATCAGTGCTTTGCAGCAGTTTGAACTGAGAAATGACCCATATGTCGATCAAGGACTGGGCTGTAAGTCCCTCCCTCCCTCATATTAAGACTCGAACGGAAATGACTTTAATATTATTGATTAAACGTGTTTTTCAGGCTATTACAGGAATGGCGATAGACAATCACCTCCTCGGGCTTCTGAGGATTTCAAAGGATCTAAACATGGAGAAACCAGAGATCTTCTGTGATGAGACGTATCTGGCCAGTAACCAGTTCATCCTTTCCACCAGCCAGGTAACCAGCGGTTTGAATTTACTCTCAAATCACATTAAGATTTTCCAGAGAAGTCAATGTGTTTTAAAACAACTTGGCAATTTCTGATCAACTAGTTAGTTTTGATCAAGTTTTAAAGCCTTTGAGACTGCTTTTAGATTGGACAGACAAAGTTTTTAACCCATAAAGACCCAAACCATCCATAGTTTATAGCTCCATAGTTACCATGGAAACACCGTCATCTTCTACAACACTGATTCACCAGTAAAACCCATGGAGTTTGAAAATAACAGAGAATGGAAAGGCTTGGTTTATGTTCAGTTAATGATATATTTGACTGAAAAAGTCACTTTTTTAGCACTTTTCTCTGTTTTTGATATAATGACCATCAATTTTAATCTGAGTTTTTATGATCAGTAAATTGAATTTAGGAAAATACATGACTTTCATTGAAAAAATGCAAAAAAAACAGAGGGTAATATTATAAATAAATGGTGATAAATCACTTAAAAAAAAGTTTAATATAGAGAAAAATATTTTGGAACTACAACAAAAGTCACACTGGGTCCTTATGGGTTAAGGTCAGATTACTAAATTTCTACCATGAGAAGAACTTGATCACCTCTGATATGGAGCTCAAAGCAATTTAGAAATGAAATTAAATGGGTTTTTCCATATGTGTGCAGATCATTTGACCCAACTGATGCTGCAGCTAACATTATCAATTAACTTACTATTTTGTAATTAATTTTAGTATTTAGTATTTTTAGTATTTATTTATTTGCACATCACAAACAATAAGAAAAAAAAATTATCATGCAAGTGCAGGAGAGGATAGACGCCAAAAATTGTTATATAAATACCTCCCCAGAAATAAACAACACACAAAAAAGAAATAAAGAATAAAAATACGATAGAACTGAAATAATAGTTAAAAGTAAAAAATACAAATCAAATTATATAAAGCCTTACTTTTTTTTCTCATAAATTAGAGTCCTTTTCAGATGCTTTTTAAATAATGATAAAGATGTTGACTGAAGTTCAGGATATATTATTCCAAAGATGTTGTCCACAATATTTCAATATATATAATATTCTGTAAAAATGTCAGCCCAGAGAGATATATTTACACCCAACAAGGAAAATCTCAAACATTTTCAAACTATTTATCAAATACTAGGAAGAAAAACATTGCATTTTTTCCCAAAAACTCATTGATTATCAAAATAGTAGCTGAATATATTTCACTGAATAATCCTGACTCATCTAGGAACGCCACTGTCCGGCCTTAAAAGAAGAGCTGCAGTGAATAAACATAATGATTTTGCAGGGACAATAAGAGGAATATGAGTTATGAGATAGAGAATAAAGAGAAGATGCTGTAGAGAAATACTGCCGCGCCTGCTTTGCAAATAATCCACCCTAATCACCTACCCATGAGCTGAAAACATTTTAATCATTGCAAAAGAATTGTGCTCACAGCAACTTTTCAGAGATAGAGTTTGGAAAGCATTGCTTCTCAGCTTCATAACCGTTAATTCACTTTCATAGTCTTCAAATTGCACTTTTGAAGAAACGCTCTCCTTCCCTAAACATGAAAATGTAAAAGCCGTTTGACTGCGTAGATCTGAAGAGGAGGAAAAACAAAGGCGTTCCGTTCACTTAATTCGTAAAAAAAATGGAAATTCACAATAATATTTACCACCAGAGCTGCAGAGACACATTTAAAAATGTAATAAAAATGCCAAACGCACAAGACTAATAAAAAGTGTTATTAAGGACTGATTCAACTATCAAACATGCAGTTGTGTATGTGGGACAGTTAATTTGAAGCAAAATGCCAAAGAGTCAGAGTATTATGTAATACGCCACTGAAAAACTTCCAGATTTTGGACAAACAATCCATTTTGAAGACGTAATTCTTGGAAAATGTGACGAAACAAAAGATACATAGAAAAATAATGAATGAATTTCAGACCCTGTACAAGGTAAAACTCATCCAGCTCTTATATGAGCCTTTTTCAAAACCATGTTCACTAAATAAAATCACTTGTGGATACGTCTATGCTCAATATTCCCACCGAGCCTCTTAAAGATCAGTGCATCCATCTGTAAAATAACGCCGCTCGCAAACAGTAATAAAATTTCACACGTTATTAAAAAGATTTTTTTCCCAATCAATAAATTCAATGGAGCTCTTTCTTCTTGGAATAGACCTGTATCATCCATAGCGGATCATCAGATACAACATTCACACTTTAACAATTTGTGTTTTTTCACAATCATGACAAATACTGAAACACAAAAACGACAAAAGAACATTAATTTTGCATTAGAATTAGTGCTTATTATTCCCTCAGTTCGAACACAGGAGGTCATAGGGAAATGTTCCCACTGCTAGAGGAGTGGGTTTAGTTTATTATAATATTATCATCTGTATTTTTCTTTTTTTTTCTCAGCAAAAAGCAGATATTTTCCTATATTAATTTACTGATTATGTGGATGTTCATTAAAGCTCAGATTAAAGTTGAGGGTTATTATATCAGAAATAGAGAAAACTGAACAGAGTAGATTTGGCCCAAATACAGATATGATTTTACTATGTTTTAGGTTTTTAATGTATTTTATTATGTTTTATGTATTTTATTTATCATATTTTAGGTATTTTATGACTTCTAGGTATTTTACAGTGTTGCTTATTCTTTATTGTATAGCACTTTGGGCCTTTGTGACTGTTTCAACCCATAAAGATCCAGTGCTATTTTTGTGGTTGTTCCCAAATTATTATTTTTTTCTCTATATTTAGCCTTTCTTAAGTGATCTGACACCATTTATCATAAAATAATCCTCTGTATGTTGCAGCTATCCAGTAAAAATCATGTACTTCCCAATATTTAATGGTCTGATCATGTAGATGTTCATAAAAGCTCAGATTAAAAGTGATAGTTAAGATACCATTAAATGAACATAAAATAAGGGTCTCCATCCACTGTCACTGATCCAACTCTGTGGGTTTTACTGGTGAATCGACGTTGTAGAAGATGTCAGTGTTTCCACGGTAACTACGGAGCTTCTGAACGTCCAAATGGGTCGTATCTGATGACCGTGAAAAGACGACAAACTGCATTTTACACTAATTATTTACATGGATTAATAGGATTCATGGACCAACAGGTATTAAACCTATTAGATCAGTAGATGGTTTTGGTCACCAGTGGCTGTTTGGGTCTTTATGGGTTAAAGACAGAAAGAAATGTTGTGAAATTACATAAACTTATCGAAAGACTCCCTCAGTGAATCCACGTCGCAATCAAAGCTAAAAGCAGTCCAACTAAATGTTACAGGATGGGACTTTTTGGGGCCAGGCAGTGTGTATTGCTTCCAAATACCGGTTAATGGATGATTGTCCTGAGTTCCAATAATTAGTAATAGCCACAAAAAAAGATCGCAGCAGTCGATAATTACTATCCTCGCGACCACTTGATCTTATCTGACCCTGTGTGTGGTTGTGCTCTCCTTGCAGGTCCCTACCACTGTGGAAATGTTCTGCTGTTACGGCCCGGTGGTGCCCAACGGCTACGGCGCCTGCTACAACCCACAGTCAGACCACATCATCTTCTGCGTGTCTAGTTTCCGGGAAAGCACCGAGACCAGCTCGGCCGTTTTCTCCAAAGCCCTGAAGGAGGGCCTGCTGGAAATCAGGGACCTGTGCAATAGAAGCAGTGCTGCTGTTTCCAAACCGGCTGAGAGCGGCCAGGGAGCCGGTCAGCCCCATAAATCAGGGAAGTAAGCCATACTGAGAGGGAGCACGCCCACTCAGCTGCTCCGCTCAGCAATCTTAGACTTAGATTTTAGCTTTAGACTCACTAGTGAACATGCCTCCATGTGTCCTTGTCGTCTGTGCAATAGTGTTCCTCTCACAACTGAAGCCTTAAAGTTAATATATTGTATCTGTAAACAGAATATTCATAGAGTATTTATTAAAATACATAGGGTAATACTTTTTTCTTTTTTTTTTGATGTGTAGAGATCAGAATGACTCAGTAGACTGAGATGAACTGGTCTGCTGCCTTTAGGAAACTGAAGCCATGCTAGCTGATATAATAGGAGAGAGACTGAACTGATGAATCCATGTGTTTTATTTGACATAGTGAGTGGAATAGTGATGTAATAGATATAAGATTCAGTAAATACACAGTGAAACTTATATAAATCATTACATAGAGAGCCGAAGTCCTTGCATCACATCCACCCAACCCTCTAGCACAGGGGTCGGCAACTTTAAACACTCAAAGAGCCATTTGGACCAGTTTCCCACAGAAAAGAAAACACCAGGAGCCACAAAACCCCTTTGACAGCTAAAATGAACATAAGACTGCATACATATTTATTTATTTATTTTACCTTAATGCTATGGATAAAGAAAAAAAATACTTCTATTAGGTTCAGCACTGGACAGCGCCAAGACAGCTCCGTTCAATGCAGTAAACCAGGGGTTTCAAACTCGTGGCCCAGGGGCCAATTGAGGCCCATGGGATGATATTTTGTGGCCCCCTTCTTGACATCAAAGTTTAGTGTTAGTGCGACCCGCAAGTAGTTCTCAAATGCACCTTTTTGCTGAGTCTTGCCGTGCTTTTTATTTTATTTTATTTTATTTATTTTTAACACTTATGGGCTACCATAGTCTCGTGACAGCTTCCGGTGGTGTTTGCTGTCAACGGTTGTCAAGCTAGCCAACCGAGAAGTACCTGGGAAAGTATGAACGTTAGTCACTTAGTTGAAACACATTCCACAGTGACACCAAGCGGACGGAAAATATCTGCCATCACCCAGTTCCAGTCACGTCTCTCTCAAAACGTGCCGTGAAGAGAAAGGTTGGCAACGAGCACAGACGATTTCAGGAAAAGTGGGAGACGGAATTTTTTTTGTCGAGCACAGGGGCACCCTAACCCTAACCCTAACGTCTGATGTCATTACTCAACTAGACATACTGAGGAGTTTACAAAACACCAGGGAGATGAGAGAAAGAACCGGGTCGCCAATCTTAAAAAATGTCAATTCAGGCAACAAGATGTCTTCAAGAAAGCAAACGGAGGGAATGAAGCAGCAGTCGAAGCTAGCTACGTGATGAGTGAGATGAATGCTAGGGCCAGGAAGCCATTCACAGAAGAAGAGTTCATCAAAAAATGCATGTCACTAGCTGCGAGTAAAGTAAAGAAACCTTTTTTTTGTGGAATACTAAATGTGGCCCTGCCTGACTCGGACTCTACCTCCAGCGGTCCCCAGATAAGTTGAGTTTGAGACCCCTGCAGTAGCGCAAATATGTACAGCCTGAAAAGAGAAAAAAAAATAGAGAAAAAAGTAGCTCCGGCTCGCTCATATCATTCACTTGACAGAGCCGGCTCTAAGAGCTGTTACGTTTGCGACCAACATATCACTAATCAGAACACAGGCTTTAACCTCATCCACCAACAAATAGAACTAAACATTTTGCTTTGACTTTTTATTTTATTGAGCGACCAAAAAAAGTAAACACATTTGATTTTAACGTTACAAGATCGCCATAAGCTTCAAATTTAGAATTACATTCCAAAAAAATAACAAAATAAAATAAAATGACTTTAAATGAAATGCTCATTATTCATCTTCCCAAAGCCACGGGGAGCCACAGCAGAGGGATGAAAGAGCCACATGTAGCTCCGGAGGTTAGCGACCGCTGCTCTAGCCTTTTATCACCGTCGCTCAGTGACTATCTTTGAAATCGAAATGCACTGATTGACAATTTTTTGTTAGATTCCAAGTTTTTCACTGATTCTAACTTTCATCATTAAAGCCTCCAGCCAAAGTCAGGGGAGAAAATGTCAATATGTGAAAATATACACCTTCCTTCTGCAGCTTTCACCTCTCTGTCCAAATTAAAACTCTAGATA
This sequence comes from Apogon hyalosoma, assembly GCA_037367295.1. Taxonomy (NCBI): domain Eukaryota; kingdom Metazoa; phylum Chordata; class Actinopteri; order Kurtiformes; family Apogonidae; genus Apogon; species Apogon hyalosoma. The sequence continues at coordinate 28,546,215 of JAPQRP010000013.1, forward strand.
TACAGAATATATTTATGGAATTATGTAGTAAACAAAAAAATAATACATAAATGTGGCGAGTCACTGCCTAATTCTGCTGTGGTGCTGCACTTTTCTATCAACTACTGCCCTTTTATATTCTTATTCTGTTATTTCATATATGGAAGATAAAATACAGTATATTTTAGCAACAGATAAACTACATCTCCCATAATAATCCAGCGAGCACTGTAGTTTAAAACTGTTCAACATTATTATATAGTCTCAAATCCAATCAGGAATATGTAAAGTTATGTTTGTCTACAGCCCACGAATGTAAATATCACGCCGGCAACAAAATCAGGTCTTTTTATTTCAAGAAATAGGACTAATATATCAAGAAATGTGAACTTCACAATGCAATACACTTGAATTTTTCTTTCTTACACAGATTGAAGTTCCAGTTTGACTTCGGCTCTCTATAGTTTGAATGTAGTCCAGATTTAACTCCATTTCGATGTCTTATATTTATATTTAATGTTGTGTTAGCCTCTGTGTTTGTTTGTTTGTTTGTGACTAAATTGACTCTATAAAGTTGCCAAAGAGGTTGTACATATTAGGGAAAACCTGTATATCAATGAGGCACTTTAAGATATTTCATTATTTAAAAAGGTATTAGTGTAAAACAAGGGGTTGAACATGTGGTTTCAGTGGCACATATGAAGTTGTAGGTGTTCTTTATCATAGCAATAGTTAATTATGTGACGTGTAAAAAAAACAAAAAACAAACAAAAAACGCTGCTAACTTACTAGCGACACACTAATGGTTTGCTGAGGCAAAACACTGTGTTCATGTGCATACGAGTGTTTTTTATCTGCACTTAGAGGTAGAGAAAGGGTAGTTACGTATTGTTAACACTGTAGGTACATTGTGCAATAATAAAACAGCCAGTACTGTGAAGTAGACGTGCAATTCAGAGTAAAACTAATTTATTAGATGCATGTAGCTCATGTATTTAGAAATCAATCATCATTTCATAGTTTTTTACAGTCAGCAATATTGGGGTGACTTTAGAATGAACTGTCTTTAAGCTAATTTCATGAAGGAAATTGAAATCATGCATGCTCTTTAGGTCATAAACATGTTCTCCAAGCGTACTGTGATTAGATTTCATGAAAACTGTATATTGTGGGTGTTGTTTGACTCTACGGTGGCTAATGTTGCAGCAAAACTGAATCAGTGGTTCATAGCTTAACGTCAGCAACGACAATGTGAGGATATATGTTGTTCTATGTCCCGGTGGCACTTACATGTTTGTTACGTATCCACAGTATGTGTTACTGGCCAAAGTGAATGTGAAATGTAGATCGTTTTCAAGTCAAACTAAAGAAAAATGCATGTTTATTCTTTCATGCTAACGGTATTTTTATATGTTGACATCAGAGGTGTATATGAAAACAGAGTAAAAACATAATGTAAACGGTCAAATAGTGATTAAACATGCCTTAAAGTAAAATGATACAGACTAATTTCTGACATTACTTATTAAATATTCTATACATGTTTAATGTTTTAGCTGTGAAGGTCTCTCTACATGTGACATGTTGTCTACTCTAGGGGATACATGCAAACGATTGTAATATTTAATGTGACTATTTAAAGGCCTTTTCTCCTGTTGTTCAATTTCTAAAAAAAAAAAAAAAAAAACTACTGACTGACTTCGGTGGATAAGTTGAATTATCGTACTGTAACAACATATTTAAGAAGGATTTTTGGGGGGGGCTAACGCACCATTAAGTTATAGTAAGTAAGTTATGATGGCAAGTCCATTTGCAATTCTGTGATTGTTCAAAGAAAATATATATGTGCCATAAAAAAAACACTTATTTTTTTAGGCTATAGTATTTTGTTGATAGAAGACGTTGCCACTCTAAATTGTTTCATGTGTGACAGGTAATCCGTTGTAATAAAAGTGCTGTAAAGTAAATGGATATCAACTCGAAAAATAAAATGAATCTATGAATCTAACGAATCTCAAACTATTTGATGGTGTCTGTGTTTTGTAAAAGGTTTGAAGCTCTGTCTGGAACAATGTTCATGTGGAATTAGGGATGGGAATCGATAAGAATTTAACGATTCCGATTCCTTGTCGATTCTCACTGGGTGAGGGAATGAAAGAGTACAAACAGGTGTGTTTGCATCAGCTGTCTTTTGTATTTCCATCTCTGCACAGAAAACATAACACGTACAGTATGCACAAATAATAACAGAACAGATTACGTTGGGGGGGGGGGGGCATACAGTGAAACTGAAACTTTACTAAGACGCTTTACTAATTCCTCGATTCTCCCACTGTTGTGCATCACATTTTCCTTTCCCCTACCTTCGGAAACTCTTATTTGAGGGGGCAGGACGTTTGTTGCCCCCACCAGAACCAGGCCCAGATGATGCACTGGTGTTCACTCTACCACTACATTTACAAGTGTCGCTAAGTAGTGTATCAAATACGTGACACTCCTGTAAATGAACTGCATGCTGTGGACAAATGAAGAAATGGAAGCTTTGACCGTGTTCCAAGTGGTCCTGGTGTCATCTTTTGGCATGAAATATAGTCATACTTTGGAGCTTTTCTGCCTCAACACCATGTTGGCTACGTTCTAAACCAAAACAATGCAGTGTACGTGTGAGCTCATCACGCATGCACAACGAAGGTGGAATCGATGAGCAGAATCATTAAGCAGGCAGGCAAACGATTCCAAGGAAACAAACTACTGGGAACTGGTTCTAAAAAAGAACCGGTTCTCAAAAAGAACCGGTTCTCAATTCCCATCCCTATGTATAATTTCCAAATTCATTTGAAGCCATAGTAAAACACAACAGAGTTATTGGTTATCTGGTTGTCTGTGTGTCTTTTTTGTATTGAAAAGCTTTCTACAGGTTTCAACAAGTTAAATTTTAGACCTTTTCAGACCATTATGAGGGTGAAGGTGGATGCTACTTATTTTCTGATCATCCATGTGACTAATGTATTTATTCTAGCGCTGTCAAATGATTATTTTTTTTTTTATCAGATTAATCACAGGGTTGCTGTGGATTAATTACGTTTAATCACGATTAAATATCATTCATTTTTAATCTATATTAATTGCCTTTCATTTTGCATGAGCAAACAGATCCAGAAAGAAGGGAATATATATGCACTTATCGTGTTTGGCGCAAGCTGGGCGACGTGGTAGCTGAAGTGCAAGCAGAATCCCCGACTAACATATGCTTTGAGTTAATGTGGTATTTTAAGCTGGAGGTGCTTTGGTGAAAAGAAAACTCCTTCCTGCAGAGTGTGTCTAATACTTTGTCGGTCGACTGTTCGGTCTTAGTTTCTTTGTCCTCATATTTCCATCCAGAGGCCAACATGTTGTTTAGCGTCTTCCACCTTTATGGGTTGGTTCTGCTGCCTGTCACTACCGGATCAACTGTCCATTTGTTCATGTACGACAGTATCTCTACTGGACAAACTGACCCAAATCCATTGACAGAGACGTTCAGAGTCATTCTGCGCTGCAGATGGGTTGACTGCATTACAATTTTTAATCAGATAATCATGACGACGGACTAATCTGCGTTAACGTGTTAATTTTGACAGCCCAAATGTATTCCCAATGTTCAATGTTACATTTACATCAAGTCAAATGAATCAGTTTAGTCTCAAAGAAAACAGATTATTTTCATGCAAAAGACTGTGGAAGTGCGTTAATACCATTCTGATGTAAGATCATCCACAGAAGTTTAGTTGAATCACCCAGATCTGATGTAGACCCCGACCAAAGTACAGTGATGTTATTAATTCTCCACTGTAACTAGAAAAAACATCTGGCAGGAATTTCCTAGTTTGTGTTGCGTGGCAATTTCACAAACACCCTCCCAACAGATGGCCTTGTTTCGCTGGCATCTGATGAGGTCTTCAGGGAAAGACCCAAATGTAATTCTCTATTGAACCAGGTTGGTGCTCAAAAACACATTTAGTTGAGCTTCCATGACCTGGTCCCATTAAATTTTGGGATGAATGAGAAAAATCAAGTGGTCTCTTAAGTGCAATAACCCCCCCCAACCTGAACAGATGTGTGTATATATAGCTACATATGTTGTTTTTCACTAAGCTCTAACATGATCCATACTATTGCAAACGTGTAAAGTATAAAGTATCCTCCTTTAAATGATTTATTATTATTTTCTTTTTCTTTCTTTTTTTTTTTTTTTAAGATTTGAAAGTGAAAAAAAAAATCCGGGAGTGAAAAAATAAGATTTGAAATTGTAAAAAATAAGATCTGAATCTGAAAAGATAAAAAACATGCAACTGAAAAAAAAACTAAATAAATAAATTAAAAAAAAATAAAACCTCAAATATTAAAATATATATGGAAGTGAAAAATGAAAATAAACTATTTATTCAAAAGAATTACCAGAGGGAATCAAAATTATATTTCACCTGAGTAAACTTCATACACTTATTTTTGTTGTATTTTTCCAAAATTCAAGATCAAAACTTAAATTTTCACTTTCAAATTTAATTCATTCATATACAAAACGTTTGGGCCCAGAATAGCTCCATAGGAGATGGACCTGTGGAGTTGAATTAATGAAGAATTCAGACCCAAGCACAGCATTTACAGTTTATGTAGACCACAGGGAAATGTTTGAAAATGCATAATCCCGTTTAAAAAAGCTAAATATCAGTCCTTTAAAACATAGGAGACTTTCTATACATAGGCCCTTCATTATAAAATAGCTTTATTTAGATGTTAAAAAAATACTGGCAGGAAAACATGTCACACCACTGTCTAAATCACTTCCCCACCTTGATCCCAGATGCCCAGCCCTGTGTATTGACAGAACAGTAGGTTAGGTCATCTAAAGCCCAAGCTGGAGGCGACCAGCGCTTCCACTGCTCGAGGAGCAGCCGCTGACAAGCCCTTGTGTTGAGATCAATTGCGGAAGCCCACCTGGAGATGGATGATGGGAGAACATTGCCACTAATAAATGTCGGCCACGTTGCGAACGGCGACAGAGCTTTGCCCGCTGGCTGATATTGACTGCAGAGGGGAGCAGAGCGATGCGGAGCTGTCCATCCCGGCTCCCTCCTCCCTCTTTAGGAGCCTGCCACGAGTCCAAGAGAAATGAAAGGCCACTGAGGCGGCTGGGTTTTTGTTCCGAGTGAGGGTGGCGAAAACAAAGCAGCGACCGCAACAAACGTTGGGCTAATGCTTTAGAGGATATTCACAAGTGCTCTGCTAATTCAAGGCACCAGCTAATCCAGTTTAAGATCATCCACAGACTATGTTATTCAAAGACAACGTTACACAAATTGTTTCCAAACGTCTCCCCATTATGTGACAAATCCCTTACTGAAGAAGCCGCTCTTCTCCACAGTTATGTTTTGTGTCCCAAATGAATTCCATACTGGACTAACATATTTAAAACTTAAACGGACATGCTTCACATGGAGTTGAAACCTGACCCGCTTTTGATTGTACTCGGAGCCTCTAATCGGTTTTCACAACTTAACAAACACCACCGTCAGCTTCTATTTTATGCACTTATTGTTCTAAAGTCTTTACACTGGCTCCCAGTCGGCTACAGAGTAGATTTTAAAGTTCTGCTACTGGTCTGCAAGTCACCGAATGGTTTAGGTCTAGAATACCTGAATGACATGTTAATAGACTATGAACCCAGTAGGGCTCTGAGGTCAGCTGACCCAGGTCACATGGTCCAGTCCAGAGTTCAAACTAAACCTGGTGAAGCAGCTTTCATCTGTTCTGCTGCACAACTGGAACAAACCACCAGCTGACCTGAAATCAGCCCCAAATGGGAACATATTTAAATACAGGTTAAAAACCTTTCTCTTTTCATGTGCTTACGGGTAAACTCTTTTCAATCTTGTCTTTTAAATGCACTTTTTACATTTTAATGTCTTGCTTTACTCTATTTTAATGTTAATTTTAATGTATGGTTTTAATATAATTCATGTATTTATTTCACTGTGAATGCATTTTGAAATCACATTTTATCTCTGATGGTTTTAATGTCTTTTACCCTTTTTGTGATTTTTAATGTCTTTTATTCTTCTGTGATTTTTTTTTTTTTTTTTTTGCCTTTGTAAAGCACTTTGAGTTACCCTGTGTATGAATAGTGCTATACAAATAAACTTGCCTTGGGGCAAAAAAGCGTCTTATGTTGTTTTGGACAAAATCAGAAGTTCCTTCAGTTAAATGTTAAAACTCTCACCTAGAGAGAATCCGGTTCTCATTATTAAATAAACTACACCAGTTTAATCAGATTTGGCATTCCATTCTATATTATATTGATAACTCAACCTGAATATAATTATTAGAATTTATGTGGCGTCCCTTGGTGTGTGATACATCATAAGTCCTGGGACGGGGGGTGGATGAGGGTTGTGAAAATGTGTGTTACCTTCGACAAGGTGGCGGGGGTTATGTTTTTATTGGGGCTTGCATGTCTGAATATTAGCAAGATAACTCAAAAAGTTATGATGATTAAATTTTGGTGGTGAGTTGGGGGGGTGGTGCTTTGTTTAAATTTACTGATCATGTGGATGTTCATAAAAGTTCAGTGTAAAGTCGAAGGTTATTATATCAAAACAGATTAAAAAAACTGAAGAAAAAGTGACTTTTTCAGTAAAATCTATCAATAACTGAACATAAAACAAGTGTCTCCATCCACTGCCATTGATCCAACTCCATGGGTTTTACTGGTGAATCAGTGTTGTAGAAGATGACGGTGCATCTATGGAGCCTCTGAACGTCCAGATGGGTCATATCTGATGACCATGAAAAGATGAATAACTTCCATTTTACACCAATTATTAACAGGATTAGTGGATGAACAGTTCAGATCAGTAGACGGTTAAGGTCGACGGTAGACGTTTGGGTCTTTATGGGTTAAAGGAATAATTAGTCAAGTCATTTATTACACTTTTTAACTTGTCTGGCACTGTTGGCTAATTAATAAAAAGTTAAGTTCTTGTCTTCAGAGCTGACCAGCGAACATGCTTCATCAGCTCCATCAGTGGCGATGATGTCAGCTCCAACAATCACTGTCAGCAGCTGTAATCACTAATCATTTGTACTCGTAATGAGCCGCCATAATTGAACATGTGCGCATGAATCAAACGTAACAGCCACAAGATTACGATCTGACTCCATTCAACAGCCAATTAGTTACACCGTATGTGTCAGCTAAATTAGTTCACCGTGGTACTAATATATTAGATAATTCAGGAGTCATCAGCTATGATACTATCATCTTTGAGAATAAAACCAACTTTGACATTTTCCCTCCAAACGGGTAAGAGAAAATTAAGTAAGTTTCATCGTCTCACTTCCAGATATTGACATTTAAGAGAGGATTTCAAAGACGGTAACACCACTTGCCATTCCTGAAATCTTTAAATTAAAGCCAGGTCTTTATTAAACCTGTCTGTTTTCACTCACAGAAGAATTCTGATAATGGCCATCCTGGCATTTGTGGGGAAACTTCTCCCAGGGCAGAAGCTACATTTACACACCATCTTTGAGCCTAATTGGGCAAGAAGTGAAGCCCCATTAAATAATAGCTCACAATATAGTATAAGCCAAGAGCTGAGAGACAGCACTGCCGTAGAGTCCGTCCCTTTTAAAAGTTAGAGGTGGATTAAAGCACTTATACTGCAATGACAGGCTGTCCTGGTAAAAATCTATATAGTTTGTGTTTTAATTCGGACTAAAACCCTCTGATTATGTAGAGTGAATTATGAGGCATTAAAAAAAGTGACACAAAAGGGAAGAATAGCTAAAAAATAGACGATAAACCACTCCTGTTCTCTGAAATCCCGCAGTTAAACATAATCATATGTGCTGAAATAACACTCTGCATAGCGTCTCAGCAAAATATTAAAATGAATGCAGTCTTAATCACACACTGTTGCATTTCAGTACAAAGAATGGCTAAGTTGAAGCACTACACTTCACTGACTGTCAACTGTTTCTTCAGCTGTTTTGATATGTTGTAATGAGGCTCTGCTGGATGACAGCGTGACACCTATTCATCTAAAGGTAGACCGCTTCTAATTTCTTTTCCTATTTACTCTCCACTGAGCCCAGTTACTTGTTTTCTCATGGTTCCTAAACAATAATCCATCCTCCCGGCTGCATATCATCCGTAACTCAAGCCACGATACTGTAAACGTAGTACCTAAACAGTCTTGGCATCATATGATTCATTTTGTGATTGGAAGATCAATAACCAATTTGAAGATGACCTGGTGGAGAGGATCCAGATTGCAGGGCTGTGCTTCGATGTGCGGCGTAAATCTCGGGTGGTGGATGCGCGTCTGAGTCTGCCACAGCTCCTGCTTCTGGGAATGATTTATGCCTTGGATCTGCGACGTGTCCCGTAGCGGTTTGGCTCTCATCGAGCGGCCTCGGCTAATTTGAGTGGCCTCGGTTAAAGAGACTGCTGAGTGAATAGTGGGGGCGGTAAGCGAAAGGTTGGCATTTTACAGTTAGAGAAAGTGCAGAAAGAAGGGGCTGATGTAGAGGGGAAAAGATGAAGACTCACCCCATATTGATCATCATAGTCAGTATCATAAAAGAACGGTGCAGCTCATATATGATTAAATTCATTCATCTACTCTCTGATGCGCATACTGTACAAATGGGTGACAAATTAAAGGAAAAATAGGACACGAATGGTTTCTCTCAGAATGTCAATAATGTCCCCAAATGTAGGATATTAGAGGTCACTGATGAATATGAAGATGTTATGAATGATGGTTAACATCATTCATGAAAAAAATAAGATTAAAACTAAATAAAAATATGAATGAATGTGAAATAAAAATGAAGCATCAGTTTTCAAGAACTAAAAAATCAATAAATAAATATATATATGTGCAATGAAAATGCAACAAACGCTGAAACAAAACAGACTTTTCAGGTAAAAATCAGATTTGCTTTCATTTTCCTCCAGCGCTAATTGCTCTTTTCATTGCAAATGGGTGGATATTTCCATTGTACAGCGTGCGGATTGTCATTTTCCTTCTGATATAGACTCTTTCCTACGGTACATTTTTTACTTTACTGCTTCTGTTGTTATTTATATTAATTTATTACAACCTCAGTGATAAAACATGCAAATATAAAGTTTCCCATTATGCACAACTCTCATTTACATGCTGTCATATCCTGTTTACACTTTATCCACTTAACCCACCTTATCCTTACATTCACATTATTTACTGTTCGTAGTTATTATTATTTATTAAACATATATTTTTTTCTTCTTACTTAATTTTCTTAGATTTCTTTGGTTGTATAGAAGTGCTGTGTAATCACGCCGCACACACGTACCTATAAACTGTCACCTGGGGACAAATAACGTTTTTTTTTTATTGAACTGAATTGAAACGAATCGAATCAAACTGAACAACACTAAACTGAACTGAATCGGTGTTTTATTGCTTTGCAAATATCCTCAGGATGTGAAAGAATGACAAACTTAAAGCTGCACCTACACCCTGAAAATGACAAGTTTTGGATAAAAACACAGTTTTTTTTTTTTTTATGTGACATTTTGTTTGGTAGGGTTTTTTTTTTTTTTTATACCTTGATGGCTTCCTCATGCACACGTTCCACCAAATCAACTTCTCACCCAACACTATTTTGCAAATGTCTTATTGCAGCATCCTGCACCGCCAAAGACTCGACCAAATAACCCAGATAACTTTAACCCTTATTCAACAATGACAGAGGAAGGTGTCAGCCCTATCTGCAGCAGTAGGACAGCGCTAATGAAGTGTCTGAACAGGTCTGGGGTCACAGTGTACAATAATAGTGCCTCTGTACAGCATGGGACCCTTAATGAATAATATTTTTGTAATTCATATTTGATGCCATTCACTCCTGGCTTTCTCAAAGCTTTTCCTTATAATCTCTGAAATGAACGAAAATCTCAAAATTCTAGTAACAGTGATGTGAATGATGTGCAGTTGTCTTAAAAGTCAACGGATCTAGACCCCAAGGAACATCACCGGGACATTCTGGACCTCTACCTCCACCCTAAAAACACCAGCTGAGGGAGTATCCTTTGATAAAATGGGGTTCACACACTGTGGAATCAATGCAGACGAGTTCACGACTGGATGCAAGTTAAGACTCTGGAAGGTAACTGGTTGTGCCAGGCCATCATCTTAAGACCAGAGTCAATCATCCACAAAAGCACAGCAAAGAGACAATCGCTTAAATGGTCTCTTCGCATCAGAGTAACAACCGCCGGTCCGCCTGCATGGACTCTCAGTTCAGCGGTGGAGCAGCTCTTGGAGCCCGTTGCATAAGTGCCAAATATGAATGAATCCAAGACGACAGCAAGGAGAAAAGTTAGATGGAAGGAACTCATTAGGAGGGCTCCGGTCTCCTCACAAATCCCATCTCGGTAATGCAGAGAAATTTGCGAACTGGCCATGAGTTTTGAAGGATATCTCATAGCGCCTGACAAGCGAAAACCGCCACCAGGCAGTTAATAGCTCTACTGTCATGAAAGAAAATAAGAAGGCATGAGTTTGCACGCATGTGGGCTTTGTGTCGCTGGTCATGTGAGACGTACTCTTCGCAAAAAGGCAATTCCCCCACTCCCCAAGTTCCCCGGCAGATCTGTCCTGCTGCCAGGCCAGATGTGAGATGGAGGGATTGTTGGTGTTAGGAAAAGGGGTTGACTGAGGAGAGGAAGAGGGGGAGAGAAAAAAAAAAAGAAAAAAGGTGTGCTTCATTAAGTGCCCGGCTCCCAGGTGGCCATTTGTCCCAGCAGTGCGGTCCCTGTGGAGCAGAGCGGTGTAGGGTGGAGAGGAGATGAACCGAGGCCTGTGGTGTGCGGCGGCGGCGGCAGCATCCTCCAACACGCAGCTGCCAGCGCCGCAATCCGTCTCACGACTCCAGTAACTACAGCACACGCTATGGAGCAGCTTCCTGACTCCGCCAATTACAGCGACCCATTAAGAAGAAAGACCGCACTGCCAACAGATGGTGGACTTTGGTGGTGGTAAATAAAGCTTTTACCAATAATCACTAATCCAGGGGTGTCAAACATATGGCCTGCGGGCCAAAACTGGCCCGCCGAAGCTTCCGATCTGGCCCACAGGAGGAATTTGCGAAATACAAATATTACACTGACGATGTTAACGGTCAAAGGAACTTATTTATAGCCCAATTTGATCTGACCAGTAAAATAATAGCATGATAACTTATAAATAATGACAACTCCAATTTTTTCTCCTTGGTTTAGGTCAAATTACATTACCTTTACAAAACATCCTTCCACGCTGAAATGTGAATAACCTGAACAAATACGAACCTGAAATGTCTTTAAAAAAAAAACAAAAAACTCCAATTTTAACAATTTAATAGATCCACTGTGACATATAAGTTGTGTTAACATAATAATAAGCTGAGACATGATACTATTGAAATTGCACTTTTTTTTTTTTTTAAAGAAATTTCAGGCTGTACATGGTTGTTCAGGTTATCCACATTTTACATTAAAATAATTAACCCAACTATTCTGTGGATGACTGGATATGTTGTGTGGTTGTTTTTGTTTTTTTTTTCTCTCACATAAAACACTAAAAGTCGGGAGCGTTGTTAAATATTAAAATCAAAGGCTTATGGTAAAACTAATGGAAATCCATGTCGTATAGTTTTATAGGTTTATATGTGAATAAATAGTGCTTGCAACTTGCAAATGCATGGGAAGCACATTGTCTTACTAGCATTAGGATCTTGGCTGAATTGTTGTGGTCCAGTGAAGGGGGTCCAGTGGATACAGGTTAGAGGTTGTGAAAATGTTGTGTAAGGTCCGCGGTGTAATAGGGGCATAGAACCCAGGAGTCGGACATTGAAAGCATGTTAAGTTTCACTTTCAAATCACGCCAACGTTAGTTACGGACCACACACCCACGTACATACACGTACAAATTCAACACTACAGAGTGATGACTAGTGCCAGTCTACCTCATTGCATTGTGGGTACTGGACATTTTACTCATTGTGTTCTATTTTATGTGCAGGGGTTCAAGGGAGGTTTTGTGTTAATGTTTATTTAAGTTAACGTCTCTATTTTACAATGTTTATTGGCCTTTTTATGTTTATTTTTTTTAAATAATGTGACACCATTAGTCAAAGCTGACTGTTGCTGTGAAGCTATAATTCTATCACTGATGGGAGGACTTTGCGCTTTCCAAATAAAAGCAGTTCCAGGGTTGATTGAAACCCATAGAGTAATTGTCCTCCCTTCAAACTATAAGTGTTATAATAATACACTTTATCTTGTATTACCAATCAAAGTGCTACTTTGAGAAAATTCTGAAAATCCTCTCACGACCTGCACCTCAGGAACCCCTGCAATTCTACACTGTTTCAATAGTAATACATTACAGAGTCATTTTTAAACTAAATTTGGAGTAAAACTAATTCTATAAGGTGTAATCATATTATTGAAAATTTGATTTTAAGTAAATTTTACTCTAATTTTGAGTGGGACCAAATGTTATCTGAAACGGGGTTAAATTCAACTCTCTAAAAGTTAAACTGACACTGTTTTTTTTTTGTTTTTTTTTACATTGTATGGTGTGAGTAACAGTTTTAGTGGAAGTTTATTGAGAAAGTTCAATTCTGACATATTTCACCGTTTCATTAATACTTTCAATACATCCACCAGATAACATATTCTGTAACTGTACTCCGACCGGTAAGGCAAACACAGTGGAAGAACCACAGGCATTATGATCTGTGCACATATTACAGTGTTTAGTTCACAGGGGAATTCCCTTTAAAACAGTCCTGCCACTAAGAGATATTGTAAGGAATATGATGAGAGGCATTAGCAGCTTAATGGGCCGGTACGCCGCAGTGAAGCAATACAGTCTGAGCGCCTTTCACAGAATTGGCTCATGTGTTTTCTGTGCGTTTTTTTTTTTTTTTACCTCATTTGTGTTTATTTACTTCCAGGGGGCTGTTAAGGTAAATGAAGGAGGAGCAGAGAGAAGCATGACGGAGCCGGAAAGTAATGGTTTCATCTTTAATGAGCGGCAATATCCGGTGACAGAGAGTGTCCCTCCGCTGAGCCTCTGTCACGCTGGAAAGCCTCGTCCTAAATCTCGCTCTTAATGCTACGAGTTGTGTGACAATATCTCACTCCAGAGACAGGACGTCAGGTTTTTATGGGTGCTTGGGTAATTGAACAGCAGGAGGTAAAAAGGTCTAATCCACTTATCCATAGAGGAGGTGCGGCTAAACTAAACGACTGGTGAATTGATACTGGTATTATTGCGGCGGCTTCTATCTGTTGCCGTCCTTCGTTAGTAATTTGTCACCGAGATATGTTTGTGACGCATCCCAGTTTGGCACTGGAGCGATGGTGTCATTTAGGCTACATGTGTGCCGGTGTAAATAAGCCTGCCACTTTAGCCACTGGTTCATATTTAATAGAGGACAGGGCTGAGAGATGGCTGCGAAGGCATTTTATGGCCCCTCAAACCAAACTTGTCACAGAAACTGGCCTACAAGACAGCTCAGATGGGCACAACAAATAGGCATTGTCTCTGGTTTACAATTACCCAACAGGAAGACAGGATATATAGCATTTTTAGGCAACAAACTGACTCAGAGAAATATCAGCTGGCATGGGCTGACTGCTGCTTTCGCAAGTGAGAGACTGCATGTTACAGCATTGAAAATACACAAGTGCGTAGTCAGACTATCACGTTAAAAAAAAACAAAACAAAAAAGTGACAAGGACAAAGCAGCAGATTGTAAAATATAGATCTAACTATGACGTCAAGGTGCTTGAGCTTTAGATATTGCAAAGATGAAACAAGTGTATGCCGTAGTTCAGTGGTTCCCTGCCTTTTTTTGGATCACAAATTTCTGGTGACCCCAGACATTCAAAACGGAGACTTTTTCTTTGCTTAAATTCATTTGTTTCTGACCATGTAATAGTTTGTTGCACTATGCTGCAAATAAACGTTAATTCCAGACACATTTAGTCTATATAATGTATATTATTGTGAACGGGGGCAGAAAAGCCAGGCGTAGATTACTGCACAAAGGGAGAATTTGATTTTCCTTGGTCAGGATATTGTCAAGTTAGGTCGAGGTCAGGGCCCCTCAGGTCAGCATAGGCATCAAGTAGATACGTAATCCAGGGTAAAAACAGTGATTGAGTGCATTAAATAAAGGACTAACAGGATGATTGAGTTGATTTATTAAACTGCACTATTGTTTTATGATTGTAATCAATGAATATATAAACAAGGTGAAAATATTTAGAGGAATGTTGACTTATTTGTGATTATTGAGAGGCAACAGAACATGTCTGGGCATGTTAAATTTTAGAAAGGACAAGTCGAGGCAAGTTGCACATAAAGTAAAGGCCAAAAGTTTGGACTCACCTTCTCATTTCAAAGGTATGAGCTGGATCTCAGATGGCCAACAAGCGCTCAGCATCACTCAGAACTCCTTCAAGACTGTTGGAAAACATTCCAGGTGTCTACCTCATGAAGCTCATCCAGAGAATGACAAGAGTGTGCAAAACAGTGATAAAAGCAAAATGTGTCTATTTTGAAGAATCTAAAATATAAAACACGCTTTGAGTTATGTCACACTTTTTTTTAACTCCATAATTCCATATGTGTTCATTCGTAGTTTTGATGCCTTCAGTGAGAATCTACCATGTAAGTAGTCATGAAAATAAAGAAAAAACAGGTGTGTCTAAACTTTTGGCCTGTACTGTACACAGTTAGATGATTCACAGAAAAAGAGGAAGTGAGGAAAAAAACAAGCCATCGGCCGCACCCAAAACTGGATAAAACCAGTAAAAAGAGGAAATTCTACTGGAAACATCTGAACATGACTCGTCGGCCGGGGGTAACTAAACAACGCCTAAAATTCTGTTAAAAACCCAAAGTGCTATTATAGCGTTTAGGAGAAGTACATCGGACATCGAACTAAGCAGGAGCCCCGCGTACTAAACGCAGAGAAAGATTTTCACTCCGACACTGTATTCTTTTGCGACCAGAAAAGAGTGCGGCAGATTGGCTCAGGAGTTGTTAATCTTACTTCTCAAATAATGCTGGAGGTTCTACAGACAGAGTAACTTTGCAACGGTAGATCGTAGTCAAGAAGCAGAGATCTACTACTTCTGAAGGCATCGGACTAGAGACTTTAAAGAATAAATTTGTCTTTAAGAGAACTTTTACCAACTCAACTGGGACATTTTCCAGTGAATTGCTCTCTTCTAGGATTTACTGGATTTTTCCCTGCTTTGGACCGATCAGGAGAAGAAGTAGATTTTATTTCGTACTTCTTTTTCCTTTCCCAGCATTAAAGGACTGATTCAACAGTTTTGGCCGAGCGGTTGAAGACGTCTCCTAAATTAGATTAATTTCATTTTCATGATTTTTTCCTTTTCTGCTTTCAAATTTGATTATATACATTTTTCTTGTTTGTTCCCTTGAGGACATCAGGCAAGGCAACCGTTGGGACAATTTCAAATGAACTCAAAGGACTGAGCTGTGGGTTAAGGGATGACATCGGGGTTACAGAGGAAGTAAGGAAAGTAAAGAAATAATAGATTTAGCGGTCGGAATTTTGATTTACAGTTTATAGAAGTTTAGACTGATGATTCCTATTGATGACTGAATAATGATTTTTGCATATGCTTTGCTAAATTGCCTATGATAAATTTATAAAGAGTACATTTTTACTTCTTCCTTGACTTATTCCCAATGGGGTACCATATGTTTATGAATGTAAAATGTTTATGTGTGCATAACATCTAAGGTTCTAAGGTATCTTAGCCACAGTCCACCTAATGATTAAATGTGTCCTTCGGTCCATTTATTCCTGGCCTTTAAATATTTACCTGACAGGTAACAAGTGCACGAAATCCATGTGAAGCAGCTGCCAAAACCAACTGGACTGGTATTATTGCTGACCATAGTGTGGCTTTCTCCTGATAACCAGTGTTAGCAGGGCAGAGGTTGGAATTAAAGGCAGTGAGAAGTCAGGCGAGTGCCTCAAAAATGTATTCAGCTAAATAATACCTTTACGGGTTAGTACGGGTGGGTAAGACCCCAGTTCAGCCACGAGAGATTAGGACCCTGTTGAAACGGAGAGCTGAACCAAAGAGTACCGAGGATTTAACAATATGTACAGTCAGTCCAGTTTGTATTTACAAGGCTGACAATGAATACTGAACTAACAATAACTCAAACTATGAATTATGAAAGAGCTGCAGCATCTGAAACCCACCACAAGGAACATTTGACAGATAAACAGTACCACAGC
>JAPQRP010000013.1:28562664-28592644 GCA_037367295.1 Apogon hyalosoma
GCTTCAGTTTGAACATTTGACAGATAAACAGTACCACGGTGCTTCAGTTTGAACATTTGACAGATAAACAGTACCACAGCACTTCAGTTTGAACATTTGAAAGATAAACAGTACCACAGCGCTTCAGTTTCAGCTCCACAGTTTGTCATGTCTTTTATGGATTGTGATTGTCTCTCTCAACTCACTGTATATTTTTATTAGTAAGTTTTTTTTTTAATCAATTACTACAAATTTTAGGTGACCTCATTCCAATTCCAGGCGACCCCTCATGGGGTTCCGACCCCAAGGTTGAAAAACACTGCCATAGTTTATCCAAAACAACCTGTATATAAATGCGATGACCCACAGCGCACATTTTAACACAGCCTTTCCCTTTTTTTTCCTACTCTAACTGTGCTTTAACACTCCTTCTTAATTCCAAATTAAGCACTTGATCATGAATTAGATGTTAAGCAGAGTGCAGAGATAAAAGAATCTATCTTGGCACTTCTAATCTCAATTAGACATCATTAATCCCCCTGAGATATGATATTTGAGATCATTTTAACATGTCTCATCTATGTTGTGATTAAAAAGGATGTCTCTGTTAGGACTGGAGGGCTTTTGCAGATGAAACCTAATTAACATTCAGTATAAAGGCCCGGTAGGGAATCAATTTATAACCAGGAAATGCTGAACCCCCTGTGTAGCCTTCGTTAGTGAATCAAAACACTGTAATTATAGGTTTATCATAGAAAAAACAAATTTATGTCTGCATTGAGGTCAAGAAAACGCATACAGAGAGCTTTATGGGATTCATTTGTTGTGTTTTGTTGCCTCACATCAGACTTAAAAGGAGAAAAAAAAACCATAAAACAAAGGTATCGTTGCACTGTGCGCTGCCACCGTAACAGTGACAGCTCCATAACAAGCCCAGTACACAGCAGAGCCCCAAGGTCCACTCAACCTGTGACACATGAGGGGCCCATGTTTCAGGCGCTTTCCTCTGATATTCCCCACAGTCCACTGTCACAGCCCTCACATACAAGCAGCCCATGACGTATCAAACACACAGGGCACGGAGAGCTGCGGTTCTCACTCTCTAAGAAGCAGAGGGGGGAAAAAATCAGCTGGGAGTTGTAGGTTGCATCCACATGCTTTTATGGCGGCGACATGGTGAAGGATTTGTGGGAAAAAACGAACTCTTAAATGTTTCTGCATGTCATACGATGAATGAATCTGAATCTGAAAGCCCCGGTGTTTTTATTACCTACGCCAAGGAGGTTATGTTTTCATCTGGGTTTGTTACCCCGTCCCCCAAAGGGGAGGCCAGGGTACGGTTTTTGGTTTGTTGTTTTTTGTTTGTCAGCAACTTTACACAAAAACTACTGGACCAATTTCCATGAAATTTTCAGGAAAGGTGCGAGGTGGTCCAGAATAGATCCCATGAAATTTTGGTGAATGTAGGTCAAAGGTCAAGGTCACCAAAAATGTGTTTTCACAATGATAAGAGATAAGGCCAATCAGGTAAAACGTTTGCGAGGGGCGGGGTTTGTTGTGCCTGGCACCACTTGTTTATTTGTTTGTTTGTCTGTTAGCAAGATAACTCAAAGCATAAGACAAGCACAAAGACACACTGAATGAAACATCCGATCTGATCTAACCACGAAGTCAGATCTGGTCATCCGTTTGTTCTTTTGTCTATTCCAAAAGTGTCTTTCTTGTGTGTGTTATGTTTGTCTGTTTATTCTTTGCTTATTTCCCTAAATGTTCGTAGTTTTAGATTAATAAAGCTTTCCCTTTTCATATAAAGAAGTCGGAAAGTGCTTTTGTGCTTGTGTAAGTCTGTTACAGTCCCTGTTCTCTAGTTGAAAGAATTTACATAATTTGATGTAACCCTTCAGATTATAAGACTGATTTGCATATCGCTACTAACTTTAGCCTTTCCTGTTTTATCTAATAAAAAACAGCGGTGGTGCTCTGAGGTAAACTTAGGTTTAACTTGTTCTATTGAAGGTTTCACCTTCGTATCTCAATTTAATAGTAAAGTGCAGGCATTTTGCTATTACATTGACAGAATAATTAATTATACATTAAAGATTCCCAATTTACACTACACCACATTGTGGAAATAAGACTAAAATCAAAGCTTCATTCTCATTTTATAGTTTTCCTCAAGGAACGTACAATTAAAATGACTTAAAACATGAGGACTATAAGAAAGTAAAATGCACCTTGAACAAACTTGTTATCTTTGTTTTTCCCCACTGGTGAATATCTGAGACCATGTGTTGGAATCTAATCATATCCTGAAAATGATCAAGGCCAAAAGCCAGAAAACGGTCTCCTTTGAAAGTGTGGGAAGCATCTGTTTCCGGCAGCTTTGAAACCCAGAGAGAGACATCTGTCTGATGTAGTAGCATGTACAAAATCAACATGTAATCATGCAGCTATACGTCTTCATTTCCCACTGTTCTCACATAGCATTATTTAAGGAAAAATATGATGATATGCATCTTGTATTTCCTAGCAAGCGTCCTGTATTTCTTTGAAATATCTGCCAGGGAACAGGGTATATTTTTCCTTTCTGAAATTGATGATTGGCCTTGTGTGGACACAGAGCAGATGGTGTTGTCTACCTCGGGGGTAGAAGAAGCAACAAGTGTGCAATTAAAGGCCTGAGGACATGCCTTCAGTTCAGGAAACAGGAAAGTAATCCGACGCAGACATATACCAGTAAATTAATAGTTCATATGTGGTGCTTTCGGCGAGTTAAATGTGACATCTAGAATCTTAATATATGGTAAAAGTCAATCAGTGAGCATAGACGAAAGCTAATTACCACTTCATGCAATTTTAAGTGGTCAGCAATATGAGGACTGTCCTTAAATTAACTGTTTTACATGCAATATTGGGGGTGGTAATTTCCCACATGCAGAAAAGAAATTGCTTGAGTAGCTGTTTTTTTTTTTTTTTCACCGAACATGCTGAGGTTGTAAGTTTTGTAAAGAAAAATATATAAGAAAGACAGCCAGTGTTAAATTAGCTATAATGCTGCATAATCTTTCACAGATAATACAGAAGCTTCACGCCTGTTCGTTTTTCTCCAAGACTCGCAGCAGATCATGCTACTTCTCGTTCTCGCAATGGCCTCGCTCCATTTTTCATGCAAGCTGAGTCAGTATCAATCACATGCCACTCTGGTGATAGATAGGCAATCTAATAACACTAGGAGCAAAAATAACTTCACTCACTCAATCCTTGACCTTATGAAGCAGGCAGTCAGTTTGGTTAAAAGCTACAGCTATCACATAAAAATGGATTTTTCTTTTGGATCAATTGCGGTGGAAACATTTGCACTAAAACGGCCGTAGAAAGCTGTCACTAATAAAGAATTGCCGTGGTCATGGATTTATACGCCTCCTCCGCCTCCTTTAGAGCAGCCAATATTAAAGAGTGTTTATGTCCGCGGGCTGGTTGGACGGAATAAAAAGACAATGCAAGCAGGATTTTGTAGCAGTAAAGGAACTGCCTTTGGACCAGGAAACATCTCAGCATGTGTAGAGCCAGAGGAAGACGCGCGATTACCATCAAACGACGGCGGCGATGCCACTGCTGAGGCGCCAAACAGGACACAGAGGAAGTGGAGAAACATTTGGGTCAGGCCGGGTTCAAACACGCTCACGGCTACGGCTCTGTCGGCTGAGGACGCCGAGACTGTTGATCGTGAAGATAGAGAACGGTTTTAACAGAAAGGCAGAAAAGAAGTGGTTGAAATTCGACAGTGTGAGCACCACAGGGGATGTTTCTGCAAAGGAATAATATGGTTTTAATGTTAGTCAGCGCTGATTAATTAAGACAATGAATTACACATGCCTCAGGGAGGACTGTAACAGTTCACCGAAGGTACTTGTAAAGGAGATTTCATAAAAAAAAAAAAAAAATAGAAATCCACATGCAAGATAGATAGATAGATAGATAGATAGATAGATAGATAGATAGATAGATAGATAGATAGATAGATAGATAGATAGATAAAAAAAAGAACCTCTATAATTTCAAGAGCCAGTCATACCAGTGTTTCCAGAACAGAGATGTGTAACATACAGCACTATATGCAAGATTAGTCAGCAATAAAATTACAGTATTTTCTGAACGACTCAGGCGATACATAAATTTAAACATCGGATTTCTCAACACAGCACGTAATGAATTTACATGATTAGACATAAACAATTCACTGGCACTGGTCCATATGATAAGACTGAAACACAACCAGACTTATCTGCTGATTTTTAGCAAATAGTCAATATGGACTTAGTTGAGTAGCACCACGGGTTTACAAAAAAGGTCACTGAAGAGTACACAAAAACTATTTACCTCAGAAGCAAGCATTTTTAGGTATTTAGATGTAATGTAGGGCTGATTGAATTGAATCAATTCATTTTGAAGGGGTCATATTTAGCTGCCCATACTGGTGCCTGATCAAATATCTTACAACATTTTTTTACTACTTATCAAATATTGGCTTTAAAAAAAAAAAAAATACGGGCGATATTGAAAAAAAATCAATATATCGGCCTATGTCGACCTCCATTTAATGTAATGCATTCTCTCATTCCGCCCTTTTCTTGTATAAATCAAGACTTTCTTCATAATAAATTAGAAGCTACAAATAAATCTGTAACAAAATTAAAACTCAGGTGCAGTTCTTAAAAAATAAAATGACTTCAGAGGAATTTAAGGAGAAACTACTAATAAAGAACAAACAATAAGTCTGCGGATACAACAAGATTAATATTTTAAAAAAAAAAAAAAAGAAAAAATAGCACATGTACAGTTTTGTAACTTTGTTTTTTATTCCAACGTGACCAAATTACAACTCTTAGTGGAACCGTTCATCGAAGCTCAGAATAGGAAACAATGGCCGACAGTGCGTGACTTACAGCGGTAACAACCTGCACCTGCGCACAGAGTCCTGCCAAAAACATTTCTTAATAAATCCCTTTGAAAACAGCCATGTACAGATTAATCAGAGTAGTCGAGGAATATAACCGCCTTGGAGTGATGGTTTTGAGGTCGAGAATGTCATTTTTAATGCAGAACAGGTGACTTGTGTAATTGTTTGGTTGCACTGTGCAGGTTCCACATACAAAACATGGGACCAAGCAGGAAAACACAGAAAGAGGCGTAATAATCCATAATAGTTTACTGAATTTCCTTCCAAACTAGTGTTTTTATCTCTCCCAGTTCTGCCAATGATACAATTTATAAATAAACCCTCATACCAGTATATGAAATTGTATTAAAATGAATAGTTTATTACCAGACAAGAATCACATCCAAATTAGTTCCAACGCACAAACACTGCAATTCCTCAAGCGTACAGCGTCGCATTCATCTTTGCTGTTATTATGGCGAAGACAACCAATGAATAATTACAAGAGCTCATGACAACGAATGCTATTTTTGTCTTATTTCTTCAGTCCAAACAAATGTAAGCCGTAGCTCCCAGGGCTTCATCAAACATATCAATATTCAACTGATAATGCCTTTAATCTGTGGCCAAGAGAACCTTGCATAACTCCTCCGAACACCGTAGGGAATTCTCACTAATGATCAAAAACGATACGGGAATATGAAATAAATAGCTGATAATACATTTAAGTAGGACTTCACATTTATAATGGAGCATCCTGTGACTTCAGAGCTGACCTTCTTGGATGGCGACAAAGCAGAAGAGGAGAAAATTTCCACTAAACTTCACAAAGAATAAATAGGTGACTATTTTTTTATGCCAATTCTCTAGGGTCGAAGGATAATTTACACAATACACTGACTGAAAGAAAAGCTAGCATTTATGTAGCTTTTTGTAACTTTATTCATGTTACTGGGCTAAAGGTACTGTACGTGGCCTGATTACCTGATTCGAGATTCAACAACATACTCAAAAATAAACGGTCACTGAAGACAGAAATGGTACAAGGAGAGTAGAAATGTGTATTTCAGTTTGTTTAAACGTGTTTTCCTCAAATGCCTTTTTGTTTTTTTAAATAGACAAACAACTGCTGCACAGATCACAATACATGTTGTGTTTTGAAGAAGGAGGAGGAGGTAGATGAGGACACAGAGAAGAAGGAAGGGGAGAAGAAAAAGGAGGAGAAGGAGGTAGATGAGGACATGGAGGAGAAGAAGGAGACGAAAAAGGAAGAGAAGGAGGTAGATGAGGACATGGAGGAGAAGAAGGAGAAGAAAAAGGAAGAGAAGGAGGAAGATGAGGACATGGAGGAGAAGGAGGAGAAGAAAAAGGAAGAGAAGGAGGTAGATGAGGATAAGGAGAAGGAGGAGGAGGAAAAGAAAAAGGAGAAGGAGGAAGATGAGGACAAGGAGAAGGAGGAGGAGGAAAAGAAAAAGGAGAAGGAGGAAGATGAGGACAAGGAGGAGAAGAAGGAGAAGAAAAAGGAAGAGAAGAAGGTAGATGAGGACATGGAGAAGAAGGAGAAGAAAAAGGAAGAGAAGGAGGTAGATGAGGACAAGGAGAAGGAGGAGGAGAAGAAAAAGGAGAAGGAGGTAGATGAGGACAAGGAGGAGAAGAAAAAGGAGGAGAAGGAGGTAGATGAGGACAAAGAGGAGAAGGAGGAGGAGTAGAAGGAGGTAGATGAGGACAATGAGGAGAAGGAGGAAGAGAAGAAAAAGGAGGAGATGGAGGAGGTAGGAGGCCGAGGAGGACAAGGAGAAGAGGAAGGAGGAGGAGAAGAAGAAGAAGGGGGAGGAGAAGGAGAGGGAGGAGAAGAAGGAGCAGGAAAGAAGGTGAGGAAGAAGAAGGAGGAGGAAGAGGAGTAGAAGGAAAAGGAAAAGGAGAGGAAGGAGGAGAAGAAGGAGGGCAAGGAGAGGGAGAAGAAGGAGGACAAGGGACAGAAGGACAAGGAGAAAGAGGAGAAGAAGGGGAAAAAGAAGGAGGACAAGGAGGAGAACAACAAGGAGAAAGAGGAGGAGAAGGAGACGGAGGAGAAGGAAAAGAAGGAGAGGAAGGAGGAGAAGGAGAAGGAGAGGAAGGAGGAGAAGGAAAAGGAGGAGGGGAAGGAGGAAGAGAAGGACAAGGAGAAAGAGAAGGAGGAGGAGGAGAAGGAGAACAGGTGCACCATGCAGTTTCCAATCGAGGCAGTAATTTAATGTAAAAAAAATCCAAAGTGTGGACTTTCCTTACGGTGTTACTTCAGGACAATCAAACTTCCGACTTTTTAAGGATCGATATGTTCACACCCTCTAGAATTCCCAGGACTGATGAACAAATCGTCAAAGCTTCAAGAGTCCAGATCATAAAACGTGACAAAGGTGACTTTTTTTTTTTTTTGTAAGTGTTCCATCATATTTTGTGGGAAGGTCTTTTGAGCCTTCCATTCCGAAACTGCACCACAGTTGTATCGAAGTACGATAATCCTCTGATAAAAGACTAAACGCTGTGCTTACGACAGATGGTTTACCAAAAGGTCAAAGACACACAGGGTACGCCTGTGTTTCTATGGTGAATCGTCTCAGGAGAGCTGCCACCAAAGGCTGTTTTGAACTCAGCGTGCCACAAAGCGAGACCCCCTACTTCAGGTCCTGCTTCCATGAGGACAGACAGCACCGAGCTCGCAGACGCCTACACCTCATTCGCTCCCAAACTCCCGGGAGTCCGTGCACTTTCACACACTCTGGATACAGAGCTAATTGGACATCAGTGACAAATGTTTAGCAAATACACTGTCAGAGTAATCTTTAAGGTGACAGAAAACTGCACATTAGGCTTGATAATCCCACACTGAGGAAAGTCCCAACATGCATCACTGAATGACTGACTTAATGGGCATCACGCAGAAATGTACACTTATTTTTGTTTTATTAGGCGAGGGGTGTTGTTTTTGGTTCGGTTTGTTTCTTTGGGTTTTTTTTTTTAACACTCTAGCAGCAAAACTATTGGTTGAATTCATACCAAATTTGGTTTATAGATTACCAGTGATCCAGAATAGATCTGATTACATTCTGGGAACAGTAGGTCAAAGTTCAAATTTTTATGATTTTTTACAATATTTTTTTTCCCCATTTACTTATAATGGGTGAAATTTGACATGTGTTTAGCAGCAAAACTATTGGTTAAATTCATACCAAATTTGGTTTATAGATTACAAGTGATCCAGAATAGATGAGATTACATTTTGGGAAAAGTAGGTCAAAGTTCAAATTTTTAATGAATTTTTACAATTTTTTTCCCCCCATTTACTTATAATGGGTGAAATTTCACTTGTCTTTAGCAGCAAAACTATTGGTTAAATTCATACCACATTTGGTTTATATATTACCAGTGATCCAGAATAGATGAGATTACATTTTGTGAAAAGTAGGTCAAAGTTAAAATTTTTGATGAATTTTTTAAATCCTTTTTTTTTTCACCCATTTACTTACAATGGGCATGATTTAAAATGTCTATAAAAACATCAATTTTGTTTCAATTTACTTCAAACTTGGCACATATATAGAGGCAACTGATATGCTGACATCAGCACAAACATAGACATGATGTCATCAGCTGGATCCACGCCGAAAAAATATACAATACTTGCGAGGGGCGGGGTTTGTTGTGCCTGGAATCACTCGTTTTTTCTCAGCCCCACTGATTTCTGGGATTTACCGCTAATTTCCTGCGATAAGAGAGCATGTTAGTGTCGTTGAGCACTCCTGTGAAGATAAAAATCCAATTTCAGTGTCCACAAATTGTTTGCTCACTGCAAATGAACACAAACACCAAAATCACATACTAAGTCATATTTAAATTAATACGTTTTAAACTGATCCTAACGACAAATCAGGTCCTTCATAGACCAGACTACCTGCATGTCACTCCTACTCATCAGAGCACACGTACTGTAATGGGGACACTTTAGCAAGTTATGCCATTAAAATAGGTCCTGCACATATCTTAATGATTCAACAATACAAACATTACATAACATTATTAACAAATGGAATAAATAACACAAATAATGGTGGTAACAACCAGCTAGCGACACCTATTCAGTCAACTTACCTTACTAAATGAAGCTTGCATGTACCTAAATATTACAGTTTATTATTAATTAGTGCTGTCAAACATTTAAAACATTTTAACCAGATTAATTTCAATTAATCACAATTAAATATCATTCATTTTTAATCTATATTAATCGCGTTTCATTTTTCATGAGCAAACAGACTCAAGAAAGAAGGAAATATACATGCACTTAATGTATTAAAATACCTTCGACAGTTTCAACAAAACAACTGTTCCGTCTTGTTTTTTTTGTTTTTTTTTGTCCTCATATTTCCATCCAGAGGCCAACGTGCTGTTTAGCGTCTTCTGTCTTTACGGGTTGGTTCTGCTGCCTGTCACTCACGGATCAGCTGACCATTTGTTCATACGTGACGCTAACTCTACTTGGATAAACTGACCCAAACGTGTTGCCAGAGACGTTCAGAGTCATTTTGCGCTGCAGATGGGTTAACTGCGTTAAAATTTTTAATCGGATTAATCACGGCGATGGTTTAATCCGCGTTAATTTTGACAGCCCTAGTATTATTACGTTCATTCACAAGGACAATAATACGAGACTTATATTTAAATGCAAATTACACTGGTAAAGTAGTTGTTTTTTCATTTTAACTATGCTAAGGATTATGGGCGCTACAAGAGCATGGCTCAACTACAAGTGATGATAGATAATGTATTAATTGGCAGAAAATGAAACAATACATTTTTTGATGTGACTTTAGACCCCCAAATTTGCTGGAAATTTGAAATATAAATATGAGGGTGTAAGCAGGGAATAATACTGCAGTTCTAGGGTAGATGCGACAGTCTGGATCACGATTCTTCCACCGTGTAGCGGTATGAGGATAGTTAACAGGGTAGGAGGAAGTTTGTGAATCTGGAAAATTTTAAGACCACACAAGTATTGTACAAAGCAAGAAATAATCTGCTCAGAGGCAATATACAAAAAAATAAAAGGGAAGCTGATAATCCTGAGAGGAGAGCATAATATTAAAAAACATCAACTGAAAGTATGCACATATTTATTTGTCGAATGGTTTAGATATGGAAAAATAACTTTTCTAAAGAGGTACATGGATGAGGAAGGGGCTTTTGCTGCTATTGGTGGATAGTCGTAGCTTCGGATGCAACATTTGTTTATAATGGTTACATATACATAAAATTAGGATACTTATTATTATTATTATTATTGTATTGGGTTGTACACAAATCTGGCTAATATTTGGATAGCTATTCATAGGTTTGTGTGTGGATGGAAGGAATTGCTGTAAATTATGAACAGATGAAACTTAAGACAGGAATAAACAACTGCATGGTTGCTCCTATTTCTTTTCAACTTGTACTTTTTGTTTCATACTTACCTGATATTCTTGGCCTTTATGTGTTTTTATTGCTTTTTTTTGTATTATTTGGCTTTTCTCCATGTGTCAGAAATACAGATTTTCCTTCATCCCTTCCAAAACAAAATTCATCCTGGAATTTAAGCCACTAAGAACAATGATCAAGTCTGTTCTGTCAGGAGCAGATTTGGATAGTTTTGTACAACTGGAGATACATGAAGTCCAATGTGGCTCAAACCAAATATATCAATAAATAAATAAACATGTCAGGTCAGATGTTACCATTTAATTTTCCATTACTTATGTACTGTGTATGTCATCTGTTTTCACATGCTCATAAATGACAATATAAAGGTGTGATTTTGTCAAATGTGTGACATCAAACCTCAAGTGTCTGGGGTCCGAGGTCTTCTCAATGCAAACGAAGCCGTGTTTTCTTTTGACAGAGAAATCACACAAGAGTCCCACTGCCCGGCACTCAGCTCCGACTGTATGTTCTATGATCTACTCTTTACTTAATGAGGTGTCATGTACAGTTTATATAAAAGGTATGACCTTATTAAACTGTGAGTGAAAGGGTGAAGTAATAGCCGAGGCAAGATAAATGGCAGGGCTTTGTAGGAACTCATTCTGACTTTACAACGGTGGGACAAGAAGCTTTTATTCTGACTGTTCGGAGATGAATTCGTGACATTTGTGTCTCTATTGAAACGGTGCATGGGTTTAAAATGAAAAGCGGAAAGTGGCACGACTGGACCAAGACAGAGAAAAGGCCAGAATGTGTGATTTAAATAACAGATATTTTATTGAATCGGAAAATCCATTCAAGTGTAGCTATACAGCAAGTTATTGTAAAACACAAAGCAAATTAAGTACAACTGGCTTCTTTGGTGTGTGCATCACACATGACAATCAACCCAAAAATCTACCCATGAAGCCATGACTGAAAATGGATTTTTCTACAAATACATATTAAAACTGAACTGAAAAGAAAGCAACAGAATATTATTATTATTATTATTATTATTATAGAGCTGGACCGCTCTTTAAAATCAAACCGCTTTCCTGAGACTGCTTTCTTGTTATTCTTTTCCTTTAAGTTGATTTCTGACAGCCAATTCAATTAGGTTGGAAATGTGTGGGTGTAAAAAAGGTAACATGACAAACTCAGAAGATGGATGGCAACCTTTGCTTCACCATTAAAATCACAATTGTGTCATATCGAATCTCAATCCATTGGCGTATTACTGGGAGAAAAAATGAATGCAGCGTGGACTACGGTGCCAGACGAGGTCAGAACTAATCACACCACGCACTTCAGTGAAAAGGATTTGCGCGCCAGGTTTTTATTTCCCGCTGCTGCTTAGTTTTGCTATGAATGAAAACCTGGACTGTGAATGGTCCAGCTCTGTGTTTGTTTGTCTTCCTCCGCCTGTAAGGCACAATGACTCATAGGCCACCTGATCTTAATGGCAGTGTGTGGGGACGTCTTGTCTGGCCGAGCCTATATATCGGAGTCAGCGGGCGCCAAGGAGGAGCTGACCTGTCGGTAGATGAAGGAGTAGAGGCTGACGTCAGGGCGCCGACCGAGACAACTCTTGCACACCGAGCTGTAGTACTGCCCCAAGAGATCGTACACCTCCCCTGTGACGAAAACAACCTGAGTCACATCATCTTTACATGTACGAACGTCACATGTTAATGAAATTACTGACTAGTTATGGTAGAATTCTATGTGCTCGTAGCAGTGCGTTCTTGCCGGTGGAAATAAAAAAAAAAAGCAACAGCTGCATAGGGTGGACAGTTGCCTTACCGACACTGATCTTCCTCTGAGTGAGGAAAGCGTGCATGTCGTGGACATCTGTCATGAGCTGGCTGTCACCAAAGGTGAAATAGGCCACATCTCTACCCGCCTCAGCAGCTGCCAGCATCTGGAGCAGAGCTGGGGGAAGAGGAGTTCAGAATGTGATGAAATGTGATGCACAAGTCCTTTTACTCAAGCACAGATTTGAGCAACTTTTACTTCAGAATCTCCATTTCATGCAACTATTTATTTCTACTCCACTGCATCTCAAAGTGTCAACATTTTTATCTATGCTAGATAAGTTGTGCTCCATTACTGCAGATATTACTTTAAAATTATTCTTAATTAAGCTAACGTTGGCTACAGCTCCATGTAACAAGTCACGGTAATGTCATAGATATCAGCAGGTTAATCAGCTATAGTGACCTTTAAAAAAAAAAAATCAGCTGAGTCAGCATTTAATAGTTTTAGTTTCACAATGTATGTACACTTTTGACACTTGCATACTTTTACTGATTTTTTTTTTTTTTTTTGAGAGCAGACCTTTTTCCACTAAATAAGTATTTTCACAGTGCAATGTTAATAGTTTAATCCAAGAAATTCCTCTCCCATCACTGTTCAATACATTTACTACTCTATTATAATAAAACAGGGGGATGTTGGGAGTTTTGAGCTTCTGGTTTATACTTCAAATCTATCATGAAGAAAAACAAACCAGACTCCTGCTCATCTTTCGCACGTTCTCATTTTTTCCTCCGAATCAACAAATTTAAATACACATACAGGCATGACCCCAGTCTCATTGTCTTGTACAGTAAAAGGTAAATAATCGAGGGACTTGATTTGACCCCCACTGAGAACCCTGGATTAGTCTCCGAGTTGCAAAGAGAGGCCAGGTCTGGCCCCGGAGAGCTGTGAATATTTAAAGAGACTGAAAATACGGCTGCTGATTAATAAAGGTTGGGACAGTGGTACGTTAATGAGCAACACTCAAGCAACAGTTTTCAGGAGGAGGCTAAGCTGGATGTCACACTTCAGCAGTTTCTCTCTCTGGCTCGTTTTCAAAAGCTTTCTTCAAAATTATCTGACAATTAGAAAGAGGTGGCTTTGTGAGACCGCAAAAGGGGGAGGGGCAGCATCTGAATCACGCACCTCTTCCTGGGAGGCATGTCATTAAGCAGACAGTAGGTGACTGTGCCTATAGAGGGCTCTTACCTGCTCCTGCTAATTAACAAATATACACGGAAAATGTGTATACGCTGGTCTTTAAGTTGGATATAAATGAGAAAGCAGACGCTGAGAACGGAGGCTTAAACTCTCCGGCAGCTCCCTGCTTTCTGACAGTGATACAATGCTAGGACGCAGCGCTGTTACAGATTGATGGACTAGAGCCGGCGATCAATTTCACTATTAATGAAAAATATTAACTTTGTCATTTGATCAATAGGAGGAAGACGACGAATAGGCCTTAAGTAAATGAACGCGATCCCGGAAGACAAATGGATGCCCACACTGATCCGCTGGAAGCTTTCAATTTAAAATATATTCTGCACGTCTCGCAGGAGAGTTAGACTCCTATCGAATACAAAGGTGATCTGGGTAATTTTTCCACAAGAGCTGCATTACATCAGAGCCTACCTTTAAGACGTGTGTCTCCCCCAAAAACGCCACAGCCCCAATTTCCTGTTGCCACCGCTGCAAGGTTTTCGCTTTTTTCCGCAGGACGAGCAAAGCCGCAGTAAGCCTAGAAGATGGCAAAGTAGAAGGGATAAATGATGTTAGTAGAAGAAGAAAATAACATAAATGGGAAAAACATTGCTTGATATACCAGGAGATGTTCTGTATACGTAAAATACTAGCAATTTGAGGCATTTTGGGCTGATTCCACTCTTAATTTTTGCTTTTATGTCCGTCTCATGTTTGACTTACTTTCTTTCCAACTACTTGTAATGCACCACGGGTTTTTTGTTTTGTTTCCTGAGTCACATATATTGAAAAGGTGCAGCTATTCGTATTACAGTCTCTTACAGTCTGACTTTTGACAGCTCCCTTTAAATCAGCTTGGTGGAAATGTCATATTGCAGTTATTTGCAATATTGCTATTTGCGTCTACATATCTGGTTATCGAGTCTACATAATAGGTTATCGAAGAAACTGCACATTTTTCATTTTAAAAGGTGTCCTTTTTAATCCAAACAAAAGAATGTGAATGAGCATAAAAATACAAGATACATATTTACTTCCATTTAACATTTTTTTAGCACAGTCTCTCCTTAGTGTCACTGAATCCAAAATATCACCATACAGCATTTTTTCATCATTTCTGCAGTTAGATCACCCAAAATGTCCCAGTTTCAGGATCTATAAATTTCAGACTTGTGCAACTATATTTGACTGCTATTGAATTAATTGTGTAGCCATTGTCTAAATGAATATTTACACAGCTGTTTGCACTCAATCACGAAAAAGTAGCCATGAACAGTAGTGTAAAAACAGGGTTTCTGCAGGTATCAGCAAATCAAATTTAATGCTTTTTAATGTCCTTTTTAATGCCACTTTAAACTAATTTAATGCCCCTGTCCAACTGCAGATACAGTTTTATATATAGTTTTATGAAGGTTTACCATCAACAGGCTTTAACCAGGTTCTGAACAGTTCCTCCTCCAATCACTTCTGCTGAAACTTACATTTTCCCATATTTCCGACATTTGCTAATATTCCCTCCGCTCTTTCGCC
Organism: Apogon hyalosoma; assembly: GCA_037367295.1. Classification (NCBI taxonomy): domain Eukaryota; kingdom Metazoa; phylum Chordata; class Actinopteri; order Kurtiformes; family Apogonidae; genus Apogon; species Apogon hyalosoma. Next base: position 28,577,591 of record JAPQRP010000013.1, read on the forward strand.
ACAGCATGAGCACGCTCACAGCAGGTTGCATTCCCAGCTTCTGGTGTTGTGACTTCGTGTACTGGCCGTAAACAATAGCCAATTAAGGGTTCCACCTGTCAATCATCACACTATACTTCCAATCAAAATCATTAAATGTTTTTACAATCAGAAAAAATCGTGAATAAAAATGCTTTTTTTCCATCAAGTGTATTTCATTTTTAATGCCTCTGGACATCATAAGACCTTAATTTTCACAAAATCTATTTGATGACTTTTAATGCTTTTTAATGACCTGCAGAAACCCTGAGAAAACTGAGGATGAGCTGCATCAAGACGCATCTAGACTCCACTTGAATCCCTGACAGAAGAATTCTTATTGAGTCTTATCAATTTATGAGGCTGGCGTAGACTATCTAAAGCGGACATGTTTTACTTTTTGCCGCAGGAGAATCACAGCCAGCCTATGAACTCTTCAGCCTACTTGTGCATCTTTACTATATGTGTCATTATAACCGGGTCTACATCTATGTAATCTAAAAGCATCAACAGAATGTGTACTGCAGGCCTGCGTTTGACACATCCTTCGGTGCCTGAACACATATAGGTTAGAACTCCGGCTAAACAGTCGTTTTAAGCATTGTACGACTTGGCATTTTGACACCTGTCAGCTCAGCTTATGTGACACTGGTGTTGGTTTTAAATCACTATATCACAACATGACCTGCTAAGACCTGGTACATGCATAATATAGTTCGATATGACAACATGTCAGGTGGATTGCGTGTCACATGAGGACTAACTTCTTAAATCAGGAGATGTTAAATGAATGATCTGAAGGGGATGTGGACATTCATTTTCACCTTGGAAATGAAGTGAATAGTGAAAATGAATTGCGAGGGCCCATCCTCCTCCTGACCAGTCATAAATTCTTCCCAGGAAAGGGCAGATATGACAGTCAGCTGAACAATATTTGAATCAGGATTGATCTTCATGTTGGTGCATTCTTCACACCCTTGTCAAAGCTGTCAAACCACTCCATGCCTTTTGACAGCAGACATGACAACATCAACATCTTGATTTTTCTATTAATAATGGATATACTGCATCTGCCTGGAACGATTTCACACACAGACGGATTCTGATTAAAAAATGAGTGAGTTGTTTAAATTTAATAACGGTGATTAATGCCTCTGGATTCAACAGAGTTCATTAAAATTAAATTCGAGCCTAATGACCAATGTAATGATCAAGATAAAGCTAATTCTCACCAAGTATGACAATCCATTCATCTCCATATGATACGTGTCTATAACTCAAATGTACCCTTAGAAAAATAAATAAGCTTCAGTGTCAATGCAGCCAACATTTGTCTGTGACGGTAGGACTGGATTCACACCAAATTAACGATGATATGAAGAGAAACACGCTGTTACTAAAGACATACATCTTTCATATTCTACTGATGAAGAGACATAACTATGAAAAGATCAAAGTATAACATCAAACAGCAGTGGTGCCCCCACACTTCCACAGCCATTAATAATAAATCCACTTAATTTGTCTACAAAACATGAAATAATTAACTCCAGCAGTGCCTGTACAGTCACTAAAACCTGCTTTGAAACATAATATTGACATAATATTTTGTTTTTCTTCTCATATATTACTGTTCAAACTTTCACATCACCCTAAAGAGTGCACAAGAAAGTAGCTGTGGCCGAAGGGAGAAAATTGAGTGAAGAGTGGAGAAAGACCTTATTGAGCTCCCGATTAATTTTCTCTGGTTGAAACTGGTCGAGAAATCGCCTGAACTGCAGTGCATCTATGGCCACGATCTCTGTGCATCTTCTCTGCCAGTCGTCCCTGAAAAATATGAAGGAAAGTATGAATGTATAAAAGTACGAAATAAAATTTAAAAACAAAAAACACTAAAAATATTACAACAAGCTGCAGAATCTGAGAAGGAAATGCATCTACATAAGTACCTTGGGGTTGTGTCCTGGTGGCTGCCACTCCATTGGTAGGTTTGAGCATAGCCTGTGTATTTACTGTACTGCTGTGTACCTGGAAATAACATGCATATAAAGATACCATTGTATAACTAAACAATAGCACAGAACTGGGAGTTTAGTTTTGAAAATCATTCTCAAACTATGACAGCCACTTTCTTTTGTTTTTTAATTAATTCACTGACAAATAGTTCAAGCATCTCATCATCTTAACATGATTAGTACAGAACACCAAAATGCCATTTTGTAGTTTAAACATATCAGCAAGATAAAATAAAACAAATGGTTCTGGGCACAACAAACCCCGCCCCTCGCATGTATTGTAGCTTATTTTGGCATCGATCCAGCTGATGTCAACGTGTTTATGCGTGTGCTAATGTCAACATATCAATGGCAGCTATATATGTGCCAACTTTGAAGTAAATTGAAACAAAATTGATGTTTTTATATACATTTGAAAGTTTGCCCATTATAAGTAAATCAGACAAGAAAAAAGATTTTAAAATTCATAAAAAATTGAAACATTGACCTATTTATCCCAAAATGTAATGACATCTATTCTGGGTCACTGGAAATCTATAAACCCAATTTGGTATGAATTCAACCAATAGTTTTGCTGCTACAGACATGTGAAATTTCACCCATTATAAGTAAATGGGGAAAAAAAAAGATTTTAAAAATTCATTAAAAAATTTGAACTTCAACCTACTGTTCCCAAAATGTAATGAGATCCATTATGGGTCACTGGCAACCTATAAACCGAATCTGGTATGAATTCAACTTATAGTTTTGCTGCAGTGTTAACAAACCCATGAACAAACAAACACACCAAACCAAAAACAATACCCCTTGCCTCACCTTCGGGGGGCGGGATAATAATAAAACTATGTACAAGTAGACAGTGTTATTTTCTTTAAAAAAAATAAAATAAAAATAAAGACAAACTAATGTGCAGTAAAAAATAAAGTCAGGGCTACAGGGTATACTGAATCCATTTTTCCCAGTACAAAGTAAACTGGAAAACAAGTCTCAAATGGTTAAATTCATCTGGTGCCTTACCCATTCTAATATGAGAATTTTTCTAGATGACTATTAAAAAAGTGTACAAACAATCAGCCAACGTGTATTTTCTGGCAGAACTTCAAGTGTAGACACTGTGGGTTTTCAGAAAATACTGGACACAGCAGATGAAGTTAAGGAGAAACAACAATTTAAACTAAAAACTTGTAAGTTAAATTAAAAACGTTGGTTCGGGTTGTTGTAGTGTATTCATGATATTACAGAGGACTGGTACATGTGTCATGTCTGACCATGATCCACTGCTGGTAACAAACTGACTTACACATATATATTTGGTGTTATAGTCATCAATACATACACAAAGCAACAATAGGCATGTGTGACACTACTGTTTTCTAATCTCTTTACAAATTTTGACTCTGGTTTAATAAAATCTCCACTTTAGAATCAGAATCAAAATACTTTATTAATCCCAGGGGAAGTTGTTCAAATTGTTTAGTGACCTGTAACATCGTTTAAGTTTGGATGAGAATCCCAAACATATAAAAAATTATTGTTTTGCAAAATATCCATCTCCAGTATATGTCTCCAGACGTCAATTGCTTTAATGATGATGGTATGTTTTTCTGACAGCTTCACTTTGCAAAACAATGGCATCAGACACATCCACACTACAAAAAGGTGGAATCATGGTGGAAAAGGTGAATAAATACGCAATGAGGCTTTATCATAGCAAGAAAGTTGATCATGGTGCTAGTTGTAATGTCAGTAAAATTATGAAGGTTGGAAAACACAAATATGCTGAAAAACTGAAGTTGTTATGACAAGGACTTCCATTCCACGCAAGCGCCGGGATTTCCCAACTGAGCTGCACGTCGTTAGCTGTGGGTAAATATCCTCTGATAACAACATTAGTAGAGTATAGATTTTTCTTCTTCACTAAGAAACTCTAAAAGGCTGTGAAATATGATCAATTTTAATTACCAGTACAGGGATTATTGTATAGATATGTAAAAATAAATGTAACTTTTGCACATCTGAGTCCAATGCATGTATTCTTCTACGTCTTTTTTTATGCTCAGCAATAACACAACAATTGCCTTGATACTGAAAATCTGCATAGGCCTATGATACTTCCATACAGCATCAATAATGTTAGTATTGCTTTAATTTTATCTCTACTACATGCGCCAATTAATATTTAAGAACAGGTGGAGGGAAAAAAGTTTTTTAAAAAAATTGGGGGAAAACTCATGAAACACTATTTTAAATTATTATTGCCATTCGTGAGATTATCAGTGTTTGCAAATAATACTTAAATCAACATAAATCCAACTTTAACTATTATAATAAAGATATATCTGCATGATGACTTCCTAAATAACAACAAGGCGAGTAACAGAATTATTACTATCAGGTTGTACTCTACAAATACCCATCAGATGAGAGATTAAAAAAAATTACTGCAATAAAAAAAAAAATGACTGTGTTCGATGTATGTGAAGGAACTGGAGCAGCTGTTTCCTGACAAGATGAAGGTCAAGTTATTACCCCCCCATGAAACAACATGAGAGGCTGACTGACCGCCAGCCCACATGGGAGCACTCAACATTCACAAAGGTGGGGGCGGAGTGTCGGGAGGTAACAGCACAGTCAAACAAATGGGGCCGCAAATTAATTTCCCATTCGTTAGTGCTCATTAGTACCCACACTCGCTGAGATGCTTCATGCTACAAAGAGAATAAACTCAGTGATTAGTAGTGGGGCCTTGGTCAGCAGGTATTAGGAGGTGCATTTGGAAGAGGGAGTCTCTAGAGCGCTCTTCACTTGACACACATTTCACTAATAATCAGGCTGGTTTTTAAAGCTGTAAGCAAAATTACTGCCTATGTGGGACTCTGAAGTATTTAATGTAGTCCAGCAGTAAACCAAGCTAAACAAAGGCAAATATAAGAGATGGGGACTGAGGACCGTGACGATATACAGTGGTGGAAAAAAGTTTTGGACGTCCTGTGTATTTGTAATCTATTACATTAAGAATCCTTCTTCAGTCATTGAACTGTATCCAGTATTGTTCCATTTTCCAAACCCACATGCCCCCTTCTGCATGTGCACTGTTCTATCAAGGTCCAAACTGGATGCTTCAGTAGATAATGAAACACATCCAGGACATGACATGCTGAAACTGTCAAGAATTTAGTTTTGTTATTTTTTTCTTATTAACAATTTTAAAAAAAACCATTTGTTTGTGTCTGTTTGATGCAGCCATGCCTTCTGAAACACAAAAAAGACTTTTATGTAAATATTTCATCATAATGTTTGATATTATGGAAAATTTGAAGGGTGTCCAAAAACTTTTTTCCACTACTGTATACTGAAAAACACACAAAAAAGCTCCTCTCTTTTGTAAATCAGGTAAAAGAAGAACACTTCATTTGTAGCCTAGTAAAGAGACCACTAAAATTTCCTCTGAAATTCCAAATTCCAGTTCAATTCCAAAACAAGCACACCTTATTCTACTTAATAAACACCTGATCCATGTCTTATTTAAAAGAGTGATATTTTGCTTTTTTAAATGAAATTGTGCATTTTAAAACATTTCCCTGTGGTCTACATAAACTGTAAATGCTCTGCTTGGGTGTGAATTCTTCATTAACTCAACTCCACAGGTCTATCTTCAACCCTATTTTTGAGTAATGACACAAAAAAGATCGTTTTGAGCGCTGGCCCTTTAAATGCAAATGACCCCACCCCCTTCCAGCTTGTTGACTGTGCGCTCTGTCCTGTTCAGCCGCTTGGGATCGTTAGTACAACCAACAACGAAACACTTTAGGAAGTGCTATTAGGATTGCAAAAGTAATTGGAATCCAACAATAACTAATGAAAACTACTTGACTTCTGCTCTGACAATGTTCCCAAACTCTGACGACTGACTTTTCTATCAGGTCAATGCTCCTGGCCTCAGTTAGGTCAATAAAGGTGTGGATGACGGACCACCAGATGAAGACCCTGTCATGGCCAGTCCAATCTCCAGACCTGAACCCACTTTGAAAACTTCTGGAGGAAGATGGATGGTCACAAACCATCAAACATTGCTGAGCTTCTTGAATTTCTATGTCAGGAGCTGCATAAAGTCATCCAACAGCAATGGTGGTGAGCCAAGACACGTTTAAAAGCTGTCAATGAAAATCAGGGTTATTCCACCAAATATTGATGTCTGAATTTTTACCAAGTTACAACATTAGTATTGTGCTGTTTAGAAATGAATATGAACTGCTTTTCTTTATTATTATTTGAGGTCTGAAAACACTGCATCTATTTGTTATTTTGACCATGTATCGTGTTCTGCAAATACACGCTTTAAATAACAATATTTTTATTTGGAATTTGGGTGAAATGTTGTCGGTAGTTTAGAGAATAAAACAAAAATGTTCATTTTTTACTCAAACACATACCTATAAATGGTAAAATCAGACAAACAGATAATTTTACTGTGGTCTCTTATTTTTTTTTTTCCAGAGCTGTATGTTCTGCTAGTATTGCACCACAACTAACGTGTACTCAAGTGGAAAACCAATAGTAATGATATGGTCGGCTGGTTGTTTATGTCTAAATGACAGGAGTTTGAACAATCGATTGTAGTTGTTTGTACATTCACAGCATTGGCTATAAAAGTATGTTTCATGATATATAAACTGAAGTTGTTTTTGGTACAAATGGACTGACGTGACCGAACAAATGAGATGCTTATGGCTGGAATGGGACAGTGAGAGGCAGCAGAACAGTCTATGTAGAATTATTGGTCAAACGAACCATTATGTCTCCCATTGGTTTCTGAAGTGTTCTTTTAAAGTCAGTATTCTGTAATTTGGCTGTCAGCATGTTGGGTTTTTGGAGCCAGAAGTAACCATATTTGGATAAAAGGTGTTAAACTACAACAACATAAGGAGTAATAGGAGAGCTAATGCCAAGCACTATCTTACTGACAGAGTAAAAGAGTAGACTCCATCAAGTACTGCATAGCCAAGTAAATTTACAGTCTTGTTAGTGGAAGCAATTAGCCACAACAACAAAACGTGCTTTGTTAAACAGACTAAAACTCAGAAAGTCTCCTATTTGATCTGAGACCTCATTAACAGAGGAAAAATGTACAGATGAGCAACCAGATTATTCACTAAAGCTTCCAAATAAAATGTAATGAGTCCTGGAAAAACATGATTATTTATTTTTAGAAAGACGAGTGAAAAGTGGATCAGTGGGAGCCAGTGCTTTTTCGAGCCATCATCAGTGGTCATCAGCTGTATTACAACTTTAAGACACATCCACATTGGCCTAAATTTAAAGATGACGACCACTACCCAACCAAAGACGGCTGCACTCTTTGGGGATGATTTGTGGGATTAACCCATTAACCCCTGAAACATTATGCCAATGAAACTAACTGCAGTGAATCTACATCTGTAGAAGGGTCATAAAAGCTGCTGTGAGTACGTGCTTGTGTTCCTTTTCCTCTGTGGTTTTGCTTTACTGTGTGTTTTAGGGTCAAAACAGGGTGGAAAAACAGAAAAAACAAAAAGAGGAATTGAAGTTTGACAGGTTTTTACTAAATAAGGTACTCAGAATGTACATCAGTAACAGATTTAGGATGCTGAACACGAACTGTGAACTGGAACACACTGAACAACAAGTATTTTAATTTTGACCCAGTAATTTTTGTTTTGGGGCTCTTTTTTTCTAAATCAGTCCTGCTGCTTTTTGGCACCTGGTTGAACTCCAAAAAGCAGTTACACGGTCAAAACTTGGTAAAAACACAGTAAAAAAAACAAAAAAACAAAACAGGAAGTCACTGCAACACTGCAAACAACAGTAAAAACAAAAAAACACAAGCCCAGTCGGTCTCACTCACTGCTGGGTTTTGTCTCGCATTACAGAGGAGGCGAAGGGTGCACTGAGCATGCTCAGATGTTAGTTAGTTTAGTTTTATTTCGAGCACATAAAATCATCAGATAAAGAACCATACAACATCGTCAGACAAAATTTTTCGGCGCTCGAAAAGGAGTGGGAAGAAGTATAACTTATAGGCTCCCACCCCCTTTTCACAAACTAATAATTAAATCAATTCCGCTTCCTTTGCTCTAACACACTTTTTTCTGTATATTTTCCAATAACACAAAGCATCCATACAAACCATTCACATACACTTTTTTTGTCACCTCACACACAATCAGATTTGCATAATCAACCGTTTTTAATACAAACTATGATATTTATCAGCACTTTAAATATTTACTACAAATACCGACGATTAATAGATGTGATGATGATAGATGTTCTAATCATGATAGTCTATGTCTATGGAAAGCGCAACGTCAGCACAAACGGTTGAATTTTTATGGATATTTAAAATAAATCACACATTCAGAACGCTCACCACAGACACGTCAGGGGTTAAAGGGTTAAGACACCCAGCGATCACTCAGTCTGTATCAGCAGTCTTTATTGCAGTTTTTAAATGGTCAGGTAACATTCGGATAAAGGTCCTGGATTATTGTTGTCACACAGGGTAACCCATTCCTACGGCCATTACAGGACACACCAGTTACCTGAAAACTATTCCAAAAATGAGATATGTTCGACTCATGCCTGTGCTACCTCTATCTTTTGCATTCCAGCCATCTACATCCCAATCGCTCAGTCATGTAGATTGTGTGGTACAAGAATTTGGCTCCCATTTTTGTAGCCAATGCGGTCAGTGTTCATTTTGACCAGCCAACAGTGCCAAATCCAAAAAGACAGCTTTAACATGGCAAATTGTCAAAAGATTCTCTTACACAATTAAATGAGAAAGGCATAGGAATGTCTGGCAATTCAACCAAAGCTGAAAACACTGTTCCAACAGCCAGGACAGCATCTAGAACACATGGTGATGGTAACCATAGTACTGACAATACAAATAATGACGGTACATTATCCAAAAAGATGATATGATATACAAGGACAAACAGGTTAGAGCAGTTTGTTGAATCATCTTTTATGCTATCATCATCACAATAAATAGCTACGGTGTTAATTATGCGTGCAAATGACCTTTACCGGTCCTCTAAAAATACAACACTATTATCAGACATATCTGCATATGAATGAAATAACCTTCAGAGTGAAATGTGTTTATTAGGTTAAATATCAGACTGGTTCCATAAAAAATCTGATTTCCTTCACAATGACTCAAAGAAAAGGTTGTTCAATTCATGTGTAAATGCATCCAAACAAAGTATTTTCATGTTTGTAGTACAATGAAGTCTTTAAAAGGCCAGAAACGCATGTAAAAGTTTTACTACCATACTAGTGTCAAAGTAAGCTAAAGTTAAAGATGCCATTTTTTTTTTTACCAGTTTTCATCAATTACACTGAATAAAGACTATTCTCAAAATTACAAATCCACTGAGAAACTTTAAGGACAATAATGCAAAACCAACCATCTGATGAAAAAACAAGAAAGCCTGGTTTTGAGTACAAATCTCCATGCAACCACCCTCTGCTTGCGTCAAGCTTGAGCTACATTTTCTGGCCACTCCCACCATCAGTGAATCATCCGCCTTCTCCTTGATCCCATTTATACTTTTGACCGCCCCCAATGGCAGCCGCAGATCTACCAATCAAACGAAATTCAATTAGGCCCAGGCACTTTTGCTTATTTCACCCAAGAGCTAAGAGCCATTAGCTTCCCTGCTGTATGCCAAAAAAGTATCACAGGGGAATATGATTTACCACATGGCCACAATGCAGCTAAGACCGGGAATTTTATGGAAAAGGGACGAGGGATACGGGCAGGGTTTAATAAAGATGATGGAATGGAAGAGTCCATTAGCGGAGCAGGTCTCGGGCAGGTCTTCCAGCTATAATTAATTCTGGGCCCCAGTAATAAAGTTAAGTGGTGTAAGTGGACAAGGGAGAAAGATGGAAAGATGGCTGGCAAGAAATCTGAAGGTGACTCCACCAAAGCAAGAAGCCCGATGCAGAGGAATGACGACTGCTTGGAAGGGTGGGGCTTCCCGCTCACCCCACTGTTTATAAATGGACTTGTTATGTAATGCTACAGATATTTAAATATTTCTGTGTGATGGCCATTTCATTCTCTAACTCTGGTTCCCTTCATGCATCAACATTAAACAATTACCTGAGACTGACTGTGGCTAAAACTAATCTAAAAGGATAAGACTTCAGAAAATGCTTTAGTTCATCTTTCACTCCATCTATGGCACTTAACACAGATCCATGAGTTTCTCCTGCACAAGCATATTTTAGAAAGAGTTTGCAAACATTTCTTTTTCTAAAAAACGCTGTTTTTTTAGTAAATACTATTCAAACAGAAGCAACAGATTGGTACTTAATGGAGAAATTTTTGACAACTATTTTTTTTTTTTCATTGCTGATGCTGATTATTTAGGTCCTGTCCATGTGAAAACAGTTTCAGTTGTATTTGCAAAAGTTTTGTATCAGATAGGCCTTTCGTTTACACGAAACCAGTGTTTTCAGTCACTGAAACTGCAACTTTTTGAAACCGGGTCCCAGAGTGGATAACTCTGAAATCGCCAGTTTCGCGTCTTCATCTGTACAACCAAACCGCAACTTTTCTAACATGATGATGTCAAAGCCCCACCTCTCTAACCTTTCACCCTGGAATCAAGATGCCACTTCAAAACAACAACAACGGCAGACTAGAGTAGTGCTCTTGCTACAACAGCTATTGAGCTTATTGGAAATATTAAATCAAAATCTTCTGCTACTCTTTCATTACAATAAGCAACAAACAACCAAAGCTAACAATATTCACTACATGCTCTTGGATCTACCGCGGAGAGGGGCAACCAGAAGGGCAACCAGGATGAAATATCGGATCAGACCCGGTAGAACCAAGTAGGCTGTGTGCGCATGCTCCACATCTTCTTCTCTGTTTTTTGCAAGAGCATTACAACGCCATATACAAGCCTGGTATTTGTACTACATCGTTTTCAGTGGTTTCACGGAGATGTGGATATTTCCTGAAATGACTCTGTGTTTACAGAGAAATTCTTTGAAAACAACAAAGAAAAAGATAAGAAAGGATGCAGTTTCGTGTGGACATGGCCTTAGAGTAAGGTGGCCAATGTATAATGCTAATAAGCTATTGGTTTTCGAATGAGCTAAATACATTTAAAATTAACACTTATTCAACACTTTTATGCTTGCATTATCTGTAGTGCACTTCAGTAAAAAATGTGTTTGGGCTAAAAAAATGTCTACACTAGGGCTGTACAATTAACTGGAATCAAAATCTCAGCCACTACAATTATATAATTGTAAAAGATTGAATTTTGAAGGTCCCAATTTAGGATGATTCAAGATGATCCAATTACAGAAAAAAGTTAAATAAGTAAACACAACCTATGTGATTTGGAAAACACAATAACATATGGGTAAAAATACTGGGAAACACAGTAATAAATATTTTTATTGCGTCTTCATGGTATTTTTTACATTACACAGCTAAGTTTAAAGTCTGATTTTCTTCTTGAACTAACCAAATGGTTACTTGTGGTTTGAAATGAGTATTTACGTTCAGAATATGACATATTTCAGAATTCTAGAGGTAGATCATTTGAAACAATTTAAACTTTGACTAAACTCTGAAGCATTTTACAAGTGTTTTACAGGAGATATGATGTGTGCTAATATTAGCCATATATAGTATTTTTGGTTTAATGACACTGAGCAGAAAAAGGTTATGTGAGGCACTTGATTAAAGTTTTTGTGTGTTTTATGCATGTTTAAGTTGTATGTTTTAACAGGAAAAAAGCATATTTCAGTAATCTGAAATATAAAAATATTTCAGATTTTTCTTGATAACCAAGTAACTCCAAGCAAAACCGTCGATGCAAACGGTAACTGGAACATTGCAATTTCATTTTTCACCAAATTGCACAACTCTATTCCACACAATCAAAAAACAGAACACCATTTATCACCAAATAGCATCTTTTTGTTTCTGAAAGAGAATTAGAATTTGCAGATGTGCGTGCATTTTTGTTGTCCTGACTTTCACTTAAATGCCAGGCGATGCTGTGAAAGAATGAGCAAATGCTAATTATGTCGAAACATGCTTTACTGAATGGTTTAGAGCCATTAGATAGCATTTACCGCAGCAAGATAATCAATCAAGGTTCACCTTCAAATAAATGACAGTGACCTTGGTCGTGCGTAATCACCTTTATCAGTACAGTATTTCTAATACTATTTAGGCAATAATGGAAAACCAAGTAATCATCTATTTTGGATTTTTTTTTAAATTACTATTTAAAATTATTTAAAAATATTGCCTTTCTTTTGCCTTCTACACTGAACAGCTATTATCTAGACAAATACATTAAGAGGCAGGTCTGTTCTGAAGGACAGGTTAAAACTACGCCCACACAGACAGACACAGAAGTCATCAGCCTCCTGTGGTGCTTCCTTAAGTCTTGGCTCTTGTTATTGGATATACGGGGTTGTCCTGACCTTGTTTATGGCAAACACTCAAAACTAAAGTAGAGTTAGAAGGAATTACTCAACAGAACAGAACTTAGCAATCAGGGCTGCCCAACGGATGCAGTTCCTACACAGCCAATCAAAGAGAAACATGTGACAGGGATAGAAACAGAAAACATGGGAATCCTTTAGCCTCTCGCTGTGTCAGGATGGGGTAAATTGAAGTTCTGTGACGCTTACTCCATGCTGTGTTTGACCCCAAACATTCACTTCTGCTTGACAATTCCATATTTATAAAATCGTACGTTATTTTACAGGAAGGTGCAAGATCCCTCTATGTCCACCTAAATAAAATAATTTATGTATAAATCGTATGAATTTCTGCAAATTCATGCATAATATGTGAGCAAAGTTTGAAACAAAAAGACAGATAATTACATCATTAAAACAGGAACAGAAAATTCAAGGAGAAAGTAATGCAATAATATAAACCATAAAAACACAGACAACAGGATAAGACAATAGGTAGAAAAAGCTCAAGCAGAAAGAAATATTCAAAAAGTGTGTGGTAAGATTTTGATATCTGTCAACAACTTTAGAGCAAATTGTATATGATGATAGATCCGCGTGAGTTGTGTGGTCCTCTATGCCTTTTATTTAGTTTTTATTTTATTTAACCATTTTTAACTATTTGATTTTATTTTTATTTATAGCGTTGTTGTAGCTTTATGTACTTATTTATTGCTTTTAGTGTGTTTCTTTTAATTGTTTTTATGATGTGCAGCACTTTGGAAATGTTCTTGTTGTTTAAATGTGCTATATAAATAAAGTGGATTGGATTTGGGATGTAGTATATCCTTTTTAAAAGATGGAAAACTAGCAAAAGCCAGAAGTATTAGCAATGTTTGTTTTTAGTTCCTGTCAGAATTTGGTAAAAAAAAAAATAGGAACCTTGTTTTCCAGATTTTATCAGTGTCAGTTATAGATCGCATGTTTTTCAAATGTAATGTAAATGAGAGCCGATGAAAATCTAAAACATCACACATTTGATCTGGATCAACAGAATAAATTACTAGACTAAATAATATTGGAAGGGTTACTCCGATTAGGTTCATACTGTCTACTAGAACTTATGAAGATTTCTTTTTTGTCAGACAGAAGGAATGTCAAGGTAAAAAAAAAATTACTTTTTTTCCTTCTGTCAGACAAAAAAGAAAAAGAAATCTTCATTGGAAGGGTTAGTGAGGATTTATTGAGTTGATGCTATACTGCGCATCTCCAACCTCATTTAGTCTGTTTCTGCTGGTGTGCGATTGATGTATTTACACATCTTTTCAGACTCTTTTGCAATGAAATCACACACATATTAAACAAACAAGGTTACAGTAGGCCAGCAGCTATGGTGTTCTCTGATGTAAAATGACTGTTTTGGTCAACGGAGTCCGGTGTACAACTTCAATTCACCTTCAGAAATGACTCTGATAACAAGATAAAGTGGTAAAAATATTCTCCATATAGCGTGCACTTAAACTAATATTTTTTTAGATGGCTAAAGCTTGCTTAGCTTCTATGTCAGTACTCCTGTGTGCTACAAATTGAGGGTGTGTCAATCACCATCTCTTTCAGCTCAAATCTGATTCTAGTTAAGTGGCTCCTACTCTGCCTTCAATAACCAATAATAAAACAGTAGTTGTTATTAAAGGACTTTATAATGGAGTGGTTTAACCAGTGACCTACCTGTGATTATCAGACATTCATTATGGTCCAGAGCTTCGGTGAAGAGGCGGGAAACGATAAGCTCAGGGTTGATCAGAAATCGGATTTCCTCTTGAACTAAACCAGTGCTGGTGACACCTCCTCCCACAAACTGATTGGCAAAATCCACCTGCAATTAAGAACGTAAAATTTACCTATATAGCACTTATGACAGAGAAACCTCACAAAGTGCTCTACAGATTAAAAGGATAGAAGACAGCTGCGCACACACACACACAAAAAAAAAAAAAATACAAAATGCTTTACAGATTAAAAGACATAAGGCACACAAAAGAGTATAAAGTGCAAAAGCATAAAATATGACATTCTAAAATACCCGATAAAATCAAGGAATACCCATAAAAGCGATAGAATAAAAGTGCGTCTTATAAGATGCCTCTTAAAAATGTCAAATGCAAGTCAAAAAACATGTGACTGACATCCGGTTTTAAAATGTTACTGTAAACATACATTCAGCAGATTATAATAGCTGACTTTAATTTCTCCTGTATACCCACATCATTTTAATAGCATAACAATTTTTGCACACTTATTTAGTACATATTGTACAAATTGCTGTTCTAATTGTGTTTAAGAAATATATATGCAGTTGTGGAAAAAATTATTAGACCATCAAAAGTCATCAAAAACAAATGGTTATGCAATCAAGTACTAACTCCTGTGTGTATCATGTGACTAAAACAGATAGAACAGAAAACATGGACTGAATAAAAGCACTGTTTGTTTTTGTCAGTACAATGACATAGATATTGATGGAAGAACT
>JAPQRP010000013.1:28605896-28627423 GCA_037367295.1 Apogon hyalosoma
AACCAATTAACCTATCAGTGCATGTCTTTGGATGGTGGGAGGAAGCCGGAGTACCTGGAGAGAACCCACGCAGACAACATGCAAACTCCACACAGAAAGGTCCCACCCCCATCAACTGGTGGTGGAATCGAACCCAGGACCTTCTTGCTGTGAGGCACGAGTGCTATCCACTGCACCACCGTGTCGCCCAGAACATTCATCAACTCATTGTTTAATTTTCATCCAAAACTTAAAATGATTAATTTAGTTTAATATATTGCCAAGCCCTAATCCAAGCAATTAATCAAGAACTTAAAAAATGTTCACTCATGGCCTATTCTTAGAGAAAACAACGGACAACAAATTTCTCTTCACATAAGTAAACCTCAAGTACTCGACCTAAAACCCCTGATGTCAACGACTAGTGAAACTGTCGACTTGTTTGATTTTAACACAGAAAGTGAAAGATATGACTCTGCATTTGGCTGGACACTTCATCTATAATAATATCATCTAATCCAAATCTATGACTCTATAATACTGCGCGAGTGCAGTGACATGCCTTAGACAATATATACTAGTCATATTTAAACCCAAATGTCAGAATGATCAATCACGGAGTAATTTCATCAAGGTTGCACAGCCATAGCAGCTGATTAAACAGTTTTCCTGTAAGAGATGCAAATGACCAAGCATCTGAAACAGAAAGGACAGTGCGTCCATGACAAGGAGCCTTGACTGGTGATTTAGTTTAGAATGTTTATATTATGGCAAAGGAAGCCTGACTAAACACTGTCATAAGTAATGACCTGGTTGACATCATAAACTGCTCCTATGGGTGTAATAAATGAAGGCGGCTGACAGGGCGAGACGCTGGATATAGCTGAGGTAGTATAAGCCGAGCTCTTTAAATCAGCACAGACAGTGCATCAAATCAACTGAACTAACTCTATATGACTTGATACAGGTCTGTACATCATAGCAAACTGACAAAGTAATCAAGCAAAGATGGGGGTGGGAAGTGTGAAACCAGAGCTTCCCCGTACAGATTTACCACAACACCTCACATCCCGGTTTCTGCTCCCAACTGGGCAGAGCAATAAAGCAATCTGCACGACTGCATCTGTGGACATGTGGCCGCGTAAAAATGAAACCGATGCTCGCTCGTAACCGTAAATACGGCACCGGTTTGGGCTGGAGAGGCAGAAATGAACAAAACTGATGCTGTCCGTCAACCACTTGTCTGTTATTCATAAGGTGTGCACGCTCAGATGAATATTCAATGAAGGTGCTCATCCTGTCAGTCTGTGCCATTCATGTCTGCGTTTCTCTGACATCATCGTACGCCGGTGTCTTCAATCTGGCGTCTCCGGGGCAAAAGCACCAAAGTAAAAAATTGACTACTTTACATAAAGCCGTTAGCCTTTCCCTATTTACTTTATATTATAAATAAATCCTGCATATGGGACTCTCTGTGATGAGTTTTTACCAATTAAAAATACTCTCCACATTTAAATTGTACTTGTACCAGTCTGTTTCAGATACATGTGACCTATTTGCTCCTGCCCGGTCAGCATATTCCACAATTAAAACCCAAACCTATTGCAGGCTCTAAATAAATCTGTAAGAGGAAAAGGCACTAAACAACGTTCATAAAGAGTGTGTGTGTCAGCTCAGCAATAACAGCCTGTGTAAATAAAGCCATTTGTTGTGAGCTACAATGACATTTATGTGGCTATTAACTGTTACCGACAAGTGTCCGATTGTGTGTTTGTGTTTAGGTTTGCTTTTCCGTTATTGTAACAATTGTACGTTTATATGAAGATGCACAGTTGCACTTGTTAAAGTGTTTCATCAAAGATACTGGATTAACATATTCAATTCAATCAAGAAAAACCGGACTACCAACAGATGCTGGAAAGTACCAACAGATTCAAATTAAAAGCTTTAATAATTACAAGTCCTTTTTTACCCTTTTATATGACTTCACTATTGTCTTTTAATGTGGAAAGAAGACAATAGCTTGGAAAAATCTTTATTTCTACCATGTTTGATTTCTAACTGTTCCTACCTAGTCAGACAATTGTACTGTATTTTCATAATATAACTGTATTTTAATAACTGCAATTACTTTTAAGGTTGTATAGTTTTATTGCATTGCCTTCGAACAGTTTATCACCGCTTTGGATTTTCTTGCATTTGTGAATTTATTCAAATATGTTGAAAATGAGGACTTTGCCTCAATAAATTCCAGGTTAAAGTAAAGGTTAAATGAATGAACGTGGCCTTTAAATCTAACTCTGATTTAATATACTGTACATTTGACAGTGCTGAGCATTTCAAACTCTGGCAATAAAAAAAAAAAAAAAAAAAAAAAAATCTCGCCATTTTAGTAGACCTGATTCAATCCAACTGCAGCAGTAACGACAAACTTCAGCCTTCGGCTAAATCCACTCAACATGTTTAAGTTATCTGATAAAACTGCTATTCTAACATGATTTATGACATACAATCCTACCGTTGATATTACAGTGTAAGGTTTAAATAGACCTGAGTAATAAGTGGTAATGTCAGGCATTTTATTTTCTGACAACTCCCTAAATTTGACCTTTTGGCAAAAGATTAAATCATTTCTCTAGACTCCCACTTTGCCTCTGAACGCCTGTAACATTCACCTGTATGAAATCCATTATTGTTCTTGTGAAAAATGACAGAAATCCATTTGGCATGCTGGCATCCATGAAAAAATGGCTACATGTTTTTTTTTTTTCTCATGACGTGAGATGCTGCAGAGCAACGGTCTATATCAGTAAACATAAAAAAGCCTCCTTTCCATTAGGAAAATCAGACCCCTTGTGTCTCTTCTTACAAGCTCAGGAAAAAGGGTTTATAACAAACTCTCATGTCATAGCAACAGACATCTCTCCAAATGGAATATTCCTGGCGATTTATAAGCCAGACACCAGCCCTGCGCCCCCTGATTCTCTACACAGGATGACGCAGAGCACATCAAGACAACAGATGATGGATGGCCTCTAAACAAGGCTGGAGAAAACACTGACAACTCTGAGCTACGACCAATGAACCGACGGCGCTCTGGACATCATGACGCAACTCAGGCCCATTTTCCCCTTGGCCTGTTAAAAAAAAAAAAAATTGGCTATAAAGTGTAAAAAAAAAAGAAAATCTACACTACCAATTTCAACTGAATACTGATACTTCATCCTTAACAAGTAGATTTTGATTAATCAAAATACTAAACTTATGCAGAGATGCACGACATATGAGGTGCATGAATATTTGATAAGGTCTTGGACAAGTACGATATTTGTGTCTTTTTATTTTTGAGTGTTAAAGAAAAGTAAGCCAGAGCAAAGTCTCCCTGTAAATGAAACAGAAAATGAAAATAATCCAAATTTGACACAGGAACACTGGAGAAACTACTCAGAAAACAGAATATTTAAACACTTTTGTGCTCTCTACAGCTCATCGTTACTTGATTATAAACCACGCCGCTGTTGCCTGTTGTCACTCCCATTCGTCTCGCAGCTGTGTTGACTAATTTCCGCATATGAAGCTGTCAAAATGTTAATATATATTTGTATTGATTTATAAAGCTACTGATGCCAAGCTAAATCTAATCCAATATCAAATGGTACATCCGCATCACAGTTTACAAACAGCTGAGCGTGCTGTCATCAGTAACTAATGAGCCATCTGCGCCTATGCTGACCTGTAAGAAGACTGGTTTATGATGCTGTCTGTCGGATAATAAAGTGTCATGATTGGATAGTTAATGTCTCATTAGTTAATATGTGTCCTTTAACATCTTAAACATGTGTCCATCTGTGTTTACATCTGCATGCCAGAATTAAATCAATTCAGTCTCATTTGTGATAACAAAAGACAATGATGTTCAATAAAATATGCCTCGTAATAGATTATAATGCGTTTACCTTAGTGCAGTACAAATGTAATGCGGTGAAGTCCCATTTCTTGGCATTTGAAGCGTTGTATCTCAGTATTGCATCCTGCAACAATACATTTCATTAGTATTTGTCAAACATAGACTTACTCTTAAACAACGGTTTAATTATAAAAACTAAATATGGATAATTCGAGAAGAAAATAATGTATCAAAGTATTGTATCCTTTCACAAGCGACGTCTGACACCCAGTTCATTAGGTTAGGACGCCATCTCGTGGTATTTTTTGATAATAACACCTAAACTACACAGTACAGATCTTCCTAATATACTGAAGGTTAATAATTCAGAGAACAGAACAAAATTTACCTTTAGGTCAAGAGGACTTGCAAATTTCTTGGTTAAAGCTTCTTCAATCAACTCCCACCGACTTTTATTCTGAAGTTCTTGAGTTTCCTGCAGGAAAATAAATTTTATCAGTGCTCTGAAAAGGACAGTTCATCCAGTGAAAAACAATGGCAAATAGAGGTGCCAAAATTGTAAAAATCTTATTTAATTAAAAACCAAATAAGTAATACCTGAAAAACAGCTTAAATATAAAGCACTTGCTTGGTTCCTCTGACTGATTACTTATTATCTATGAATTAGCTAATTAAGAGTGAATATTCTTTGTTGCTCATTTCTGCTAAAACTAAAGCTACTCTGAGCTACTTTAAATCCAGTTTCTTTATTTTACTTAATATCCAGTGAGACCAAAGGTGACTAAAGGTGTGAGGGCTCAACACATACTTAATGGGAGAGTAAGAAGGGAAAAAAAGTGATGGTGGTACTCTCAACAACTTCTAAACATCTGGGCCTTGCACCTGAAACAAATTTTGAGTCTAACCCCCAAAGTCTAAGTTACTAAACCCTGACATATGAAGCTCAACAGTGGTTGGTCTAGAACAGCTGATCGCAGTTCAGTCAACTCAGAGTGTGGTGTGTGCCTGTTAAATAAGAAAAGCCATCAATGATAGATGATGATTCAACACTGCAAGATGCAGAGCTGCCATGTTAATTCAGTGCAGCTAGAAGTATGTGCAGAAATATATGCATGTGTTCGCAGCCTATAAGCACACTTGTCAAAAAAATCAGCTGTCAAAAAGAAACAGCTTAGTATAGTTAAAAAAAAAAAAAAAAGAATCATTATATTGATATTAATGGCTTATTTATTGCAGGTCATTCATTCATCTTTTGCCATAGATATCCATTATATATTATAATTTATTTTGAATTCTGATAAGAACCAAATGCAGAATGCACCAAAAAGCAACAATAAGACAGACTTATAATGTGATTTCAATCATCTGCAGCCAAAAAAGTGTCTTATTACTTAGCCTGTAGTCTAGTGGATGCCTTAACCAACTTCAACACTTGCTTATTATGAACTATTCACATCATCTTGAACATATAATATACTCTGACAGACTCTGCACATCATGACAGAGATGATTCATTGATCATTTATCGATAATACCTACTGACAAAGTGTCTTTAATGACATTATTGACACAAACAGAGTCTAATAATTCAAAACTTCACTGTAGATGAACTTTACTGACAAGCTGAAAGCAGTCTGAATGTATTATTTACCTAATTTTATCCCTAATCCTAAAGAGGCAGTCAGTAATTTGGATATTTTTTACACACTCACTCTAAATACAGACGCAGTCTAACCACTAGGAAACCAGTGTCAGCTTCTACACACAAAAACAATCATCACTTTTTTACAATTTTTCTTTTACTCTGTGCCTTCAGTATACTGCCATATTGCCCAGTGGCCATAGCAGCCAATCAGAGAGATCCATTCAGACAGCAAGTGGGAGGAGACAGAAACTCAAGGTTTGTTGAAGAAAACCTGGCAGTAAGCATTCGGGTCACAAAATAAGTTGGTGACTCAAGACAGATTGAACTCACTTTGTGAAACTGAAAACCCAGTTTCCGTCCTATGAGGATGAACAAACTCAGAGTTTACACAATCCCCTGTTGTGACTCAATCCCCTTGAATGTGAGTCAGCTATACATGCTTACAGTGTAAGATGCCAGGAAACAAAAACCTTTCCACTTTTAAAAGCTTTTTAATTTTCCATTCTGTCAAACTTTCATCCTCCATCCCAATCCTTATTACAGTACTTGCATTTGTACTTCTTTAATATTCAGGTTGTTCTGTCATTGATTAAACCACGGCTTTTACATGTGTGACGACCCCTGTTGTCACGGTTACCAGCAATTATGGTCATTGGCGACACCGGGTGTATATAAGGCGGTGACTAATATTGTCCTCTCTCTCTCCTTCCCTGCAGACACGCCAGCCCAGTGATGTGTTTTGTTTGAGGTTTTCTTCTGTTAATGCATTATTTAAATCACTTGTTTTGTATTATTTAAATTATTTTGTTTACAATAAATCACTTTTGTTCACTTTACACGGCGCATCTCTGTTCCTGTCATGGCTGTGAGAGCCAGGCTGTGACACGTTATACATCAATGCCAGTGAATCATTTACGATAAAGTCTCATAGGCATGTCTCATGTACTTCGAAGCCATAAAAATAACCCACTAAAAACTATTACAAACTGTTCCCAGACTTACGTGAACATTCTAAAACACTTAAAATGAAATGGCACACCTTGTCTTCAAATTGTACAACACATACAGCTCTGGAAAAAATGAAGAGACAAGTGCAATTTCCTGTGAAATCAGCACGTCAGCATGTATGACAGCCATTCCATTCCGCTGTCTGTTGAATTCCAACACAAGCACACCTTATTCTACTGAATAAACATATGATCCATGTCTTATTTAAGAACGAGAAGTATAAACACGACTACTGTGGCCATCACTATCTTCTTGCGATAGGACTCCCTGGGTGGCAAAAACAGTGCTATTGGTACCGCAAAAGTAACTGGAATTAAAAAATAACTATTGAAAACTACAGGACTTCTGCTCTGACAATGTTCCCAAACTCTGAGGACTGGTTTTTCTATCAGGACAATGCTCTTTGCCCCAACTAGGTCAACAAACACGACCATTTGTCGTATTCTGCAAATACATGCTTTAAATAACAATACTGGTGCTTGGAATTTGGAAGAAATGTTGTAGGTAGTTTAAAGAATGAAACAAAAATGTTCATTTTACTCAAACTAATACCTATAAATGGGAAAATCAGAGAAAACGATAATTTTGCAGTAGTCTCTTATTTTTTTCCAAAACTGTATGTTGTAGTTAACCATAGTGTACGCTCTCTTAATTTAAAATGTATACAACACTGTTCATCTTGGAATATTTACCAATGCTTAAACTCAAATTATGAAATCTTACCTCATCTTTTACAGGAAACAGATTCCTACTGGAACAGGGCATTTTGACATGGATATCATCCCAGCTATCCCTGAACTTTGTTGGGTATGGTACTGGAACTCTATCCTTCTGAAGGAGGTCCGTCTGTCAATGTGGAAGACAAATATAGTTAATTGTTGTATTCCTGGTCTTTGCAGAAATAAGGTAGATAGAACATGGCACCTGTGAAGTTTTTGTGATTTAAACCAAATACACCGATCAGCCATGACATTATGCCCACTGACAGGCAAAGTGGTATTAATTTTGATTATCTTATTACAATGGGACCAGTCAATTGGTGGGATATACAGTCGCAGACAAACATATTAGACCACCCTTGTTTTCTTCAATTTCTTGTTCATTTTAATGCCTGGTGCAACTAAAGGTACATTTGTTTGGACAAATATAATGACAACAACAAAAATAGCTCGTAAGAGTTTAATTTCAGAGCTGATATCTATCCATTTTCCATGTTTTCTTGATAATAACCAAAACCACTCCCATTCTTACATCAATATTTATGTCACTGTACTGACAAAAACAGTGCTTTTAGGCATTCCATGTTTTCTTTTCGGTCTGTTTTAGTCGCACGATACACACATGAGTTAGTACTGGATTGCATAACCACTGATTCCGATAACTTTTGATGGTCTAATAATTTTTTCCCCACGACTATATTAGGCAGCAAGTGAACATTTAGTTCATCATTAAAAAATAAGGCCTGAGATAAACTGGTATAAAATGACACCAAGGAGTTTAACAAAGAGAGAATTGCTCAAACCCTTATCATCACAGTGTGGTGTCCAGGAACATCCTTCAGTGGATGAAGTGGTCTGCCACATTCAGGCATTCTCCTCAGTTCACTAATTGGGGTCCCCAGCCATGTGACACCAGGCTTGTCAGTTTCGTTTTCCATATCTGGTTCTTTTGGATCAGACCGACCACGTTTGGCAGCAAAAGAAGATGATGATGATGACAATCCCCCTGAAAAGAAGTCTGTAATTTTGCTATGATGTTTAACTGAGAACTCTGCACTTTTAGAGGACGTCTCCATTTCCCGTTCATCCAGATCACCATCATCACTGGTCAGCATCTCATTAAACTCATCAACTGCAGTCCGTGTTGACTGCAAAGCATGTTCCTCCAGGTCCTGTGGTGTCAGAGGTTGGGTTTCTTCATCCACATCAGAAACAGCAGCAGGTTCTTCTGCATTTTGGCAGTTCACAGATTGAGCTGAGGTGCTTTGAACAACACCGTCATCAGTCATTTCAACATTCTCTTGGTTCTGGTCCACTTCATCACTGTTTTTCTGAGGCTTCACTAGCCATCGGTCGAGAGTATTTTTTAACTTTTTTTGCTGTCTAGGGCTGATTCTGTTGGGATTATTTATTTTCACACCTCGCAGCCCACCTGCTCCAGTCTTCGGCTTTATATCCATTTGTTTTTCTCTGTTGTCTTGTCTTCTTTCTTTATCCACTATCACATTATTTATGTTCTCCAACCGCAAAGAGGAACCTGAAAAATTTAGAGAGGTGTGATTTAAAAAAAAAAAACAAAAACAAAAAACAGCCAACAACTTGTTTCTAGACATACAAATTCATCTAAAAGTGTTTTTGAAAGGGGTTTCTCAGAACAGCCGGCTTTTTCAGCCATAACCTGAGTGTGGCAATAATTGCGCTTTGATAAGATTAACCATTAGATAAGAAATATTGCCTGTGAGTGGATTAATCAAAATTACATTGGCTTCAGGATTATTCCCGGCACAAAATGTGTTGGAGATTGTACCAATGTGATCATAGATATATGTCTTCAACTAACTCAAGTGTTTTAAAGCCCCTTATTTCTGGACTTTAAATAATTACATGAATGATGAAATGGTAATTATCAAATCAAAATAATATGTTACCTGGTTTTATTCTTAGTTTATCAACAAAACCTTCTTCAAGCAAACAAAATTAGAGAATATATGTTGCGCTTCTGCAATCACAGACTTATTAATTCATCATGTTATTTCTCCACTTAAAATTTACACAGACATCAGTATTTGACTGAAGTCTTGAGGAAATTAATCTTGTAAAACCTTCACCATTCCAAATTAAAGTCTATGACCTAATTTTCTGCATGCCATCATGTTGCAATCATAGATACTACTCACAGAAAATTCACAGTACGCTGCTTCTTAGAAAACAGTGTTTTCCACAAAGAGCCCATTAGAGATTTGTCAAGAGTGCAAAATGTGTGAGAGGTGGTCATCTCATTGTCTGAGGCAGAAAAATCCTCAGATTGAGAAGCAATTATTTTAAGGTTTTATGACAAGGTAAATCACAGATTTGATTGTAATTACACATTTGTTAGTTAAAACATAAAAGTGAGTGAATGTTCACACAGTAAATTAACCATTGGTGCAAGCAACTGACATTCATATATGTAGCTTTTTTTTTTTTTTTTTTTTTTTTTTTTTTTTTTTTTTACATTGTTCTCATTTTGTGTCTGTTTGTACAATTATCCCAAAACAAACATAACCAAGCCTCTGACCTTGTAAAGATGAATGGGACTTTGGGGTACTGATTTCAATCCTGAGTTTCTTTGCAAAAGGTTCAAAATCTGTCAGGGCTGTCATTCTGTGGAAAAAAACACAAAAAGACACACATCCAATTCAAGATATCTTCTTGGCTGCTAAATGACTGGATGAACTGTACACTATGAGCACTGCATACTTACAAAAGAACTGGAGCTGACACCACAGATGACGTTTTGCTTCGGTTTGTCCAGACTTGTTTGGGCACTGATTTCTTCAAGAGTTGAATAATTCGCAAAATGCGGTTTGAAGCCATGCACTTGATAAACTGCAGAAAAGAAGCACATACAGGAATGCTGTAATTAACAATATACCTACTACTTCTATGGACTTTTAGCATAATACAGGCATTTATTATGAAGTGCTTTGAATTGTTTACACTTTTCCCTTGAATCGTGGTAATGTTTAACTTCTGAAAATGCCTTTTTGCTGCACAGTGGGTTTAAATCCACCGCACAACACCGGTTTTATTTACATTTCTTGCTAGCTCAACGTGACAGCCAACTGGAGTTAGCATACATGCTAACTAGCTAGGTTTAAAGTCTACACGTTTATGAAATGATAAACCCAAAAAGACACAGCACTTAACCTGGTAGTTTGAGTGTTTTTGACAGTTAGCATTTCAAAATACAAGACTTAAACGGTCATTATTTCAGGAGAATATAACACAGTTTTGCCCGGTATTGTTGCGAAATTGGCGTACCAAGGAATAAACACTGGCGCGCATGAGTGACGTAAGGATCCTAAAATCACGCGAGATTTCAGCACATCCGCGACTTGTTTTTTTTTTAGGGAGGTACTTTAGAAATTATTTTTTATTTTCAAACTTATAAACACTAAAGGAAGTATAAAGAAGAATAAGATCTTCTCACAATTTTACAGCAACATTTTAAAATCAATACTTTACTTTTTGTATTTGCATTTATTTGCATTCAGGTTCTTCATATTTACCAGTTACATAAGGAAGTTTGTATGTTTGTGTTTATGATTCTGCTTCAATCAAGAAAAAACAACAAAAATATGTTTTCACCGTTGTGACTGAATTTAAACTGTTTTATAGGTCTCTCACTACTTTAACTGGATAACTTAGAATCATGAGACAACATATATTACAATTGTTATTATTTTTGATCTATTTGCTCCTTCTTTTGATATTTATCATGTGTAATGTTATTTATTACTTTCTCTACCACTTCCTTTTTTCGTGCTATGCATCCAGAAACAATAACTCATTTCTTTTGGTACTGTAACTCTGTCAAAATGTATATCTGGAAAGCTGCATATTGATTTCAACCTATCCTATGAGCATCTCATCTTGGGGTGGGGGGTGGGTGGGGGTTCTAATGAGGTAAAAGAGACAGATAAAGTATTTATAATCAATTTGTTATTACTTCTCTCAAAGTTCCATATCCATAAATCAAAAATTTTCCTGGGAAAGACTTCAGAAAAATTTTATATAGGATATGATGAGAATGTTGCTTATTTTTTCTTTGACTCATTTATTCTTTTTTGTGTATTTTTGTAAATTATCTACATTTTTTGTGTATGATCTTATTATTTGCTATCTGTATTTTATTTCAAAAAAGAAAAGAGAGGAAGAAAATGTTATTTGCTACTACTAATACTACTACTACTACTACTACTACTACTACTACTACTACTGGTTGGCGCCCCCTTGCGGATTGCTAATCCTCAACGAGTTGTTTGTATTATGTTTTTGTTTAATAAAAAAAAAAAATTAAATAATTAAGAATGTTGAAAAATCTAGAAACAATTAATTTAACAAGAACAGAATATTATTTGAATGTTACGAACGACAGTTATTTCCAAAGTTTTCTTAAACATAAATAGAATCAGAATCAGCTTCATTGGCCAAGTATGTGAACACGTACAAGGAATTTGTCTTTTTGCCGGTTTTTCTTTGCTCAAGACGTTCATTTTCAACATAAACCCAAACACACTTAAACGTAGACCTAATATAAACAAACGGTCGACTAGAGACAAGGACGAGAATGGGTTGAGAAAAAAATAATAATAATAAATAAATACATAAAAATTAAAGAGCTATTAAAAAAAATAAATAGGCATAAAAAGTTTAAATAACTGTCTGGAGTAGATGAGATTTTCAGTTTTGACAAAAAAAAAAAAAAAAAAAGTCTGTTGTGTGAGTCCATGTGGGCATGCATGTAAAGCATCACTTCTTTAAGTTTCACTTCTGCAAGACTGACCGTCAGTTTCCCTTTGCGTGATGCAACACCTACACGGTAACCCAACTGTTTAAAGGCTGCTCTTCTCAGATGGGAATCCTTCCTCTAATATTGCCAGTGTCATCGGATCCA
Source organism: Apogon hyalosoma (assembly GCA_037367295.1). NCBI lineage: Eukaryota > Metazoa > Chordata > Actinopteri > Kurtiformes > Apogonidae > Apogon > Apogon hyalosoma. The sequence goes on from JAPQRP010000013.1 coordinate 28,618,094, forward strand.
CCCGTCCGTACCTGCAGCAGCTTGTTTACCGGAGCGCCTCAGTGGGGCTCACCTGTCGTCGGCCACACACGTCAAGGGACACCTGAGTAACAGGAAGAACCGCACAAGACACGAGCTTCACATCCAACAACAGCAGAGGCTCCGATGGGGACATAACCCAGGCTTTATAAGCAACGATCATGAGCAAAAAACACTCACTTTTCGCCTTTTTCTTGCTTTGTTACATCTCAGGAACTGACAGTAAAGGTGAGTGGCTTTGTTTTGGTTCCGTGTTACTGCGATCTGCCGCGTCTGATGTTTAAACGGGAGCTTTTCGAAAGACAAATGCGTTCACCTTTGCATGTATTTACACTTAGACGTGACAGAATGGAACGCGTGACTAAAGCGGCGTTTCAAATATTGTCGCGTTTAAATGTTTCGCGATTTTGCTCGGGACGTGAACGCACCACGACGCATCTTTTTTTTTTTTTTTTTAAATGTTTGCTGTTCTTTCTGTTTCTTTAGACTTTTTGGATGGGTTTAGATCGAATCCTTCCAAGTACTCTATTGTTAATCCGCAAGTGATTCGCAGATGGTCAAGGAGCATCGATGGATCTCGGTTTAAAGATGTAGGTGAAGAGTATTGGTTTATTTTAAAATGATATGGTCAGATTTAATGTGGGACTGTTTAAAACTGCTTTCTTGTTATTCAGGAAAATGAAGATGAGACAATTTCATATTCACTCAACATAAACAACAAAAAGCATCATCTTCATCTGAAAAGGAACAGGTGTGCTTTTTTTTTTTTTTTTTTTTAAACTTATCAAACTTATCATCATGTATTGTTGATCCTTGTTGCTTCATGACTGAATATTATTTTTCTCTTCTCTCAGAGACTTTTTACACCCTAACTTTGTTCAGTATTCAGGCGGCAAACCAACATTTCCCAAACAACACGTAAGTGAATGTTCTTGTGGCTTATCTTCAAGGCTTTTTCCAGTAGTGGTACCATTGTGATCTGTGGTGCCTTTGATGCTTTTAACATTGAACATATATTATGAATTTTAATAGAGGTAGACCGATATATTGGGCTGATATTTAGATTTTTTTCAATATCGGCCATAAGCCTTCTTTTTTTTTGAAAGCCGATATTTGATCAGTAGTAAAAATGTCATAATATATTTGATCAGGCACCGGTGTGGGCAGCACTTGAAGTTCAATAAATGTTAAAAGAGTACTATGTGTACGTGTATTAATAATTTCATTTATTTCGATGCATAAAAATCTTAATTATGTGAGTATTCTAATTGTATTTTATGGACCATGTGCTTTAAAAAAAAAAAAATTGTTCTTGAATATGGGCCTCAAAAATCAGCTGTAGATATCAGCCATCGGTTGACCAACATTTTCTTGAATCGGCATCGGCCTTAGAGAAACCCATATCGGTCGACCTCTCAATTTTAAGTCATATCACTGCTGCAAACCGACAAAAACCAGAGAATATTGTAAGTAAAGGTAATTTTTGATTGCAGGTTTGTTCACGGTGTGGTTCAGATAGAGAGCAATGTTGGTTCAAGGTGTTGAAAAAGGGTAAAAAGAAGCTTAAAAGCATCTACAGCAGTAAAGTATTGTTTTTATTTAGCGATAATTCTAACGCCAAAGCACTGCAGCTGCATTTAGACATGGCAGAGGAGCACCGATTGACAGCTTGTTAGAAAATAGCATTTTGTCAAGGGTTGAAGTAAGCTGCGTTTTAGTTCTTTTAGCAGAAAAAAACGTTTTATCCGCACATTAAATACAAAGCTCTTAAGTCTGGTTCTATTTTTTCTTTCTCCAAGGTGCACTGTTATTACCACGGGGAGGTCGAAGGGTACCCTGACTCACTGGTGGCTCTCAGCACCTGCTCCGGCCTCAGGTTTGACAAATAATTCAGATCTAATACTAGTTCAGTATTACAGTATCTATATTTTAATAGTGTGATGCCATGGTCACGGTTTAATTACTGAGCTAACACAAAGAGGTGATGTATCACCAGAATAGTTGACAGTGTGCTTTCACCAGTGCAGATGAAATTGTACAATTGATTTTGATCGTCAATGTTTTAATAAACTACATAAATCAATGTGAAGGTTTTCTCTTAAAATTAACCAGTTTAATTGAATGCATGTAATAATATAATGACATGCTGTAAATACTGCTCAGTCTGGACATGATAAGGAAGTTGTAACGACCGATACGTTTTCATATGTTAAGATGTGTGTCAAGGGACGATTTGAGTCTCTGGACGATGTAAGTTGCACATTTTTATCTGTCGGCCATCTTTTACAACTCGCTACGGCAGCCTCGCTAGGACAAATCACTGTTGTATGAGTCAAATTATGTAAAAGTGCAGAGACTTCACCTTCAAGGAGTATCTTTCTAGCGATCAGAAGGGATTTCGAGAGTCAATTTATATGCCTACTTTCAGTTTCTTTTACAGCTGAGAGCCTATCCAGCTGACAAATGTTTTGATCTAAATAATCTGGGGGGAAAATGAGCGGTGGAGGGTAATCGCGGCTTTATGCCAACGATGTGATCTTTACGAAGTTGCCGTAGCGAGTCGCTTGTCCTAGCGAGGTTACTGTAAAAGGTGGTCGACAGAGATGAACGCTTCTACGCATGCGCAACTCACATCATCCAGAGACTGAAATCATCCTTGACAATGTGTCCATGTATCCCTATGAATTCATCCGTTTGTCTCCATTTCCGTTAATATGATCAGAGATGTCAGGCACAGCTTCATTAAATGTCTTAGAATTTGTCCGGAACATTTACCGAGATTCAAGGATAAACTGAAGACGTTGTTGCCAAATGTCAAGGCAACTGTGTCTTCATATCTGTCTATTCTGAAAAAGTGTAAACATCTGACTGATTTTTGTCCTTTCGTTCTGAGTAACTACACACAGTTTTATGTGTCGTCGAGCAAAATGTTGCAGATTTCAGGAATAACTAGAAAAACAAAATGTGTAACCATAAGGAGTTAAGAGACGTTTCTGTCCTTGAACGTCAGCTCCAGCTTCGACAAATAAGGCCATGTCTAATCTTGGACTCTGATTCTGATAAGCTAAATAGAAAAAAACACCTTATAAATCCTCTTTACGTTGTCTGTATCTGCTTTTTCCTGTTTTTCTGTAGCGGTGTGATCCTTCTAGAAAATGAGACCTACGGACTTGAACCGGTGCCCAAGTCTACGTCCAACGAGCACGTTCTGTACCTGTTGGAGGACGTCCACTCAGAGCCGGTCACCTGTGGTGTCGTCAGCGAAGCCGCATCTACGCAAACCCATTCACCCTTTGAACCGGGCCAGTCGCTCGCATCACTGCTGCGGGTTTGGACACTCACTACTCAGAGTTTTTATATTTGCAATGTTTAAAGGTATTTAACCCATAAAGACCAGAATCATCTACTGATCTAAAGTGTTTAATACATGTTGATCCACTAATCCTATCAATACATGTAAATAATTGACGTAAAATACGGTTTGTCATCTTTTCATGGTTATCAGATATGACCCATTTGGACGTTTAGAGGCTCCATAGTTACCATGGAAACACCGTCATCTTCTACAACATTGATCCGCCAGTAAAAACCTATGAAGTTGGATCAATGACAGTGCATGGAGATACTTGGTTTATGTTCAGTTATTGATATATTTGACTGAAAACTTTACTTTTTCTTCAGTTTTCTCCGTTTTTTTTATATAATAACCATCGACTTTAATCTGAGCTTTTATGAAAATCTACATGTTCAGTGAATTAAATAATGGAAAAGGCCTGAAATTCAGAGGATAATATTATAATGAATGGTGATAAATCACTTACGAAAGGTTAAATGTAGAGAAAAAGTCACAAAAGTAGCACTGGGTCTTTATGGGTTAAATGGAGAGTAGCTTCGATTTGAACTGATTTGCATTTGTTATTTCAACAGAAAAAGCGCAATTTGCCAGAAACCAGTTACATCGAGCTGGCATTGGTTGTGGATAACCTCAGGGTAAGTATATATCCAGTATCTCTTTGAAAAAACACTGTCTGTAAATTTAACTGCCTGCAAGTAACAAAAGATCTTTGGAATCAAATAAGAAACCACTGCAAATATTCACACAAGAACCCTGTTGAACACTGCTAGAGTCATGATCAGGAGGAAGATAAATGATCGTCAAACAAAGACAAGCTCTTTGTGTTTTTTCTTTGGGAGTGGTATAAAGCAGCTGACAACAATATTAAACACTCATGTAGAATACGTCAAGACACATGAAAGCTGTGACTGAATATGTATAGGAACTTCTATTATTTCCATTACACATGGCCTGAAAATACTACATTTTATCATTTTGAGACAAGCAATTATCGGATCCTGTTTCGAATTATGCTTTATTTACACAGATATTTATGGAGCAATGTAAGCCTGTATGTCATATGACTCGCATTTGAGGATTTGTAATTGGATTTGAATTTTATTGTTTTATTTTAGATTGGTATTTCAGGTATATTGTATTTTAACTTTATCTTTTTCTTTCTGTGTATTGTTTATTTTCTGGGGAGGTATTTACATAAGCCTTTTCTGGCTTCCATCTTCTCCTGCACAATGATGTTAATTGTTTGAAATTGTGTGGGTTTTTTTTTAATTTTATTTCTTTTTCCTTTTGTGCAATTAAATAAATAATTTTGGTAAATTTAAAAGATAATTTTACAACTTGAGAAAGTCACTGTTTGTTGTAAATTTGTGGATGTATCAGACTGTGAAAATGAGTAAATACAAAGACTAGAAGTGAAAATTATGAAGGGATGTCATCGTAACTTTCTCTCTTCACCGAAAATGTCCCTCCAGCTTCAACATGACAACTGTGGGAAAGATTTTCACCTCTTTTAATACTTTTTCACTTTGCTCTCAAAGTTTAAGTTAAAATGTACCAAGGCAGTGGCTATTTTTGGCTAATTTAAAGAGATGTAATCCAGCTGTGTGACATTAAACTAGATGTTTCAATACTATATTTGCTACAAACCACAACATTTTAGCCTCATAAAGTTATATTTTACAATGACAAACATCATATGTGTAAATGGTTGCACAATTCAGAAGGGTAAAATAATTATTTGTCTATTTGCAATGACCTCTGTCAATATATTTTTTTTTTCTTCCAGAAGTTATCTCCCATGGGGAACAAGTGGCAGTTTCATCTCTTTATTGCTAAGCTAACTCTTTAGATAACTCATTTAATGTTACTGTTCAGCTAAATCTTTGGCTAACTCGTTTACTTCATTGCTAAGCTAACACTACAGCTAACTTATTTGATGTTATTCCTAATGTAACTCTTTGGCTAAATCCTTTATGTCATTGCTAAGCTAACTGTACAGCTAACTTATTTGATGTTATTCCTAAGGTAACTAGCTAGCTTCTTTACTTCATTGCTAAGCTAACGCTGGCTAATTCATTTAATGTTCTGGCAAAGCTGTCCCTTTAGCTAACTCATCTAGTGTGAAGCTAAAGCTAAATCATTAAATGTTACTTCTAAGCTAACAATCATTTAAATTTATTGTAAAATCTTTAACTTTAGTGCTCCTTAGATAATTCACTCAACATTATTGCTAACTCTCAAGCGAAAACTTTACTTCTTAAGCCCTAAATGGTCCTTTTATGATTTGGAATTTGGTAGAAATGTTGTCAGTGGTTTCTAGAACACATACCCATATGTAGTAAAACCAGCGGTCTCTTATTATTTATTTATTTATTTATTTTCCAGAACTGCTCTGTAATATAATTGCAATGAATTAATAATTAACAGGCTTTTTTTTTGTCATTACAGTATGTGTTTAAGAAACGAAATGAGACGGCAGTAAGAGAGGAGATGGTTCAAATGGCCAATCTGCTGGATGGGGTGAGATTTGAAGTTAAATAAAACTAAAGTGTAGCTATTTTTGTGATCTGAGCTCGAACGATCAGCTCGTAGGATTCTATGATTACGTGTTTCTGTTTTGATCTAGTATTATAAGCAGCTGAATATCCGTGTGGTGCTGGTGGGCCTGGAGGTTTTTAAGGAGAGTAATCCTTTTAGCGTGGAAGGCTCGGCGGGAGAGGTATTAGGGCGCTTTGTCAAGTGGAGGAAAGAGGAACTGTTACCAAAAATCAGACATGACATCGGGCAGCTCATTATGTAAGTTTGACATTTTCCAGTAAAAGCGTCGGTGTTTGTTATTTAAAGCTGAATGATAGATAATACCGTTTTGGAATAATCAGTACAGTACCTGCCTCATTTTCTGTAATTTTGATGCGTGTTTTACGTGTCTGTGTCCCAGTGGTCAGCCTAATGCCTATGGAGGCGGTGTACTGGGCATGGCCTTCGTGGGTAGCGTCTGCTCCGTGGCGAGCTCCGGAGGAATCAACGTAGTAAGTTCAACTCCCTTTTGACTCCTCACATCAGCTGACACCACGATGCTTTGATGGTGTGAGCTTTTGCGCAGGAACTGATCCTCTCTGAATCATTCATGAGAGTTATTGTAAGTGGAGCTCACTCGAACACAGTCTTTCTGTAACGTAGCACCCAAACAGGTTTGGCTTGAATTATTAGCTGCATGACAAGGCGAGTTTATTTGTCTCATTGGATTCTTAAAATTCTTAGGCGTATTTTAATGTGCTATAACCAGCTGAGTGGAAAATGTGTGTTATTTTTAGGTCATTTAGTTAAAGACACATATGTAGTTACTGTAATGTTAAGCAGGTTTTACAGGCTCCCCATTCATTAAGCAAAGATTTTCTTTTGATTACTCGTAATCTGTTTAGATCTGACTCCATGGCTTCGTGTATCATCAATCTAATATACTTTATCAGCGAAAAATGAAAGCAGTCAAAGGGTTAGTTTTTGTTTTTTAAGCGGGGTTACACGAGGTACAAGCTCTTATGAGGTATATTATGTACAATAGTATCAGACTGATGGGTTAAAAAAAGATTGTCACAGGTTTTAAAGATGCAACTTTACAAAAAAATTATTAGACAACTAGCAATTCTGTATAGAAATTAAGCTTAATTACCCTCATATGACCTTTTGATATTCTTTTTTTTTTAATATTAACTGTCTTAAATTGTAAGTTACACATTCTCAAGTAAAAATCGGTTTTGTTTCCATCAGTTTAAATACATGCCGACGTGTGACATGACAAGTGTTTACGACTGAGTCTCTTGAGTAATAAGTATCCATACTTATTTATTATCCTGTAGAGTCAGTTATGAGCTGAAATAAGGATAGCACACATACCAAATTACTGATATTGTCTAAAGTCACCTAAATGTCATTAATTTATGAAACTTTGGACACACCTGAGATTATTTGTTTAAAAGATATACATGCAAATTTCACAGACCTATCTTTACTGTCACCATGTTATGTGTATTTACTTGTTTTGACTAATTCAGATAAAAGCAGCAGCAGCTGTAGGCAGATAGAAACTGCACAATATGATATGTACACTAAGCAATGTGCGCTTTGAATGTGTAAGCTGTACAGGTTTGGCTGAAAGTTTCGTGTTTGCAAGCTTTGCTACTTTAGTTACTTTAGCTTTTTCCCGCCTTTTTCAAAGATTCAAAGATTCTTTATTGTCAATTCATAGATGCATAGAACACACAGAGAAATGAGATACTGTTTCTGTCTTCTTGTTCAATGTCATGCATCTAAAAGAATAAATAAATGGTATAAAGAATAAACTATAACAGGATATAAAGTGTACATGTCAGTCTATTTACAGTAGGAGCAGTTGAACAATACAGTAACGGTTATGAGGCGAGAAGGTGCATAATGGAACCAAACAGCAGCAGAAATGACAGTACAATGAGAAACAATTGTGAGCATTTTATTAGTTTCAAAGACTTGTTTTGGTAAATAAATTACATTTATGCAAAGAGTCAAATTGTGTCACTTCTAACATTTTCTGCTATAACTGTATTTATAAAATCTCACTATCTGACCTCTCCATCAGTCACTCCTTTTAGACGGGGATGGTTATTTCACTCTGTTTTAAAGGATGTGTTAAAACTGTACAGTCTCGTCTATTTTAATACACGCAGCTAATCACAGATTTGCCCACATGGCTGAAGATGGGACCTTGACTGTACCTTGTTTTCTTAATTCTATCTTTTTTATCTCCGCTTTCTGCTTTTCCAACCTCCGTCTCAAGTATGTCATGACACACAAACACACCCTGCCTGGGCACAAAGGCGCATACAGTACAATTCCACATCACACTGCGTAGACTCTTAGTTTCTACGACCTTCATTATAGATTTAGTTAAGATTTAGGTTAGTGTTAAAATGCCAGTGTTACACCAAAAAACTTAGTGATGTTATTAGTGGTAGAATACGAACTGACCATGTCCTGTAAAATAAAATTATACTTTTTAATAGAGGAGTAGAATGGCTCCTAATGTCTCATCGTGCTCAGTGTCTGTGTTGGTTATCTTCTCCTCTTTGCTTATAACAGTGGGGGTGTGCTGACCTCTGTCTACTTGAAGATAATGCACTTTCCATAAATAAGTACCTCAATAACCCTACTTTAATCGGCATCCAAAATAGCTTATCTTTTAAGGAATTTATTATAATATTACCCCTGTGCATTTTGTGTTTTTCACTGAAATCAGGTACTTTCCCATATTTAATTTACCGATCAAGTAGGCGATCGTAAAAGCTCTGCGTAAAATAATGATAGTGATGCAGAACATGAACTTATTTCCGTGTTCACTCCTGAGCGTCTGAACATCCAAAGAAGACACATTTGAAAAATGAGAAACTGCACTTTAACTGAATTACTTTAATGTTTAATTGGATCACATCAGTTCAGATATAGATCAGTAGATGCTTTTGGTTACCAGTGCTTTGGTCTTTAAGGGTTAAGACACCATTTTTCCAATTTCAGAATTGTATATTACAGCATTATTAAACTATGAAATATTTTAACATCTTAATATTCTGTATTTTTACAGTTTGGCAATGACAATCTGAATTCTGCCTCCACTGTGGTGGCCCATGAGATGGGCCATAATCTTGGCATGCAACATGATGAGGGTCGCTGCAGCTGTAGTGGAAGCTGCATAATGGCTCCCACTGCCAGGTAAAACCACAGACCCCTGAACAGATACGAAACTGAAACTCTCACATTTTAAGTTGTTCACGGACCAAATGTCAAAATGTCTCTGCTGAATGTCTATAATTTTCAATACTCTGTGGGCCGGATCTACTAAAAGTTTGCATGTATAAAAACATGTGCAAACTCATTGCACACGCAAAAAAATGTACAAACTGATTTACTAACAGTGCGCACTAAGGGTT
>JAPQRP010000013.1:28654667-28667453 GCA_037367295.1 Apogon hyalosoma
AAATAAGTTCTTATATCTCACTGAAAAGTTCCTCTTTAGGTGATTGTCTTATTTTAAGTGTGATGAGATATTTGGACAAGAAATGAGAAAAATACACTTGATAAGATTTAGATTTTTTCCAGTGTACATCTTATATCATGTCTATCTTGTCATTTCTGTCATCTTTCACAACTGCTTCTTTTCCATTTTTTACAAGTCCTTGTTGAAGTCAACATTAATAAATTCTTCTAGACAACACCTTTCTATTGTTTTAATCGGGAAAATTAAGTTATATATCATTATTGCTATATATTTTACTTTGCCAGTTGCCAATAAAAACTGTTCTGTGACCCATTTTGGACATGTGGGAATCACAAATCTAAACAAGATTTTTTTTTTTTTTTCCAGGAGTTTCATTAATATCCTCATTTTTTACAGAGCTGCAAAGTTTTATTCTATCCATTCATTTTATGGTTCTGTTACAAAAAAACAAAAAAAACAAAACCTCATTGAATTGAGAAACAGTACACAGTGTAACTGCAATAAGGCAAAATCTTAATAAAAAAAAAAAAAAAAAAAAACAGGCTGTAAATAAAATAAAAGATGCACCATTTTCATGTGCTGTATATGTGCAAGGTTCTACATCTCCACATAAATCACTTTTTATGTTGGCCACGAGCAAAATGGCATGCAAAGTCATATTTGTCTGTGCACATGTGACCGCAAATGTTGCACCGGAATGGATGTTCGTAGCCGTGGCAACCCATGTGGATGGTGTAGAGGATGTTGTCCAAAAAGTGAATATCACAGTGCTGGCATTTATATAAGAGTTGTTGGTCCAGTGTGATCAGAGCCGGGGTGGGCGTGCTGGGCTGGCTGTTGCTCACGCTCGCAGACAGAGTGTGGACGCTGTTGTCGAAGCTGAGGCCAGGAGCAGGACTGCAGCTCCCATGAGCCGAGGCGGGGGATGCTCTTTTAGGGGGTGATGTCTGGACGCCGTTCGAGCACATCGCCACCGGAGCGCCGGAGACCTGGTGTATGAGGATGGGTTTCTCGTCTTTTAGGGATTCGCTGTCCGGGGAGGCGGGAGTTTGAGAGTCAGGGGGGAGGTCAGAAATCTGCCCGGCCAGTGTAGACAACTGGTCCAGCGGGTTATTAAACATCAACCCATTTGCAGTCCGACTACGACCGTCATTCTCGTCCGCCTTTGACTTGTACTCAGAGCTGTTCATGTGGTGGTGGAGCTTGTGAGACAGGTCGTTCAGGTAGTCCGTCTTTGGCATCACCATGGAAGGGGGACTGAAGTTGATGAGCAGCCGCCTGCTGAAGCCCAGAGAGCCCGTCCTCTTCTGCAGGGAGCTCAGCATCCTCTTATTGGAGAAGGGCGAGCGTGCCACCCTGGTGGGCACCAGCTTGTGGCGGCGGCGGCGGTGGTGCGACAGGTTGCTGCGGTCGCTGCAGCGGAAGGCGCAGAGGTCGCACTTGTACGGTTTCTCTCCTGTGTGGGAACGCATGTGGGCTTCCAGGTGACGCTCATACGCTGAAGCAAAGGGACACAGCTGGCAGCGGTGAGGCTTTTCCCCTGAGGAACGACCAAAGGGAAACACTTGTAAGAAAGTTTGAATTATTTTTTTTTTTTTTAAATGATTTTTTATTTGACATACACAAACAAAAATCCAACAAACACTGAGGAGGTGTATAACATACAGTTTAATTTGCTTCACATTATCTCATTCATTTTTTATGGACTATGTCTTTATGAGTAACAGTAACTTATATAATAGTTCTCATAATCCACTCTTCACCTTCTCTTCAAGTACACATAAGAATTAAAAAAATAAATAAATAAATAAAGGGGGGAAGTGACTATAGTTGTGGCATTTCCTGTATTAATAATGTCCATCTTTTGACAAACAAATCTGTTTTCAGCTGTAATCTTGCAGTGATCTTCTCCATGATAAACACCTTTTCTACCCTGTCTCTCCACTGCATTATGCTTGGCAGCTATAGTTTTAGCCAGGCGAAGGTAGTTTGAATTATTGCTATGCTACACTGCAGTCTTTGTGGTGAGCAGTGATGTCATACCAAGAATGACAGATTCACTCATTCGTACATTTTCTGAACTGCTTAATCCTAGAGTGGAGCATGGGGGTGCTGAAGCCTATCCCAGTTACCACTGGGTGAAAGCGGGGCACCTTGACTCTTTATGACTTGACTCTATCTGTCATGACTTATTTCTTTTTGTCAGTGTTATGTTTCTGTTCAAGATTTATTCACCTGTACCTTTTTTATGGTCCTTACTTTTTACTTCATATCTCTAGTTTATCCTTTACTCTTTTGCACTCTAAAAAATAAACTACACTGTGTGTAAGAGGCAGAATTCAACACAAGTGGATACATAACTCCAAAGTAATTGTACAAAGTGATGAGAGGCTTTTGGTGAGATAATCATTAGGATACTGTGGTTTTGTTTATCCTCCACTGAAAAGTTCTTGTCTCTTGCACTAATACATAAACTAAATGCTTATATAACTGTAGAAAATGACTGTATACCTGGTGTCTTTCACCAATTATGAATGTTTATATTTTCAGCATCTTTACAGCAACAGTAGTCTGCTGTTCTTTATTCAGTCATGGTGTCTTTTAGAGGTGTACAGATGGGTAAAAAAATTAAGGAAAACTTTTTTTTTTTTTTTAATGGTTCCAAGTATTCATTTTATGCACATGATACTCATGTTTTGATGTACATAGGAAAAACAGAAATGCAGTTCTTTACATCAGGTGACAGGAATTTGTATCTTGAACTAAGTAGTCTGATGCAAGATTGACAGATCTGTGTGTATTGTGTATCGTGGAATGTGCCTAGTGAATAATGTCCTGTCCTTTGCTGCGACCCATGTCTGCAAACTGAACTGTCCCCTGGGATAAAATAAAGTGATCTGAATCTGCAGATGACAACACCTCCATAAATGATGGCTTGCACTGAATGTTAAATGAAAATGAAAACGATGTCGATCATAGATATGACCTTTGCAGGCCCAATCTGTCAAATATCTGTTTGTCTTGATTTTACTTCTGTGGACTACTTAATATTGATAGTCACTAAAAACACATCATCTTTGGCCTTGGGTTATTCTTCCTCTGTGTGGTGATATCTGAATGAGTGTAACCGACCTGTGTGGATGCGGATGTGCTCTATTAAACGTGCCATGCCCTTGTTGGCATAGCTGCAGTAGCTGCACTTGTATTTCCCATCGCAGGTCCTCTCCAGTCCGTCCATCTGCACATCTGCCCCGTCCTCCAGAGACAGGCTAACCTCCACGGACGGGGGGTCCAGACCGTTCTGCTCAATGCTCTGTGAAACTGCAAAGAAACACACCCTGACATGAGGGTTTTAACTAATCGTGTTGGCAAAAAAAAAAATGTAACTGTTGTTTGGTTAAATGTACCTGGTCCACTGGCAGGAAACGGCTCCGCTGCTTCTTTTTCTCCGCAAACTGAGCCTGAAATCATGTTGACATGCTGGGTCTGCTGGGTCAGATATTCCTGAAATTCCTTTACAAAATCCACAGGCTCCGTTTTTATCTCTTCCATTTTGGCTTCCTTTGCTGTCAAACTCGGAGAATTAAAGCAGTCAGATGTCTGCTTTCACAGCTGTTGCTAACTAACCTAACGTAATAGGATGTTAATGTTAGCTACGGACCATCGTAATCAAGCTAGCAAACGAACAGTAACGTCGTTTATAATTAGATACTACAACTATTTAATGCTACAGTAACCTTGGGTGATACCCTACTATTCAGCTTCTAAATACCACTATTATTTCAAGAAAATAAACACGTAAAAGGATCCAACAGACATATTATTAACCTTACAACCATAGACAGTTGTCAGGTGAACGGTGACAGCTTCCGGTGTTGATCACGTGTTCAGCAAACGCAGTTGCTATCTTCATGACTGTCGGACAAAAACATTATCATATGTGTAATCCGAGCTTTGCTAATATCTACGTTACCGTTGTATACTATAGTTTTAGACTCAAAATAAAGTATCGTAAACGTGGCAAACCTAGTTGTTATTTGATATTGAAATCGCATTTATTCAAAGATGACAGATATAATGTTGAATACGATATCGTTAACTTGTTTCGGGTTAATGGTGAACAGAATAACGACTACTGTATTTATCTCTAGGTCTTTATGTGGATTTAGACCAAGTATTAAACCAATGGTTATTTGGCTATAGATGTGTGACGATTCAGCTACATTTCTGTGAAGCTGTTATTTCTGAGGCGAACAGGAGGTCCCGAAAGGCAACATCACCTCCCCGCACGCGCATATATGTAAACAGTTTTGTAACACACCATGGCTGCTCCTTTGGTCAGGATTTTATCAAAGGTGAGCTGAAACACAGCCACTACGCACACTCTTATTTTGATGTTTTATTTAGTAGTGTTTCCTTGCGTTATTAATTTTCCTGTAAGTTAATCGGGAATCGATGAAATGCGTCACCTCGCTAGCATGATTCCATTAGCTAACACAGCCAGCTAGCGCTAGGCTAACTGTCAAAGCAGGTTTAAGTTTATTTTATTTTATTTGGGCTGCTTTTATGAACTGGATTACTTAGCATTTTTATGTTTAACTATTGCTGTATAATGAAATATCTTACAGCTGTGTAGATATGCTAATAGGAAAATACTGTCTAGTTCAAAGTTATATTGATTGTTTGTGTCTGTGCTGATCTGAAATCAAATCAAATTTTAATGCATATCAGTCAAGTCAGCAGTAATAACTCATACATCTCTTATTTTCTCTTTTATTTATACTGCACATGCTTTTACATTTCCCCTATTACTTCAGTACCATGCAAAAGTCCACCTTTAGTTGTTTATGCAGGGTTGAAATGAGAATTCATATTTATTTCTCATTCCCTCTCCTTCACTTACAGTAAGAAAGTACAGGAAATATGTGCACAGCCTTAAAGACACACAAAAAACTGAACTAAATGGGTTGTAAAGGTTAAAGTCACTCTTTACTGTGACCCCTTGAGGACATTACAAGAAGTAGCAAACAGAGATATCTGACGTGTTGAATGAAAGCTGGTATTAAATATCAGAAAATTAATACAATAAATCTTATATTGTTTGAACAAAAGGGTTAAAGGCATGCTAAATGCAAAGGGAGGACACACTAAATACTACCAGTTTGGTTTATGAAAGCAATTTTTAAGAGGATGATGATTTGACATCATGGGATGATCATATTTGGGATCTAATTTGACGTGATTCAACATTTGACAGCAGCGAAAACACCATAAATTAAATCAAATGTATGTGAAATGTTACATTTTTTTCAGATGATTTATTTACTGATGAAACTGTTGTTAAAGTCAGAAAAAAATTAAATAGGGGACGCAAAATGAAAATCGGTGTAAAATGTGACAACATATGATAGTTGTACTTCTTCAATTGTGTACTAAACACATAATAATATTGAAAAATAATGGCTGCAGTTTATTAAAGCTGCATGATTTAGTGCAAAAGTCCTGTTGTGATTATTGTGGGCAGTAATTTGAGTCTGCTTACTTTGTTATCAAGGAAAATGAACAGGCATTTTCATGTGTATTTACTCACTGCAAACTTAAACAAGGATAAATACACAAACTGGAAAAAGGCAGCAACCTTTATTTCCCACATATTGCCCTTTACATTTCTCTGCTTAGAGTTACTGAACCCAAAATATCACTGAACACTAGAATTTGTGCTTATTTTCTTTCCTATTTATGCCATTAAATCAGTCAAAATCCTCCTAAATCTGCACCATTATATCACAGTCTTTTATGATTACATAACACCACAGTCTGACATTGTGAATATGATAGTGATATAATTAACCCTGCAGGCCTAACAGTTGTAAAAACCTAAAGTTAGAAGCATGTTGTTACTGTTTTCAGTTTATTAAAGTTGTGGTTTTTATTTTATGTCTTCATGTCAGGTAAAATCAATGAGTAAAATCTACAGATGTTACTCTTCTTATATAAATGTAGATCAAGGATTCGTCAGCAGTTCATTGATGGCAGAAATGCTATGTATACATTCCAAATAACTCAAAATCATGAGAAAATGAACAGCAGTAAGTGAATATTAGATTGATAAAAGAAAGTTAATTAAACATTAGCTGCCACAGGCTGATAAAACAGCCAAGAACCACCAGACATTCAGCAGCACACTGTTTCCAGTTTCTGTGCTGATATCTGTATGTATTTTTGTCCTGTGTCCAGTCTTGCCGACAGATTTCCCGCCCATGGGGAATGTGCCAGGCTGGATGGAGGAGCCGGTCCACCAGCTCTGCTCCAGACATGGTTTCAGAGCAGAGTGGCGCGATGGGCACCTCCTTTCCCCCTCTACAGACGTTTTCAGAGGAGGAGAATATGATGAGGGAGGCAGGTGAGCTGGAAAACTGCTGATGTTTGTCTAAAATGTAAAATTCATGAAATGTGTAAAAACCATATGTTTGTTTGTTTGTTTTCGCAGTTAAGAAATATGCACAGGAACGAATTGCTCCTTTTGTGTCGAAGATGGATGAGAATTCAACCATGGATGAAGAAGTCCTCAAATCCCTCTTTGAACAGGGTGTATGTGCAGTTCTAAAGCATCTTCCAACAGCACATCTACAACTAATACAAATATATCTGATGTGTTTCTGTTAACTGATTGTCATTCATAGCTCATGGGTATTGAGATCGACCCAGAATACGGCGGCACAGGCTCCACATTCTTCTCCTCCATCCTGGTCATTGAGGAGTTGGCGAAGGTGGACCCATCTGTGTCAGTGCTCTGTGATATTCAAAACACACTGATTAACACACTGGTTTCCAACCTGGGAACGCCAGCGCAGAAGGAGCAGTACCTCACCAGACTGTCCACTGACATGGTGAGAATGAGCCTCAGCAAGCTTTAAAAACTTTCTCAGTCATAGTTAATTCGAATTACACTTCGCGTTTGGGATAAAGATCTGAAGAAGGATACAGCTGTGGCTTTATTTTATGTAAGTTCTTTGTCATCTTCAGCAGCTCATAGTGGCAAAAGGATCATTTGATTTTACGAACACCGGGGCTTAAATAGTTTTTAAACTCAATTTCAACTCAGTTATTTGTTCATTCGATAAAGTGAAAGTTTAATTCATTCTTTACTTTGGATTCAGGGTTAACTCTATTTATTATCTCTGTAGGGAAATTCAGATTTTGCATTTTACCCATCCTAATACACACACAGTAACTAGCATTAGCATTAGCACGATAGGAGCAGGGAGCTGCCTTTGAAGGCGCTTGGGGACCAACTCCAGATCTTCATCTGTATCGTGGTCAAGGCACTGATAGCAGATTTATCTTATGTATATATGGTTTTGATAGAGGGGGAAACTTGGGGAGAAGAGGCAAACTCAAGACAGAAATCCCCCAATTCAAGTGGGAATCGAAGTGTTAATCACAACACCACTGCATTTTCCATGGTATATTCTGGTTTTGTTGCGTAATCTGCAAATACATGTTACCTTACTATTAACTCATCAATCGCATTACCGCTGGACACCAAACCATCTCATGGAAATAGAAATGTGACAAGTGGGAAATCATAACAATATAATTTTAGATGTTGCAGTTGGTGCAGAAATTATCGGTTTTGTTGTATGACCAAAACATAATGTGCCCGCTCTTGAAAACCCTCGGCCTTCAGTCCACGCCAGAGTTTTTGCACATACGGACAGATAGACGACGAGCTGATGACAGAATTCTGTGGCGAGGGCCGAGGGTAAAAAAAAACATACACATCAGCTCTACACATTGCCACGTGACATCCTACTATTAAATTTTCTATAGTCAATAATAAAATAAAAATAAAGCCCAGTGTCAAACGGTAGTAAGGCGACACGAGAAAGTTTCTTAACTCTGGAAAGGTGAATATGATAAAACATTATAATGTGGAACTTATTTGCCTTTTTTTGTGTATGTAACCGTTATCTTTCATACAGCAGATCTATTTATCACCCTTTTCTTTCGCTGTAATGTTTTAGTCCTGTATGCCTCACCTCACAGATCGGGAGCTTCTGTCTCTCTGAAGCCGAGT
Organism: Apogon hyalosoma; assembly: GCA_037367295.1. NCBI lineage: Eukaryota > Metazoa > Chordata > Actinopteri > Kurtiformes > Apogonidae > Apogon > Apogon hyalosoma. The sequence continues at coordinate 28,662,769 of JAPQRP010000013.1, forward strand.
CGGGAAGCGACGCTTTCGCTCTGAAGACTCGCGCTGATAAACACAAGGATTATTATATCATCAACGGATCGAAGATGTGGATCAGTAACGCAGAGCATGCAGGTGTATTTCTGGTCATGGCCAATGTCGACCCCTCTGCGGTGAGTAATCGCTGACCTTTCGTAATGATTCTTTGTTTCCTCTGTAATTTTATTACAGCCGTGGTGCCTTGGGTAATAAGTCTAGCTTTGTTTTATATCTTTTACTGTTTACATCTCATTTATGTTCCAAGTTAAGGTTATAATTTTCTTTCTCTTTGTAACCTTTTGAATTACTATCTATACTGTGTCTAAAGCATCGGGATTATATGTAATCCACTAGAGTAGAGACGGATGAAGGTGTTTGATCAGCTGTGACATTTTACTGTGCTGTTACAGGGATACAGAGGCATCACATGCTTCATTGTGGATGGAGACACAGAAGGACTGGAAATCTGCAAAAAGGAGAACAAACTCGGCCTTCGAGCATCCTCCACCTGCCCTCTCAACTTTGATAACGTCAAGGTGCATCCAGAGACAGTGTACTGCACATTACTGACTTTGTATAATGTAATTGATATTTACCACTTGTACTTTTTCATTGTAGGTGCCAGAGAAGAACATTCTGGGACAGGTTGGCCATGGGTATAAGTACGCCATTGGGATGCTGAATGAGGGCAGGATCGGCATTGCTGCACAGGTGATTTTTTTATTTATTTATTTATTTTACAATATGTACAATGAAAAAAAGAGAAGTGTGTGTATTTAAAGATGACAGTGTTGTGTTTCTGTCTCAGATGCTGGGGTTGGCACAGGGATGCTTTGATCACACTATTCCTTACACCAGACAGAGAATGCAGTTTGGGAAACGAATTTTTGATTTCCAGGTAAAAATCTGACAAGTACATTCTCCCATCATTCTGCAACAGATGTGTTTTTAATCACATCATCTCCATGGGTTCTGTCTGGATTCCAGGGAATGCAGCACCAGATAGCTCATGTAGCAACACAGATTGAAGCTGCTCGGCTGCTGACGTACAACGCCGCCCGTCTGAAAGAGGCGGGAAGACCTTTTATCAAAGAGGCATGCATGGCTAAATACTTTGCAGCAGAGGTGAGCTTGTACATCCACAGTTTTGGTCTATTTCTGCACCCTTCAGTCACTAGATTATTTTAAAAAGCAATGTGGTTGTAATTCTTGAACTGATTTCCACCTCTTTTTAAATGCAAATGTACATTCCGGTATTTAAGTATGCATTTTTTGTGTGTGTGTGTGTTAGAGCTGTATTTGTTCCAACCATTCACTGAACCAGCCCATTTTGATGAGCACAACTCCTCATCCAGGCAGATGGGATAGTTAGTGGAATCAGCTGTGTTAAGTGAACACGTAGAACCAATACATGGCAGGACTTTCCCACCTCTGGTCGACTCAGTTCCACCCGTCCCAACTCGGTAACTTGTACTGAAATTAGGAACCAGTTATTGATAACTTTGCAGCCCCCAGTGAAAAATTATCGCAGAACATTTAGTTCTATCAACAGTATGAATGTAATATTCAATCTCTGCTGATGAAATAAATACATTTTCCTAAATTCTAGGAGTCACTAATTTTTGCCAGTATGGCCGTGAAATAGGCTGTGAAATGGGCATTAATTCTGTTCTATGTAGTTTTAAAAAGGTCTTAAAAAGTCTTAAATTTAACCTGTAGGAACCCTGTCTAAGGAAAGCATATCAACAATGGTTTTTCTGAGCTTGTGAAAAGGCGACTTTTTGTGTGAAAATGTGACTTTTGGTTTTCTCGCACAGGACACAGACAATTCCTACATTTGATGATCTTCTAGATTTTGGTGCATTAAAGTGGCCAAGTAGTCTAAATGAGCTCAACCTGAGGCCCTTTCTTTAAAGCTAAGTAATTGTGTGTCTGTTAAAGTATCTATTGTGTCTTTGTCTTCCTCAGGTTGCAACGCTAACCACATCTAAATGCATCGAGTGGATGGGCGGGGTAGGCTTCACCAAAGACTACCCCATAGAGAAATACTACAGAGACTGTAAAATAGGTGAGCAGGGCTGGACCGAACACCGGATCTATACCTGTGTTTGCACGGTTCAGTGTTTGTGTTTTTTATTAGAGTGTTTTTAGCAACAATGTGGAAAGGGCACGAGGTATCAGAGCCGGAGGAAGGTCGGGTGTAGCCGTCTGTGATTGGGCGCAAAGTGGGGTGGAGAGGAGGGCCGATAGCAGCGCCCGTAATCCGACACTTCGGGAATTCCCCCGAGCTGAGAGCGTCATTATACAGCTACACGGCCAAGGAAGCTCTTAGAGCACAATGTCACTCGGCCTTTCATCAGCTCCATTCCTCCCAGGACACTGAGCTGCTAATTATTCCACCGTCTCCTGATCCTGAAAGATGCACTCCGTGTTTGTCAGGGTTACCGCTGGATCAGAAAAAGTCTTAAAAGTCTTGAATTTACAAATCTGCATTTTAATACCGTAAAAAAGTCTTTAAAAAGTATTAACTTTGATATGGTAGGTCTTAAATTATGTTGCCATAAATTTGTTCACTACGTTGTGTTAAAATGTGTCTGGGAAATGTCCAACCTGCAAAGAAAGTAATGTTAGTCGACTCAGTTCCACCCGTTCCAAACCGACTATTCATACTGAAGTTACACTGCAAAAATCTAAATCTTACCCAGTGTATTTTTCTCATTTCTAGTCCAAATCTCTCATCACACTTAAAATAAGACAGAATCACCTAAAGAGGAACTTGTAATTCAGATGTAAGAACTTATTTTTAGACAATAGATCTGGAAAATCTTATTTCAAGAAATCTTACCAAGATAATTTTCACTTGTTACACTGGCAGATTTTTATGCTTGAATTAAGCAAAAAAAATCTTGAATTAAGCAGAAAAATCCACCAATGGAACAAGTGAAAATTATCTTGGTAAGATTTCTTGAAATTAGATTAGATAGATAAACAATCACCTAAAGGGTAATTTTTCAGTGAGATAGAAGAACTTATTTTTAGACAATAGATCTAGAAAAGATGATTTCAACAAAGATAATTTTCACTTTGTTCCATTGGCAGATTTTTTGCTTGAATTAAGCAAAAAAAAATCTTGAATTAAGCAAAAAAAAAAATAAAAAAATCTGCCAATGGAACAAGTGAAAATTATCTTGGTAAGATTTCTTGAAATTAGATTCTCCAGATCTATTGTCTAAAAATAAGCCCTTATATCTCACTGAAACGTTACTCTTCAGGTGATTATGTCTTATTTTAAGTGTGATGAGTTATTTGGACTAGAAATGAGAAAAATACATTTGGTAAGATTTAGATTTTTGCAGTGTAGGAACCAATTATCGGTAACTTTTTCAGCCTCCGGTGAGAAGTGATCACAGAACGTTCAGCCCAACACACGTAGCCGTTAATCACGCGCATGACGCCCGTGAAAGCTGACTTTGGGAACTTTAAGGGATGTCTCGCAAGCAAAAAGTAAACACAAGGAAGTACAGATTCTCAACCTGTTTGACACGAGTTGTCATGAATTTTCACCAGTACGACCGTGAAATAGGCTGTGACATGGGCATTAAATTCTGTTCTAAGTAGTCTTGAAAAGTCTTAAATTTAAATTGTAGAAACTTGTAGGAACCCTGGTTTGTAATTGGCTCTTATTTGTTGTTTGGCTTTGTCTCCTTGTGCAGGTACCATTTATGAAGGTACAACGAATATCCAGCTGAGCACCATGGCTAAGTTCATCGATAAAGAGTACGATCACTAAACTGGACTCATTCTGCACTGCGTGACGTGACACTCCGTGGATGATTGTAGTGAAGCAATTCTGTACTGCTGTAGATCCACTCATAACGGCTTAGTTTGGAGTTTTTCATGCGTTTTATGAGGCATTTCTCCGTAGTCAGTGTCATTCTTCAGTTTGGAGAAGCAGACTAGGTGACGCCCAAGCGAATTACACTCTATCCTCCAATCTCATCTTAATGTTTTAGCAAGTTAGCGCATATTCAGACGAATAAAGCAACCGTTTCAGGCAGCGGTAGAACAACAATTCCTGTTTTTCTACAAGATAAGATTAATGTTTTAGCCAACTAAGAATGATATAACAGCTTCAGTTCAGCTCTGAGGATATTCCAAACGTAGCGCACACTTAAACTAACGCTGATTTTTCATATCCAGGCTGTCATATGCTGCCTTCATTCACAACAGATCATTCCCTGACTGCCATGTCTGTGCTCATCCTCACCGTCATCGACTGATAACGGATGAGAACCTCGTAGAACCAGGTGTTAAATAATCCAAACTGACCCCGTATGGATTTGTTGCGCCTTAAGTGATTTATCCTGACTTTCACCAACTTGTTATATACTTGTAAAGTAGTTGAATTTGGAATTTGGCCCTTTTCTGTCTAATGTTACTGAGGATTTGGTTACTTTGGCCCAGCGGATTAAGTGTTTGTCCAGCATGGTGGTTGTTTTCCTTTTCTTTTATGTCACCCTTACCCAAAGGTCTAATTCTAGACCAGTGTCTTTCATCTCCAGTAGCTGTTCCTATTTCCATGTCAGATTTTGCTCAACCCAGTTTTATTAGTCTTTGGTTCATTTATTTGTGTATTTGGACCCTAATAGTTCATACAGTTTGAATTTGAACCCTCCAGC
>JAPQRP010000013.1:28670375-28685117 GCA_037367295.1 Apogon hyalosoma
TGATTTGGGTTATTATCAAGAAAACATGGAAAACGGATAGATATCAGCTCTGAAATTCAACTACTATGAGCTATTTTGGTTGTTATCATTATATTTGTCCAAACAGATGGACCTTTAGTTGTACCAGGCATTAAAATGAACAAGAAATTGAAGAAAACAAGGGTGGTCTAATAATTTTTTCAGCGAATGTAGTTAACACAGCAACGGTATTAGACTCAGCTAAAATAAAAATTAAATAAAACAGTAGTTTAGTTTCTAAAGCTGATTTTTCAGGTAGAATCACATGCACTTTTCTATTTTATACCATAATGTGCAGTTCCTCTTGATAGTAATTCACATGAAACAGCTGTATTTGTGATAAAAATCAGGATGTAATAATCCTTTTGTAAACCTGTTGGATTGATCAGAGTTTATGTGATCGGGTCATTGAGGCTGGACTTCATGAATTATTGGAAACACAAATAATTTGCTGATTTAATAACATTTTAAAGTAAATAAAACAGGATAGATTGATTTTATTTATAGTTCATTAAAAAAAAAAAAGGCAATGGATGATATGAACATGAAATTCCAATATTGTGCAAGATGTTGAAACACAAAGAAGCCAAACATTAATGTGCAGAAGTCCTAGTCTGATATTAGGTTTGTTGGTTTAGTAAAGTTTGTTTTAGAACTTTACTAAAAAAAATTAATGACCACACATATGCATTTGTCACGTTTTGTATAAACCCAAACATCCACCGGCGACCAAAACCGTTTACTCATATAAACTGTTTAATACCTGTTGATCCACTAATCCTATCAATGCATGTAAATAATTGATGTAAAATACAGTTTGTCGTCTTTTCCTGGTCATCAGATATGACCCATTTGGATGTTCAGAGGCTCCGTAGTTACCATGGAAACGCCGTCATCTTCTACAACATTGATTCACCAGTAAAACCCACGGAGTCGGATCAACGACAGCAGATGGAGATGCTTGGTTTGTGTTCAGTTTATAACATATTTTACTGAAAAAGTCACTTTTTCTTCAGTTTTCTCTATTTCTGATACAACAACCCTCAACTTTAATCAGAGCGTTTATGAACATCTACATGATCCGTGAGTTAAATATAGGAATATGCCTGTAATTTGATTTAAAAATGCAAAATACGTCGAATAATATTAGAATAAATTGTGATAAATCGCTTAAGAAAGGTTAAAAATAGAGAATGTGAGATTTGGGAACTGCCACAAAAGTCACACTGGGTCTTTATGGGTTAAGATCCAATCTGGATAAACAGCTTCTAAAAACCAAACTGGTCGTATTTACTGCCACCTCCCTTTGCACTTAACAAGTCTTTAACCCTTTGATTTATTGCATTAACTTTCTGATATTTTACACCAGATTTCATTCGACACGTCTGATGTTTCTAACTGTTTATGCTGTTTCTTTTTCATGAGGTCAGAGGTGACATTAAATAGTGATTTTAGTCTTTTACAACACATTTACTTCAGTTTATTTGTGTGTCTTTTAAGGCTGCGCACAGGTTCTCTGAATTTTCTTGTTGCATCCAAAGAAAAGGGAATGAGAAATAAAAATGTCTGTTCATTTCAACCCCGCAAAAACAAGCAAGATAAAGGTGGAATAAGACTTTTATTCAGTACTGTATGCGATCAGAAAACACATCACAACAAATCTGAGTGATGTATTATAACTCTCAATTGTTAACCCATTTAATTGGTGTGAATACAGTTATTCATCTGTTCATGGTCATCAGATATGACCCATTTGGACGTTCAGAGGCTCCGTAGTTACCATGGAAACACCATCATCTTCTACAACATTGATTCACCAGTAAAAACCCATGGAGTCGGATCAGTGACAGTGGACGGACACAGCTGATTTACATTCAATTTATTATACATTTGCTGCAAAACTGACTTTTTCCTCATTTTTTTTCTGCTTTGATGTAATAAACTTCGAATTACCGCTGACTTTTCACGAAAATCTAAATCAAATATGGAAAATTAAACGCAGGAAATACATGATTTGCAGTGAAAATGCAAAACATAGAGGATAATATTATAGTAAATGGTGATAAATCGGTAAAGAAAGGTTAAAATGGAGGGAAAAAATTCATCCGGGAGCTGCCACAAAAGTCGCACCGGTTCTTTACGTGTTAAAAGTAAAGGCAGCTGCTGTAAATGATGTAAACATCCAAATCCGACTCTTGTAAGATTTTGTCGTGTTTGCCGACTTGATGGGAGAACAGAACAGAAAACTCGTATTAAATAAAGACTATCAGCAACAGAAATCACTTAAATGACAAAACCGCAAACCGAACACAGGCTCCCATTTGCATCGCTGATTGAGAGTCCTCTGTTTCCCCTCTGATCCACTCTGACTTGTTCCATCTTTTGTAAAAGCCCCAGTTGAATGAACATAATCTGATGAGAACCCAGTTATCTGCGCCACACTCCGCACTGGCCCCTTCCTCCACCCCCATCTCTAACACAGCTATGAGAACTCTAATTATGCACGGATTCAAGTAGCTTTTCACAAAACACTGTGTTGTCCTTTGGAGCTGGAGAGCGCTCCACAAGCTGAAAGGACAGAATGCATGTTTGCAGGTTGAGCAAATTCAATCTGTTGGATTAGTTCTCTAACTGCTCCAGCTTCAGTTTAGATGGCGAATCTTAAGTCAGTGTTATGTAGGTTTATTTGGCTTTTTCAGAAGTGAGATATTTTTTTTCCCCATTACAGAAAATTAGAGGAGATTAACCAATCAAATCTTGGTTTGTTAGATTTTTGTCAGTTGTTGTTTTTTTTTTTGTTTTTTTTTTACTATTAATCTATTATTCTATTATTCTGGGGGCACATAATAAGTTCCACTTTTTATTCTAACCCATTAAAACCCAAACAGCCACCGACAACCAAAACTATTAACTGATCTAAACTGTTTAATACCTACTGATCCACTAATCCTATCAAGACATGCAAATACTTGTTATTCAAATTTTCATGTGCATCAGATATGACCCATTTGGACGTTCAGAGGCTCCGTAGTTACCATGGAAACACTGTCATCTTCTGTAACATTGATTCACCAGTAAAACCCATGGAGCTGGATCAACGACAGTGGATGGAGACACGTGATTTACATTCAGTTTATTACATATTGGCTGCAAAAGTAACATTTTTTTTTTCCTTTTTAACTGTTCTGCCATCATAAACATTGAATTAACTCTGAGTTTTCATGACTATCCAACTCAAAAATAGAAAATGAAATATAGGAAATACATGATTTACAGTGAAAATGCAAAATATAGAGGATAATATTATAAATGGTGATAAATCACTTAGGAAAGGTTGCGCTTGGTTTATGTTCAGTTAATGATATATTTAGCTGAAAAAGTAACTTTTTCTTCAGTTTTGTGTGTTTTTGATATAATAACTCAACTTTAATCTGAATTTTTATGAACATCTACATGATAGTAAATTACATATAGGAAAACACATGATGTTCACAAAAAAAAAACAAAATACAGAGGATAATGTCATAATAAATGGCGATAAATCACTTAAGAATAACTAAATATAGGGAACATATATATGTATATATATATATTGGAACTGCCACAAAATAGAACAGGGTTTTTATGGGTTAATGTTTTAAGTGACTGTTCAAGAATCTTTAGTGTCGTGTTCCTCCAGTGGAAAAAAACATACATACATACATACTATCTAAATTAAGAATTAAATAAATATAACAATAGAAATTCAAAAGATAAATGTCTCTGATGGTGCATATTGTTATAAAAACTACGCATAAACGAAACACACCAAGTTCTACCTGATAGCTCTGGCTACCTAAAAAAAAAAAAAAAAAAAAGAAGAAGAAAATCCAGAAAACTGCACCCCCTAGTCCCCAGACTCCAAAGTATGAGATCACCTGCTTCCAGTGTGGATTCGCAGGCTTTTGTCCGGACCTTACTCGCCTTTATCTCGGTGTTTTTATCATAAATACTGTAAACATTTTATTTGACGTCTGCCTGTGGCACTTCCTGTGTAATACAATTACATTCTAGACAATGAGATCCAGTCCAGGTGGATCGTGGGCTACAGTGTGTATGACTTGACTGTTGCGCACAGGTGGATGGAACGACGAACCGCTGCGGATCAGGCTCGTGTTGGACATAACGGATTTATTTCTTTTACGCATGATCAGATTTGCTTCAAGGGATTATTATTTGGTTGTCATATCGCGTGCGAATGCATATTTATTCGTAAAGTGGCTGAAACAACTTCATTTATCCAAATCCTCTTCTTTATTTGCGTGCGTAAATTGTTAAACCGTGTGCGTAATTGGTCCTATTTGTGCCAAGGCCCAGCTGCCTCGTTCCGGGCTGAGGTGTGATAAGTATCTGACCATTTAGTCAATTTACTGACAGGTGATTGCGCCTCGTGCACGCCCAAAGAAGGAAAAAAAGCAGAGACATTTTCCTCTTTAATCTAATTGGATGATAAGTGGGTGCGTGCTGTTGAGCCTGCAGCCAAAACGCTTGCGCGGCCTTTTTTCTTCGCAGTCCATTCCCGTCACATCCCCTGGCGGTTTCATCTCAAATCCCATTTGCTATTGTACCTGCCCAATAGCAGAGACCGAGCGCGTTTTAACTCGGATGGCATTTTTATTTCATCGTTACAATCCTGCGAAAGTTTGACGCGGAGATCCCTGCGCTCGCGCTCCGGTCGCCTCCAAGAGTTGGACGCAGCTTTTATCGAATCTATTTTTTTTTCTTTTTTTTTTTTTCTTTTTTTTTTTTTTTTTTTTTTTTTTTGGTCCCCCCCTTTTTATTTGACTTATTTACAAGAAAGGCATTTTCAGTCTTTTCCCTCCCCACTGTAAGTTTTTCATGGTGATTCCCACCGGACATTAAACGGTAATGGCAGACTCTGATGCGCAAGAGACTCGCCAACCCGCAAAAGAGTCGCCGTTCTCCATCAAGAACCTGCTCAACATCGACGACAAACCCACGAAGCCGAAAACCCTCCTCGCCTCATCCAAAGGAGTGTTTGAAGGCAGCTTTTTCTCTCGCCTCGGTGACTTATCTTTCCCTCGGTTCGAGTTGCCCGCACAGAGAATTGGACTATCTGCGCAATATTTGGAAAGAGCGTCCGCCTGGTGGTACCCGTACACCCTGGGGTCTCATCTGAGGACCGCAGGTAAAATATGATCCCTTATTTAATTCTGCAGCTCAAGAAATTGTTGAGTTAGAGTGTGAAAAGATTTCCCTGAAGGCGGGTTGAACATGAAGGAACAGTTTAGAAACAGTCAAAACAGAAGAAAATGCAAAAGCGCATCTTTTTATATTTTAGCAAAACGAAACTGCTATTTTTTAAGTAAAAACACACACAAAACTAAAAAAAAAAAAAAAAAACAAAAAAACGCAGGCCCTTATGATTGGAAATAAATTGCATTAATTCTGCTGTTTTCATATTTTCCTGCAGGATCCGATAAAACAAACCCAAGGGACGTTTCACCGACACCGGACAGGCGCTCCCCGGATCTCCAGAAAAGTGACCAGGATGCCAAAGAGGAGAGCGCCGACGACGACATCACCCTGGAGGAAAGTGATGTAGAGGAACCAAAGAAAGACCTGGACCAGGAGGACGAGTGGAGGAGGAAAACGGACGATCTGGACTCGGACAAGAAGCCGTGTCGAAAGAAAAAAACGCGCACCGTCTTTTCCCGGAGTCAGGTCTTCCAGCTGGAGTCCACCTTCGACATCAAACGGTACCTGAGCAGCTCGGAGAGAGCGGGCCTGGCCGCGTCCCTGCACCTGACGGAGACGCAGGTGAAGATCTGGTTTCAGAACCGGAGGAATAAGTGGAAACGGCAGCTGGCCGCGGAGCTGGAGGCGGCCAACCTGAGCCACGCTGCGGCGCAGAGGATTGTGCGGGTTCCGATACTTTACCACGAGAACGGGGCCCCGGAGAGCAGCGGGGGCCCCGCGGGAAACTCCCCGGGGAGTCAGTCCCTCCTGGCCTTCCCGCATCACATGTACTATTCCCACGCAGTCCCACTGCTGAGGCCAGTTTAACCACTGACTGTGTCCGAATGCGAAGTGTACATATGTTTTTAAATGAGAACGACATGCATTGAAAAATTAACAGTTTTGTATATTTTGTAGATTCAACTGAGACAAAGTTAAGTCACATTATTATTATTATTATTATTACTATTATTATTATTAAAGTGTCCTTGAGCAAGACACAGAGCCCACTATAGGGTTTTGTGTTTCAGGGTAATAGTCAAACATTATTATTAAAACATTATTATTATTATTATTATTATTATGTGTGTAGTCTATTGTTTTCTATTGCGTTAAACAGGGTTGACTGTGCATATGTACTTTACAGAAATTTGTGTCAGTGTTTGTAGCTGCAAATGTGGAATTTAATATTTTGATATTTTCCAATATTGTGCAATACTGTTGGCTTCACATCCACTCGTGTCATTTATCTTTCGCCCACTTTTAAAGGAAAAAAAAAAAAAAAAAAAAAGGCTAATAGTCTTTATAATGGTGAGGACAATCATGTGATCCTTAAAATAGATCGATGAAAAACTGCAGGTGATTTTTGTTTGTTTGTTTGTTTGTTTTTTTCCCCCGGTATCTTTTAAAGCCATGAATGAGCCAAAAAAAAAAAAAAAAAAGAAAGAAAAAAAAGTCTTTGTTTGTGTATGGTTTTGTTCTGATATTGTTATTGAAATTCTGTATATTATATGGTCTTATACTCAGTAAAGATTTCGTTCCAAAAACGAGATGCATGATATGATTGATGTCCCACATAAAAAAAAAAAATGGATTGCTATTTCAGATTTATATTGTGTGCTGATGGATATTTATCATCAGACACTGGGTTACACGGGCTGTTCTGCAAAATCAAATATCACAATTAAATGATTTCAACTCCTTTAATTTAGGGTAGCCTGCTTGTTTATATCATGGCAGGGGAAAAAAAAGGGATAAAAATGGATTTTGAACGATAATGGCCTCCACACGAACACATGGTCATCTGTACATGATCTTTTGTGCTAATGAAAATTTAATAAGCTTAATTACAAATGTGAATGGCCTCAAATGTGAATCACTTCTCGAAAGAAATTAGGACGGCGATCAAAAACTGAAGGGATGTTCTGATGGCTGAATTATCTTGAAGCAGATGTTTTTCATGGAGGCCTTTTATTATTATTTCTCTGATTATATCTTTTTTTTTTTTTTTTTTTAGTGAAGCACAGAGGGACCTTCTGCTTAATTCCCATGTGATATTTCTATTTGAAATATGAAAATCATAAAGAGGAAAGATAAAACTATACAAAGCATTCAAATGTTAATATCTCCATAGGTGTATATACATATTTAATGAGTGAAAGTAGTTTTAATTCAGGGGCATTTTTCTTTTCATTGTACTTGGTGCTAGATTTGGTTCATGTTGGACCAAAAATGCATGAACACTAGTTTGGAGTGTTAAGTCAAAATACATTTATATCAACTGTTTTTATCATTTACGTTGAAGTGACAATGTTCACAAATTCTGTAATATCATGACTTTATGTAGACTGTATTCTGAAAATCCTAATGACTGAAAAACCTAATATTTTCATTTTATTTAACGCAACTGGATGAAACAGATCGACACATTAATATGACATAAACCCACCAGAATATGTGTATTTTACGTATATGAAACATGTAATTTACTTAGTTTTGGACTTTAAAAAAAGTTAATCACACCATTAACTGCCTTTGGATTCCCAGATTGGTTCAGAAATGAGGATTTTCCCATATTTTCTAGTTGGACTGAAACATGGAAAAGTGTGTGTGTGTTTGAGGGTTACAACAAGATCTTCAAAACCAAATCAATTTGAGACATTCATTTTAATCTAGCCTATATGGAGGAATAAATGACATCATAATTAAGAAAACTTAGTGAGGTAAAAATGAAGCAAACAGTTTATAGTAAAATACAATTGGTCGTTGTAGTTCAAAGAAAAAACATACACTTGGAAAAAAAAAAAAAAAAAAAGGATAACTACTGTGGAAACTATTAATTCCAGTAATTTGAATGTAACTGGAATGCAGCAGATATGAAGTCCTTTATCACGTAATAATGACGTCACGTACGGAAGCCGCCCGCTATAAGAAAATTCACCAATCAGAACCCGAGCGGGAATTTGAACATTCGTCTCAGCCAATCAGGATCCTTCCGCATCAGCAAAGGCAGTTGGATTAGCTTCAGGCACGCAGCCACATTGCTTTATACTATTTCCCCTTTTTTATTGGGAAAAATAATCAAACAAACAGAACAATAAAAAGCCCAAAGAAAAGAAACAGCCGTGTTAGGATCACACCCATCTGAAGAAGTAAGTACTGCGAAGCCGCATGTGATTTGTAACCGCTATTAGCTTAGCACTGAAGCTAACGTTAGCAAACACCGGGGTAGTCAGTGTAGGTTAGCTAGCTAGCTTACTGATAACGGAATGCATAGTTTATTCGGTGTAAGTACTTCATAGCGAGCCAAATCGATTAACACTAAAATATCAAGTACCAATGTACAGATGCTGTCGTAGAAGAGCCACAAGCAGCGTCATGTATCTCTGTTTTAACGCTGCTATGCTAACTGGCTAGCTTAGCTGTCACAGCATGATCTGTGTAGTCGAACAGAACCAGTGCGGCAATAATTTGCATGTTTCTTGTAATAATCGATGTGAAGACTTGATATTTCAGACACTGCATTGGTTCACACAAGCATATAACATTACCAGAGGGTGTTAACTAACAATCGGCCCTTTGAATTCAGTTGGTTATTTTACACCAGCCATCTTAATGTTTATCTTTATAAATGTGGCAGCTTTAACAATGAAGCTGTTGCCCATTGGACAGATGTTATATTAGCATAATTAAAACAGGAACATACAATGATAGTCATAGGAGAAAGCCTTTAAAAGCCTAATAAACTGCCTGGGGAATATAGCAAGCATGCAAAGTTAAAAAAAAAAAAAAAAAAAAAGCAGTGGAAACTACTAATGGCAACACTAAGCCCCATAACATTACCTATAACAAAACAGTAAGTAACATAACTACAGTTAAAGCAAATATTAACAGACCAGGAACAGATAAAATAAGCATGCCATAAGTAGGTGTGGCAGGTCTGGCTACGTTTTATCCAAGTTTTAACATTGCATATAAAGAAATGATGAGAGGACATTCTGTTTATGTTTTTATGTCACTGATGTTTTTCTGAAATAGCATGTTCAAGATTTTGAAACTTGTTAAGACCATCCGACCAAAGAAAGGCCCTACTGTTTTGTGGATATTAACTCAGTTTTCAGAAAACTTAATTAATTAAAAGTTTGTCATGACTCATTTATGTGCAGTAAACTTGTGGCACTATCAACTGCTATGATGAAAATCCATTGCCGCTTTTTCATCATTGTAGCCTCCATGAAACACAAGCATATATTAAAAATATCCACTAGATTTAATACGTGTTTTACATCATAAATCAGTGTTATCTAGCAAATAGTTTGGTGATGAAAATTAGCTGTAATTCTGTTTGTATTTAGCACTTAATAGCTACTGCTAATAGTCTCAATTTGTATGATTCTACCTACAGCATATAGTGGTCACAGAAGCCCCTAATGAATCCTGTAAAACTGGTACTGACTTAAACATTGAATGTCTGTAAAGACTGCTGCAAGCAACTGAAATAATTGCACAGATTTGAACATTTTCTCCACAATTTGCATCTGTTTTTTTTTCTTTCAATTATTTCCATCTTAGTAAATATAACATTATGTCTGTGTTTTGAAGGATCACAGAGCAATAATTTCAAGCTTCATGGTGTTTTGCTGCCTTTCAGATGACAGGCTCAAACGAGTACAAGCTGAACCAAGGCCCAGAGGATGGCATCTCTGCGGTCAAGTTCAGCCCCAGCACAGCCCAGTTCCTGCTGGTTTCCTCCTGGGACTGCACAGTCCGTCTCTTTGATGTCGGGGGTAATTCCATGCGGATGAAGTACCAGCACACAGCTCCAGTTCTTGACTGCGCTTTTTACGTAGGTCTCAGGTTTATTTTCCTTTTCAAATAACTGAGTCAGGAAAACACAGATATTCAATCGTGAGTATTTTATTTGCAGGACCCAACACATTCTTGGAGTGGAGGTTTAGATGCACAGTTAAAGATGCATGACTTGAACACAGACCAAGGTATGTCATGATCAGATGTGTGTCCCATTCTCAAGCTGTAAACCTTGTGCAACTTCTATATATTCTGTATATGTTCAGTGTCCTCAGTTAATTTATTTTCTCTCCCGAAAACAGACACAATAGTTGGAACACATGACGCTCCCATTCGGTGTGTGGAGTACTGCCCAGAAGTAAACGTCATGGTAACGGGTAGCTGGGACCGATCAGTCCGGCTGTGGGACCCAAGGACGCCCTGCAATGCTGGCACCTTCACTCAGCCTGAAAAGGTAGAGAAATGGACACACAGTCATGGTTTTCTTTACCAATAAAAGGTTAAGATGTATACAAACTAATGGAGTTAATTGTGGATTTACTGCTGTTGATTTTCTAAAACACAGGTATGATAATATTAATGGTTCAAACTTATATGAAATTATCTTTAATTCTAACATGTTAATGCTTTGAAAACCTTGATAAAAATCTTAGCAGATAGATGGCTAGACAGCAGAAAAATAAATGATCGTAGCTTTTGTGTTGCTAGACTCCCAATTTTCCTTCATATTGTGCTTTTTTGCGGGTATGGACACGAAAAAGGTCTTAAATTGCATTCATAGTGATCTTAAAGTCTTAAATATAGCTTGCTGAAACATGCAGAAACCCTCAAAGGTGTCTTTTCTAATCAGAAGAAGAGATGGCTTTAAAGTCACTTTGACATGATAGTGTCAAACCTAATGAGGTGATTCACTGTTAGAAGGAAAACACCCTAACCTGCTGAATCTTATCTGTCACATTTGGGCAGGTATCAAGTATAAATCATTTATGTGGTGTCTTCTTGCCTCATACTTGTCATTTTTATTGAAGGTCTACACCCTGTCGGTAGCAGGAGACCGGCTGATAGTGGGCACAGCTGGGAGAAGAGTCCTGGTCTGGGATCTGAGGAACATGGGCTACGTACAGCAAAGAAGAGAGTCCAGTCTGAAGTACCAGACCCGCTGCATCCGAGCCTTCCCAAACAAACAGGTGAGGTTTAACAGATCCCACTTTAGATCAATGGAAGGACAGTTACACTTAATGCTAGTGTTACTGCTACAGAGTCCTCTGTTTACGCGAAGAAACTGGATGCAAGCTCATATTTTCTGTCTTGGCTTCAGGGCTACGTGTTAAGTTCAATTGAGGGCCGTGTCGCTGTGGAGTACCTGGACCCCAGCCAGGAGGTTCAGAAGAAGAAGTATGCCTTCAAGTGCCACAGGCTGAAGGAGGAAGGGATTGAGCATGTCTACCCTGTCAATGCCATCTCATTTCACAGTGTTCACAACACTTTTGCTACAGGTACGTTTAGCTGCTGAGTATTCGAAAATGAAGATTTTTGGAAAGGGTTTGATGACAAGGGTCTTTTTTAATTGTGTTTTCTTAAACCGCTATTCTGCCACATGTCCAGAAGCTGCAGCTTGTCAAATTTAGCAGTTTTATGACTTTATCTTGTGTTTGACTAATTTGTAATCCAACTGTTTGATATTAACTCAGACTTTTGAGTCCATTTGGACATGTCTGAGCAGTGTCAGTTGTACTATTAAAAAATACTTATTTTTTTCTGCATATAATTTGGCAGGCCTTTTTAAAAGCTGACTTTCTGTTGTCTATCCAACTTTGAAGTGGGTGAAGTTGTGCCAAATAGGCCTACGCTTTGAGCGGTTTGAAAAGAAACCAACTAACATCAGCAGGACTTTCTAATTGCATCCCAGGTTTTCCCATCATTGTAAGGTGTAGATGCAGCACCTGAAGTAAAGAAACGGCACAGAAATTAGGCGAGAAAAGATTTGCCCTGTTTGACACTTCATACACATGTTTTTGTCTTTGGAAATAATTCAACATTAATCTTAAATGGACCATTTTAAGTACAAGAGAGCATTGCATCATGGGTTATAAATGGAAGGGATGCACCAGTAAATTAACTGGGCATCAGAACTGGCAGATACTTGCTGATTGACCAGTTCATAGACCAGTGGGTGTATTTAAGTTAGAGCTGGAGCATTCTGAACAGTCACTGTAACCTAAAAGCATTAATATCACTGCGCTACAGTTTCTTAGACAATATCTGCTTCAGACATTAAATGTGCTAAATCTTACATGCTTTCATTAGATGAATCAGAAAACAAATGACAAAAATGCTGGTTAGCTCATGTTTTCAATATATACACATGTTGATTTATGTGCATTTATACAATGCATTTATAAATGTTCCACTAGATAAAACCTGTAAAGTGAATGTATTGCCATGTGCAGACACTGTTTTAAAGTAGCTCTGAGACAAACATTCCCTTTGAATAAAACCCGTTCTCTCATTAATTTTCAGAATTTCAGATTTTGGCCCAAGACTGTATCTTAGAAACTACAATCAGTTAACACTTTTGACTTATTTTTTCTTTTATTAGTGACTCAAATTTGGTAAAGTTTAACTACTTTTATTGTGGAAGCATTTTACTTGTAGACCAGTGTATTCAGTCCATGCTCAAGCAGATATACTGCAAAACACATGCATCTATGATTGTCCAGATGTTAATGGATGGAGTGTACTGACAGATGTAGTTAATGATGTTATTTGAAAAACTGGTATCGGCCAAGAATTTTGCAGTTGGTGCATTCCTACGAAAGGACATTTCAGCTTTTAAAAGAGGAGATTTTTAAAAACGGTTTTTATATGTATTCCAATTTGTGTGTATTCATGTGACCTCAGTATGTACAAACATACCTATTGTGGCTGTCTACAATGGTCATATAAATCAGTGTACGACCTGCAGGCGATTCATCTAGTTTAGATACAGGAGGATGAAGATGAGTTCTTTTCTAGCTTACTGGTAGTCTCCCAAATGTATAAGTGCAGATTTCAGACACGACATGCACTGACAACTCAAACCAACTCTTGAAGTAACTTGAGTAAGAGTGTGACTTGAGCATGAGGTTAAAACTTCAGTATATTACCTGAAGGTTCACAGTTTAAACGTTGCCAGAAACACTATGTTTACACTGATTTACAGCTGTTTTTGTGTTGTAGTGTGGGCAGATATTTTGTCAAATGAAGGGCGTGTGGACAGATGTTTTGTTTTTTTTTTTTTAATTCCCTAACCCAGCCTACAGACTATTAAACTCTCTTGTGACTTTTTGGATCAAGCTGCAGAGGTTTCACCAGGAACCCGTAGTTTATTATGGATCCTTATCTTAATCTTCTGAGCGTCACCTTGAGTCTGTCCTTCCACCAGGTGGCTCGGACGGCTTCGTAAACATCTGGGACCCGTTCAACAAGAAGCGCCTGTGTCAGTTCCACCGCTACCCCACCAGCATCGCCTCGCTGGCCTTCAGCAACGACGGCACCATGCTCGCCATCGCCTCCTCGTACATGCATGAGAAGGGAGACATCAGCCACCCAGAGGACGCCATCTTCATCCGCCAAGTCACAGACGCAGAGACCAAACCCAAGTGAGTGCGCCGTCCTCAGCCCCGCATTCGCCGATGCTGCATAGTCCACGGTCCGTTTACACACGGAATCTGTGAGCAGCTGCAAACAAAGGGCACGTACAGGTGCGGCATATGCCGATCGCTATCTCTGTCTGTCCACTTTTCAATATCCGACGGTTGAAAGATAGACAGATGAGAACTTGAACATCCTTCCAGCAGTTTGTTTATTATGAAAAGCAATCCAATATGAGAGCTCTGTAAATAAAACAAGAAGACACGGATTCGAGACGTTTGCAGACTTCAGGTTTGTGGTCTGGATTGAGCAATGTGATAGTTTAAAAAGTTTTTAGAGAATGTACAATACTCACTGCAAAAATCTAAATCTTACCAAGTGCATTTTTCTCATTTCTCGTCAAAATATCTCATCACACTTAAAATAAGACAGAATCACCTAAAGAGCAACTTTTCAGTGAGATATAAGAACTTATTTTTAGACAACAGATCTGGAAAATCTGATTTCAAGAAATCTTACAAAGATAATTTTCACTTGTTCAAATTGGCAGATTTTTTTGGTTTGAATTAAGCAAAAAAAAATCTTGAATTATAGAAAATCCAATCCGATCTTTTAAAAAATGCCAGATCAGCAGCCAATACTGATCTTTAGATTGTATCAGGACATCCCTAATCTAAAGTGTACATGTCTGTTTACAGTAGCAGCAGCAGTGCAATACAGTAAAGGTTATGGGGTGAGGAGGGGCATAATGGAGCCAAACAGATACGGCAATAGTGCGATGTTTATAATAAAGTGCAAAGGAGATACAGTTGTGCTCATAAGTTTACATACCCCAGCAGAATTTGTGATTTTTAATTTTTTGCCATTTTTCACAGAATATGAATGATAATACAAAAACTTTTCTTTCACTCGTGGGTAGTGGTTTGGTGAATCCATTTATCATCAAAGAAATGTGTTCTTTTTAAACCCTACTGACAACAGAAACTATCCAAATGACCCTGATCATAAGTTTACATACCCTAGTTCTTCCTCCTCTGTATTGGC
>JAPQRP010000013.1:28710001-28726406 GCA_037367295.1 Apogon hyalosoma
GATAAACGGTACCGCAGTGCTTCAGTTTGAACATTTGACAGATAAACAGTACCACAGTGCTTCAGTTTGAACAGCTGACAGATAAACGGTACCGCAGTGCTTCAGTTTCAGCTCTGTTATGAATTGTGATTGTCTCTGTCAACTCACCATATATATATATTTTTTATCAAGTTTTTATTTTTTTTATCAACTACTAGAAATTTCAGGTGACCCCATTTGAATTCCAGGTGACCCCGAGGTTGAAAAACTCTGCCCTAGATGTTCATGTGGTTCAGATCTAATATCATGTGACTCGTATCCTTTACGTGAGCGGTCATGCCCTACGTTTGGGGACATTATCGTCCTGGAAGAACCCACTCCAGTCAGGTTCTTCATTTAATCTGCCACCCATCTGTATATTCAATAGGCTTTATATACGCTAAGAGTGATGTGCATGAACCGATGGTGGCTATGATTACAGTTAGATAAAAGGTGTAAAACAATTTCCACGACTGAACAACTTTGTCAGCTGCTAAATATTAATGCAGCGACTGTCGGCACATTTGGGTGTTTGGTTAAGGGCGGCAGAAGTCACTCTTCGCTTCTGCACAGAGCAACATGTTTTCCCTCTTACACTCACTGCTGCCTGTGAGGGTACACACTCAATGCAGCACAATCTCGTCTGTAGGGCCCTTTATAGATCAAACAAGCCTGCATCTCAGAAAATATTACAGTTAAAAGGAGGATGTTGACCTCTGTCTGAGCTGAACCTTTGAGCCCGTCATGCTGAAGCAGCAAAATCAGACAGTGGAAAAAAAAAAAAAGGGGAGGGGGTCACATAATGAGGTCAAACTGTTGGTTGAGTTTGTGGAAAGCTGTGTGTTCAAGCGGGTGCAAGGAAGAGTTCAAAACATTTTGGAGAGCCGAAAACAGCGATGTGCTCGAAACGTAAAACCCCGGGTGCAGAATTTCCCGCTGAGAGAGGGTGGTTTGTTTCTTTCCAATCCGTCAGCCAAGAGCGGTTTGTCTGCAGTTCCCCGTGTCCAGGCCAAAGGAAAGGTCAAACCGTTCACCTGACCTGCAGCCAGGAGGAGGGGTCAGAGGTCACACTGGGACACCTGGTCTGGACACGGGGTCAAGACCTGCAGCTCTTCATTCGCTGCACGAATAAACCCAACAAGAAATAAAACGTTTCCTGTTTGCGGCTAATCTGTGCAGTTTACCGGACATGACACCGACGATGGGATTGAGCCGCAAAGTAGTAAATATTATCATGAAGGAATGTTATGTTAAAAAAGAAAAGGACCATATGTGTCAGTGAAGTGGAATAAAAGCCAAAATCTTCATGTTTTATTTTATTGCTCTATAATTCTATCTCTAACACAGATTTATTAGTTTTAATTCTCTTTTTTCATGTTTTAATTTATTGCTGTCATTTTACACTTCAGTCTCACATCATTTACTTCTTAAAACACTTTTATAGACTAGCCTTTATGTGATGTTGTCTCTTTTTCTAAATGTTTTTAATGATTGAATATTTAATTTTACCCTGTTTTGATCATTTGTTTATAACATACTCGATGTTGTTTTATTCCACTCCTTCGTTTATGCATTGAGTGGACACCATCGTGTTAGGTTTCCCTTGGCCCTCTCTACTACGATGCATTCAAACTTAGTCATGTTTTCGTGTTTGCCGTACCGATTTCTTTATTGTGTTGTTTTACGATTCTTTTCTGCGGTTATGCTTTCTCCCTTGTTTGTCAACGCACTTTGTAAACCCAGTTTTTAGAGGTGCTATATAAATAAAGTTGTTGTTGTTGTGTTTGTTGTTATTATTATTATTATTATTATTATTATTATTTTTATTTATTTATTCTTAACATTTTCCACTTTTTATCTTGTCATCTTTTCTAAAAAGGGCTGGCCAAGGGAAGGTTAACATCTAGATCAAAAAATACATTTAAAATCACCTTTTGAAGACTTTATATATATTTTGAAAGTACATTACTACTTGTGTCCAGCACAAGTTTTTTTTTTTTTTTTTTTAAGTTTTAAAACTACTTGGATGGTGTTATATTCAGCATAAATTTCTGTTTGCATTCTTTGTCCGTCAGAGCGTAACTTTAATCGTCTTCTACTGGACCTATATTATACTTATAAGTTATAAGGTCCATTTAAAAACCTTTGGCTACTCTTTTTTACAGTGGTTACAAATATCTAATAAACTGAAATAAATGTTAAAATGTATTATATTACTTCATTAAGGTATTTGACTTTGTATATACATTGCATATATAATATTTACAAATAAATATGCTTAATAAACAATTCAAACCTGTAATTATTCTGCCTTGTCCATCCTTTATCAAAACTTTGCAGAACTCTTGCTATTTTTTTTCAGTCACACATCTAAGTTGTCATTATTCCCTGCAAAATGAGGTATCATTCATAAAGGCTGTCCATCCGCTACCACTTGGCCAGGCCCTAAACGCCTTCATGTTGTTCTTCGGGTTCAATGACACTGTTTTATCTCTGAGCCTCTTATATTAACTTCATCTGTCAGGATACTTTCTTTTTTCCATTCTTAAAAAAACGTCATAAATAAAAATTGTGTAAAATTTCCTAAAGAGGACATACGGTATTTGAGTTAAATGTACTTAATTAAAATGCAACGAGGTGGGAAGTGACTGTATTTTACTTCTGATAAATTTTTTGGATTTTCTTCTGATCAATTTCTGTTTGAATTTGATGGCATTTTTCAACACATTTCCAATAGAAAACAGAAAAATGCCAAATATGTTAAAAAAAATATATATTGGCAGAAGCTACTACTTGTAATCACCTGATGAGGGTCAGGACTTGTAGCTCCTTGGCCGTATAAGTTTCCTGTTTACACTGAATCGCATCATAACACTTATGTACATATTGGATGATGAACTGCAAAGAAAACCATATTTACAGCTGATTGTATTGCACTATGGATTGGGCCGACCTCGATATCCTGGAGGATTTCCATTTTAACAGAGCCTTCATTGATTCCGTTTCCAGAGGAATTGCAGCCTGGGATCGGTTTACCTTGTTACCTTGTCACACTATGTTCTGGTCTGATCTCCGTGTCCATTTCCGCTCAGCTTCCCCTCCCAGTCGCCGCCACGCTGCCCAACAGAGTTCCCTTTGTCCCCGTGGCCGGTCATCCATTTCTAATCTGCAGGCCTTTACCTTAGTGGAGTCGTGCTGCGTGCTTTCAAAGAGCAGAGTGAGCCGATGATGGACGCCCTCCACGGATCCGATGAGGCTTTGATGAAACCTCGTGGCTAAATGAGATTATACATCCTTTGCATTATGAAGATGTGCTCATACGAAGGATACGGAGGACAGATATAACGTCTCATCATCCAGTTCAATTGAAGAGTCCCTTTAAATCTTTCCTTTCTTGGGTTTAATCTAAAGGATATCATTCATGGTTTTATCACATCAAATACATATTTACGGTAAAAGCCTTAACCCATAAAGACCCAAACATCCACCGGAGACCGACACTACACTGTTTAATCACTGTTCGTCCATTAATCCTATCAATCCATGTACATAATTGGTGTAAAATACAGTTTTTCGTCTTTTCATGGTCATCAGATATGACCCATTTGGACGTTCAGAGGCTCCGTAGTGAACGTGGAAACATCACCACGTTCCGCAACATTGATTCACCAGTAAAACCCATGGAGTTTGAAGGTAAAAACAAGCATCTACTGCCACTTTCATTTATCAGTGAGCGATGTTTTTTTCTGAAAAATGCCACTTTTTCTTCCGTTTTCTCATATTAACCTGTGAATTTACTCTGACCTTTTATGAATATCTATATAATTGGTAAATTAAATATAGGAAAATATCAGATTTTCTACAAAAAGTGCTAAATCTTTTTTTTATTTTTTTTTTATGTTTCTAGGAATTTAAAGGTCAAAGTAAAAAGGAATCGCTCACATTTACTCTTTTGAAATACTTGTGAACATCTATTTTAGGTCATCTTAAACTTTTCTCCTGCTATATCTCAGTATTTTACTGTTTGCTCCTGTATTTATCAGAGTTCAAACTTAGTATTTTTTCAAAGTTTGTTTTCTTTGCAAACCCCACCCCCCACCCCTTCAAACAACACATTATGAAATCATTACCAATCAATCATCACATCCTTTTTATTGACACCAGATGATAAAAAAATACATGTAAACTTAAAAACAGCTGAAAACACTATAAAAACACACAGATGAACAGAGTCAACTGACGACTACGGTAACAATTATGTTTCTGAAAGTGCTTTGAAAAAAACCATACAGATGTTTAATGTGAGTAAAACCTGCATGCACCCTCTGCTTTTCCCTCGCAGAGAACCTGACCTTTTAAATACTGCAGAAAATCTAGATCCTGAGGGCTGATTTGCACTAGAGTTTACAATAAGAAGACAGTATTTCATGTGCAAACCGAGAGCTTCAAGCACTGGTGACCATAAAACGACTGAAAAACCGTAAAAATGTGCGTCTGTTTGTGCGGCTACCTGTGATCCATCCTTCAGGTAAAATAGTAAATGGACATTTGAGAACGTGAGGGGCTTGAGTACAGTGTAATGATGTTTTCAGGTAGAGAGATACCATGAAAACAGAGAGCTTCTTCTATTGCATTAGCTAAAGGCACTGCTATCTTGATGGAAATAACTTCATTTTGGCCGCTACCAGACTCAGTAAATATAATTGGTAGCTGTTAGCGCAGCAGTAAAAGCCCGGTAACTGATGGAAAGTGACTCGGACATGGTTCTGAACGGTGCTGGTGGTTGGGTTTGTACGATCTCCTCTTCATATTAATAAAGCACCTTACAGTTACGCCGTCTAAACAGGCCGTAAATCAGCGTCCATTAAACCCTCGATACGTGACAGATCCCCAGTTCTTAACCGTCACAATTAGCGCATTACGCACTTCAAACCTGAACTGACGTGACACAACAGGCTGATATAATGATTAATTAATGGCTAGTGTAAAGTGTGGGCCAGCCCTAGAAACTATCAACAAGAGAAAGTTAATCAGGCTAATTGTCTGAACCATTTTCATTTGCATAATGTGAGTATTGAATGTCACTGGAGATTCAGAAAATTAGCATTAGCATTATTCTTGTCTTTTTTTCTTGTCTTTCTTAGGAACAATAAAGGATAACATTCGGTAACTAGTACGATGTAAGAAAACAAACATTTCATAGTAAAAGGCACTCGTGGTAAGGAAAAAACATTTAACATGTGCTTTCATTACTCATATTTTTGGTTTTTAAGCCAGATAAAATCATTTGTATGCCTGACATAAGAGTTAATTCACCCAAATAATAATAATAATAACAATAATAATCAGATTTTCTTATTTATGTGGATAAGTTTAGGTTTATGTGTTAAAATCATCAATTTTATTATATCTATTCTTTTTTTCTTTTTTGACACAAGAAAAAACATCCAGACACCTTTTAAGAACATGGGAAAAGATATCAATTATTGTCAGATATAACCGTTTTTCCCCATAAGAATGCTAATATACGTATAACAAAGATGTAGTGAAAGAGGCATCAGTTGGTCACATGACACAGATTCTATTGAAAAATCGTAGATATCGTTATCCTCATAGCATAACTGTCTGTCATACATTATAAGGACAAAAGTACTAGGACATGTTGAATTCAGGTGTTTCTTTTCTAACGAGTCAAAACAATAATATAGGATTAGGATATATATTAGGATTAGGGCTGTCAAAATTAACGTGTAAATTCAAATTAATCCATCATCATGATCAATCTGGTTAAAATTTTTAACACAAGTAACCCACCTGCAGTACAGAATGACTCTGAACGTCGGATGGAAATAGAGGACAAAAAAACCCAAGACGGAACAATTGTTTTGTTGAAACTGTTGAAGGTGTTTAATAAACATGTTAAGTGCATATTTATTCCTTTCTTGAGTCTCTTTGCTCATGCGAAATTAAACGCAATTAATATATATTAAAAATGAATGATATTTAATCGTGATTAATCCACATCAACCCTGTGATTAATCTGATTAAAATTTTTTATCGTTTGACAGCACTAATTAGGATAAATATCATTACATTGGTTGGTTTTATCTAAATTATTATGTTTGCTTCCAAAATGCCTCAGATGACTTTTACTTAATTTCTCTCAACATTGATTTTTTTTAACGTTTTTTTTTTTTTTTTATCCATGACTGATTTTAAACGTTCCTCTAAATTTCTAAAATATTCTTCTTTCTGATTCTACATAATTTTCTACCACAACTAACCATCTGCTTCCTTCACATCTCTCTTAGGAAGAAAAATCTCCCATTAAACTTAAGGGAAATATTGATGTTTATAAAGTATATGGACAAAAATATTGGGACACGTCATGTCTACAACTGTCAGATGTCCTGTTCATGCTGATTTGAGATAAACATCAATATTAATAATCAGTATGATATTTATCACAACATGACATTTGTCACTATTGTTTTCTATCTGTTAGAAAAACATCTGAATTCAATGTGTCCCAATACTTTTGTCCATATAGTGTATTTCCTTCATCGGTGTGTATGGGTTGTTGGTGATCATTTGAGTGAACTGACCCTTGTGGTTCTCAAATGCTGAGCGTGATACTGTGAATGGTGTCCGCTGGGATTTTAGCGTCTGCCTCCTCGCCGCTGATCCTGAAGATCACACAGGTGTTGGATGGGATGGTGGCGGTGGCGCTCGGCAACTTACCGAGCCAGCCCTGAGCTCCACGTTTGTACATTTTAACTGTTACCTACAGAGGAGGGAAGAAAAAAGATCACCAATTTTAAGAAATAAAGACGTATACAGACATTAGCTGGATTTACATGTTATTAAATGAAGTGCTGTTCATTGGATGTTGGTGGCTTTCCTCGGGGTCACGACCCTGAATCGGACCTTTTGACCTCTGGGTCGAGCGAAGCAGACACTCATGACTTTCACCTTTGACCTCCATGTGAACCAGCTGTTGCTTTGTCTTTCTAGATTCATTCTGACCATGGCAAACATGCATACATGTTACTCTAATCCAGGGGTGTCGGATGCATTTTAGTTCAGATCAAATTTGGCTTAATGTGGCCCCTGAAGTGGGCCGGACCAGTAAAATAACACAATAATATATTAATAATGTCAACTCTGAACTTTCCTCCATGTTTTAGAGCGGAAAAAGGTAAATTATGCAATGAAAATGATTACATCTACCAATTATTCTTTAAAACAATGGAAATAACATGAACAAACTGAAAATTCTTAAGAAAACTAAATGCAATTTTAACAATATTTACAGATCACAGTGGATCTACAAATACACAAACATTTAATAACAGACAGAATATTAGTAAACTTTTACTTCAGACATTTCAAAATGTTCATATTTGTTCAGGTTATTTACGTTTTTTGTGAAATGAGTTTGTTTTAGTGTAAATACAGTAAAATGACACGAAAAAATTTGGAGTTGTGAGTATTTCTAAGTTATTTTGATAGTATTTTACTGATCCGACCCACTTGAGATTAAGTTGATCTGTATATGGAACCTGAACTAAAATTATTAATATCTTCAGTGTAATTTTTACATTTCACAAATTCATCCCTCGGGCCAGACTGGACCCTTTGGTGGGCTGGATTTGGCTGCGTGTTTGACACCTCTGCTCTAGAAATTTAACCATAAGCTGGATTTGACTGCAAATAAGTGTAACTCTGGGGGCGACCGTGTGTGCTTGTCCTCTTTCTCTTCACAACACGACACAAATCCAGCTTCAGAAAGAGATGGTGGGCACGCCCCGAGCTCTGAAATCCACTTCATCCAACCCCTCTGGGATAAGGTGTAACCTCAAATCCTACAACCAAGCACCACATTCATTCATATCAGAGTCTGTTAAAGGAGCAGGCTGAGGCTGTGGTTTTGGAAGGAGATGGAAACAACACATTACAATGATTTGTTGCTCAAAGTAGATTGATATTGTTTTTATTGAAAGACATACACAGATGACTGCTGTATATATCGCAGATCCACCACTTCCTTCCTTCTCTACTTCATACCTTTCAAATTAAAACACTAAACTACACTGTATGAATGAATTTAGTAACTCTGACAATTTCACTAACATTTAATTAAAAGAATGGAGTTTGATGCTGAAATGGCAGCCTTTCCATTACATGAGTCATTTTGATTGAGGCTTATGAAGGTATAAAGTTATTATGGGATGTTACTATCTTTGCGAAGTTGCTGATTGTTGATCCACGATTCAGACTAAACTGTGACCGTTCTGACCTTATTTCTTGGATTCCAAACAAATCCTTAGTGTACATATTGATGACACAAACTGAACAGAAAACAGGTGATTTGTGGTTTTACTCTAGCTCCGTTTTTAGACAGAAAATAGCCAAATGAACGGAGCTATAATGTAAACTATCAGCTGATGCAGGACATGACTATAACATGATACGTAACAAAAAGATACTGTAACATACTCTTACTTTGACATTCACCGACAATAACATGTGTCTTATAATCATGAGTTTTAGTTTGACGATAATATAATACAGATGAATGGAACCAATAAGCTTTACACTTTATTCAGCGTGTGAAACGGTCTGTGGATACATAGGGTTGATTCATTGTGGTTTTGGCAGCTGTTGGTAAGTTCATTTTCATTTACTTTCCTACAATCTAAATTGCTTGTGTTAAGAGTAGAAGCTGATTAACTTGAACTACACAGCAGGAAATGACCATCTCCTCCATCCAGGCAGCTGGGCTGATACTGAAGTGGAGTAAACAGACCTAAATAAAATCTGAATCCTCAGCGCTTTGTGACACAATGAAAAGTTGCCTCTTCGTCATGTATTGAAAACATGGGATCAGGCTAAACAACCTAGACAAAGCAGTTACAGATACGGCCATGATGCAAAGAGTATCGGAAGCAAATGATTAAAATGTGACAATAACACATTAACTCTTACTGAATGAAAATGTTTAAGTTGTGTTTTTTTGCAGGTAGACTCCTCTTTTAAGTAAAACAATTCACTACCTGCACATCACCTGCTCACATTCAACAAGTTATGTCATATTTTTTCAGTGTATAGCAAAGAATGTACAGTGGCATATTATCACAGATGTCAACATGTCTGATGAATCTGTCCTCAAATTCTGCAACCAACCTAACCTTCATATGACTTCCTTTACTCAATTTTTCACAGAACTACGTCCCTTTATTTCAGGATATCGCATTCCATAAAAGCATCAATTAGTCAGGTTGTGGACATTCGCGAAAAACCCATAAAACCGTAACATTTTCCTGCTAAAATATGATGTGTGTCTGGCGGAACAGAGATGCAAACTGCAGCGAGTGGCAGAATAAATTAACCTTGTTTTTACTGTGAGCTTTTTAATTCCCCTCTACATCTTGAATGGAGTCATACCGCTCTTGATTTTATGTAGGTTGTAGGGCATAATACACTTTGACACTACATCAAAACTGCCTGTTATGTTTGAGCCTGACAATGGAAGCCTTAACTAGATTTAGACATGCAGGTAATTGAACCACATCCATTTCAAAAAGAATGCCTCACTGCATCTCTTGTTTGGCTGCATTTACACGGGATAACAGAATATTACAGTGCCTTTTCACAGTTCCATTTTCTTTCACTTTAGCATTAGGCAATTTTTCAATTATTATTTTTTTCCCCTGTTCTTTCATCCCCGGCTCTCCATAATGTCTGGGCCTTTTAGTTAATGGTAGCGACAGTCAGAGCCCAGTATATCGGCCCTTGTCCATTTTGCAGGTCATTGTGGAAGCCCAATAGGCCTTTTATTACGCCGACATCAAAAGGCAGATAAGCATTAGAGGTGGGGAAAATACCCTGCACTAGATATGTTCCCTCTTTCCTTTGTCTGCTATTGAAAGTGATCATTTTAATAGTGAAGAGGTTGGTGAGCTCTGGGGCTGATGGGAAGTGCGACACCCCTGACAGCCTACGAATATGAGCAAGTCGATAACACAGCGCGAGCGCACAGCACACCCTCAACACCTGCACGCTCTTGTTGCTAACCTAATTATCTGCAACAAAGGCCAGGGAGATTTCAGACATCTTTCCACCATTTACTTACTTATTACTGTGCATTAAAACGGGCAGAAAGAGAGAGAGAAAAAAACTAAACAATTTGTCTTATATTGCAGCCTTGGCCGAATGCCACATGGCTCGCGTTACAATAGCGTCAGACACTTCAGAGAGAGTGAGTGTCTATTAATTTGGGATGCATGAAAAAGTAGCTTCATGACAGCTGGTGGCAGAGCGGCATACAAACCAACACAAATACACGCGAGGGGAATTATTCTAACAAATCATAGCCAAATGTAACAGTCAAAGAAATCAGCAATTAACTCCTTTAATGAGCCAAAGTTGACGCTGCAGAGGTGAATCTTATTTAAATGACAGAAAAACTCAGAAATACATGCTTTGAATGGGGTGAAATTATATAAGAAGCAGCACCTGCAGTATGTGTTGTACTTTATTCTTAAGTATTTTACCTTTTTTTTTTTAAAATTTCTTATCATTAGAATTTTTGCGAAATGTTTTACCTTTACGGTTTCTTTATTACTCCCTGGTGTATGAAATGTGCAAAAATTACTACTACTTTTCCCAAAGCCTCTTAACCTGTTGACATGTAAGAAATTTTGATAGAGAAGTACATTACAACAAATACATACAGTTATAGGTAATAAATGACTGATTGGCTCATGGCAGCACGGTTTTTTTCTAAAATACATCCAAAGTTTTTCAATGAATATTAACATTTTTCCCTTCTACACACATAAAGGACCTAAACACGCTGTATTTTACACCATTAAGCTGTGTACAAACACCCAATGTGAATATATTATTAGCAAAATGTACTCAAAATATGAGAAATAAACAGTCACTGTACAATAAAATGGTCCCTGTCAGATGCAAAGACAATTTCCAGGAAGGATAATAAAGCCAAACTGTGAAAATATACATTAAAAATCAGTATATTTGGAGATGTGTGACCTCTCATTGTGCTCTGAAAAGTAACTAAAGCTATCACACAAACTTAATAGCATCAAAAGTACAATATTTGTCTATGAGATGTAATGGCGTATTAATATAAAGAAGCAGATAATAGAAATTCTCAAGTGACGCCAGTATCTCTTATTTCTGCTACTATAGTAAGCCTGTTTAATTAAAACTGAAGATAATAATATAATGAATGGCTTTTCAACTCATTCAAGTTTTTCCAGCAAACTGTGCACTAAGTAATAACACAGGCACTTGAAAAAATTTTGTATATACCACTTTAAAATCTTAATCTTGTCATGTAAAAAGGCTCTCACTAAGAAAATGTGACCCTGTAGGAGTAAAATACCGGCTGGAGATCGTTAAAGGAAATGTAGTTTATAGAAAAGTTGATGTTTTATCTGAAAAATGAACTTCATTTAAGGACAGGATCCATTTTCCTAATATTTGAGAGAAGAAAATAACAAACATTCTGGCACCTCAGTTTCTGTTTTTGTTTTGTTTACTGGGTTTTGAGAAATGTAATAAATAA
Source organism: Apogon hyalosoma (assembly GCA_037367295.1). Taxonomy (NCBI): domain Eukaryota; kingdom Metazoa; phylum Chordata; class Actinopteri; order Kurtiformes; family Apogonidae; genus Apogon; species Apogon hyalosoma. The sequence goes on from JAPQRP010000013.1 coordinate 28,721,616, forward strand.
AAAGACACTTTAAGCGCCTTCAGTGTCTAAATCTAATCATAAAATGCTCACCATCAAACATCTACTTCTACATATCTTTTCTGTCAGATGTAACAGAAAAGCCTTAAACAGTTGAATCATAACCTTAATATACCCAGGGCTGATGGCAAAAAAAAATCTCAAGGCGGAAAATTTTTCTCCAGGTCAGGTCATGAGGAATGGGTCACTGGTGGAGCTACATTCAGCAATTCGCAGGTCTGCATAGGAGCAAATTAAGAAATCACAGGCCCCTGAGCAATAAGGTCTTGTGGCCCCTCAACCACCCAACTCACACTGAATACATATCATGTAAAGGGGGGTTCAGGGGGCCTTCCACTAAGAAAATGTTGAAAATTATAGCACCTAAAGTGCCTTTTCATCCAATTTAAGATGGAAACTACTAATTTGAGTATTGCACAAAGAGTCCGTTGTCAACCTGCAGGACGCCTTCACCCATCTTCATCTGCTTGTCCTCCATCTCTACAACCATCACCACGTATGGTAGGCTACTTTGACGTTGTTGGCTCCAAACCAGTTTGTTCCTCTCCGTAAGACCCGCCCCCTCTCTATTACTGATTGGCTAGTAGCTGTAACTGAACTCCTTGGGAGCGAAAGCCATTGGTTGAGAGCGAAAGGTTTATCAAAGCCCAGGTCGGAGTCCTTGATACTGTACTGGCTCTGATCTTTTTGCACGCATGATGTACAGGGTGCCCCAAAACAATTGATGTCATTTGAGAAACACATAGCACATTCACATGTGACTGAGTTTGGGCGTATTTCAATACACAGAATGCCTTTTCTGTTGCAGTAAACGGCATGTCTATTCCCGAAAGCACAACAACAAAAATGATTACGCTTTTTTGAGCAAAAAGAGCAAACACATTTTTAAGAAATTATGAAGTGATGAAATGTCAGGGTTTTTTTTTGGGATGCCCTGTATATTATGCAATTCCCCCCTTGCTGATCGCCGCATGGCAGAAATCCAGCATGGTGCCATAATCCTATCACCCAAATGATGATCTAAGATACATTTTTTTGTTCAGAAATATTGGCATTGTCAGTAAAGACCTACCACTGTCACCATCCGGAAAAACCAAAAAACACCATCTTCTGAAAAGTGAACAGCATTGATATTTTAACCCACTTCACACACCGAGCACCCACTGTAAAACACTGGGGTGCGTTACAACTGTCCCTTTACTGCAACTTTAATCTCATTAAGGCATTCGGGGAGGAAGGAAGCATGGCGTCGTTGGCACTGTTTCAAAGGGGGTGTGGGGGGGTGCTGTGTGGTCTAGACTACCTGCCCGCCAGGTGTTGTTCTGTTCAGATGAAGTGTCAGGAACAGGAACTGTCACTGCATGTTTAACTCAAAGCCACTTGAGACGAGCATCTAAAAGTAAAGATGAACTCTTACAGTAGAAGAACAAAGTGCAGCAGAGACATTAGTACTTAATCTGTCTTGCATAAAGATACTGAAGCTCAGGTAAGTAGATCTAGAGCATTTACTTGGAGGAAATTCTCACTTTTGCGTGTGTATTGTCTATGAGGGAATGGGAATCACGGTTATTTCAGGCACAGACAGGCCTGAAAGCGTGTATATATAACACTTCATGGTGAGGATGGGACCCTTGAGGCTAAGGCTGGGTGTCACACAAAGGGCTGAGAGCTCACCTAACGGTGTCTACCCCTGATCCGCCTCTCACTTTCGGTGTCGGGGGAGTCGTCTGAATGACATCACTGCTCACATTTCAACGAGACAAACTCCTTCTTCTTATTTACCGTCTGCTAATAGCCATAAATCCTGCCTCTGGTTCTCCGTTCACCTTTTACCCTCTTAAACTCAAGACGACAGCTCATTCTCCAACCAAAACAAGAAACATCTCTTTACAAATAGCTGATAGCAATCAGCTCCACAGAACAGAGCTGGTTTCCTTATCTTCTACCTGTAGGGATGTTTATGGCACAGTTTAGGTCGGATATCCCAAATATGCCTTTAAAACTATGAGAAACCCCTGAACTCTGCTGTGGAACCACATCATTTACTGTTTAATTACACTTAAATATCTGACAGTTGTTGAATATGTATGAACAAATATTGGCTAATAGAGGTTTATTCTCTATTTCACTACATTTCATGAGTGAATATTGCATTTTTAACACTGTAATTATCTAAGAGCTTTTCATATTTTGCAGTGAAATTAACAGAATTCTATTATTGAATATTATGTATAATTATAGTCAAAGGTGTGTAAATGAGTCATAAAAAAATGGAGACAAAACCACTCAGTGAACCAATAAACTCACGCTTTTTCAGTTTAAAGGCTCCAAAGTCCATAGATTTGGTTGATTTTTTTTTTTTTTTTTTATTCAGCTCAAGCTATAAACAAAGCCTGAAAGTCTCCACAAAATGGAAATTCTGTTTAATCGGAGAGGAAACTTCATGTTCATGTTCCAACTACAATTACTGATTGGTATTTCAATTCAGGGAGTGAGTTTGTTCATTGGTAAGTTTAAGGATAAAAATAAATGGACGATTACAGAGACACTGACTAAAAGAATAAAAGTGAAGGAACTTTAGACTTAATTTTTCTGACCCAAATTTAGTAAAGGCCAAGTTGTGTTTAGTTTAAGTTTAAAAAAACAAAAAAAAGAGAAGTTCTATGAATTAATGACTGAATGGGTTTGACTCTAAAGCAGGGCTGTCAAACTCATTTTAGTTCAGGGGCCACATTCAGGCAGGTTTGATCTGCAGTGGGCCAGAGCAGTAAAACACAAACATAATAATATATAAATAATATCAACTCCAAACTTTCCTCTGTTTTACAGTGAAAAAGGTAAAAAAAAAATTACATTATGAAAATGGTGACATCTACAAACTGTGCATTACAACTTACCGATCACAGTGGATCTACAAATACACAAAACATTTAATAACAGGCAGAATATTGGTACAATTGCACTGACTTCTCTTACGACATGTTTTTTGAGAAATGATAGTTTGTTTTAGTGTAAATACAGTAAAATTACATGAGAACATTTACTTTTTACAAAGAAAAATTTGTAGTTGTCATTTATTTATGTTATTATAATCACATTTTACTGGTCGAATCCACTTGAGATGGATATGGTCTGACTGTGGAACCTGAGCTAAAATGATTCTTAATATGTTAGTGTAATTTTTGCATTTCACAAATTCATTACACAGGCCAGATTGGAGCCTTTGGTGGGCTGGATTTGGCCCCCGGGCCACATGTTTGACACCCCTGCTCTAAAGGAATGTTTGTCTCTGAGCTAAAACACTGTCTGCACATTCACTTTACACATTCCTTCTGGTGTAAGATTTCAACATGTATGAAATAAATGCCCATAAACTTAAGTCTACATGTAATAATGCATTATTATATATATTAAGCTGACAAAAAAAAAATCTACCGACAGGTATAAATAAAGTTACCTTGACCAGCACTTTTGTCATTTGTTTTCCAGTTCATCTTGTCAAACGTTTTATTGCTGAAGCAGATCATTTCCAAAAAATCAGAGCTTTCCATTCACTGTGAATTTGTTACAGAAATTTACTCTTTCCTTTATTGACTTCAAACATAAAGAAATCAACATTTCATTGATTTTTATCTGGATTTTATCAGTTGAAACATTGGAGGCTGCATAACAGGGATTCACTAAACCATAATTTTAAATTCAAATGTTAGAAATCAAAATCATAATAAATCCTGTCAAATTTTGATGGAAAGTGATGTAACAAAATCAGGCGTTGATTCAGCTAATGACCAGATCACTACTATTTATGACAAATCCTCATAAAAAAGCTGCAGCCTGCATGTTTTGGATTTTTTTTTTTTTTTTTTGGCATGGAAATAATTAAAACATTGAACTAAAAAATTAAATGGCTCCTCATGCAGTGTCATATTATGTACTAATCGGCTAAAGGCTGAAGCTACAACTTTGAATCCGTAACTACATCAATAGTCTATTGGATATTCTTCTGAAAAAGGAGAATCTGCCAAATACCTGATCACTTTTACTTCAGAAAAATGTGCCTTTCTTGAAACGGGGTATTATTTGTACACTGTGCCATTGTTACTTTTAATTCAGTAAAAGATCTGAGTAATGTGATGAATAACGTGAGGAACTGTGTAATTGGGCAGGGACGTGTCACCACCTGCGTGTATTGCCATTCACAAAGTTCAGATCTTTCCTCCGATAAAGTCAAAGAATCCCAGCGGCGTATCAGTCAGCAGGAGCCGTTACCTGGAGCGGTGGGTGCAGTGTTTCAGGTGAACTCTGAATGAGCGTAACGCCACACCAGCTTCAGACGACTGGCTCTTTGTTCCACGCCGTGTCTCACCAGACACACATGAGGAGAAACACTGAGCAACACACCAAACATCTTTGTTGATGAGCCAAATACGATAAAATTGGGCCAAAAGTGGTTTGCTGTCATTTTGCCTGCAGACAACAAGCCAATTAGGTAAACACTGTGTGGTTTGGCTCATCGTTGGAATAAATTAGCTATGTGCTGCTAAGAACGAGAATATTTCAAATTGTTAATTTAAGTCTAGTGCTGTTAAGATTATCCATTAATGCATTAGCTAAAAGTAAAAATAATCAGTACCTATTGTGGAAATTGGTTAATTGTTTTTAGTTAAGCTTTTGCTGGCTGCAGATTCTCATCTGTGATGCATGTGTTTTCAAGTGACTTTTAACCCATAAAGACCCAGTGCTACTTTTGTGGCAGTTCCCAAATGAATGTTT
>JAPQRP010000013.1:28737432-28749716 GCA_037367295.1 Apogon hyalosoma
GTCTGTTTTAGTCACATGATACACACAGGAGTTAGGACTGGATTGCATAACCATTGTTTTGGATGACTTTTGATGGTCTAATAATTTTTTCTGCAACTGTATGTAGGGGTGTCTGGATTCAGGGTCTCTCACTGGTCACGGCTGGGAAAGTATGTTGATATGTCAAGTTTGGCCAAAATGTGATGTTACATTTATTTGTCTAAGATCCTTTAAGCTGTTATTCCCACATGATGAAGACATTATCATCATGTCAATGTACACAGGGATTTTTTTTTTTTTACCCATTTTGTTTTTACCTTGCACCTAAACAATATGCAAGTAATACTTGTCCAATGCACATATATACGTGGTATTCTTAAAAAGGATTAAACAGATTTTACTAATATTTTGTATGTAAATGCATTGTAGGCTACCACAAAGGCACAGGGAGTTAGTACTTGATTGCATAAGCATTGTTTTTGATGACTTTGGATGGTCTAATAATTTTTTCTGTGACTGTATCTCAAAACGGTTAATATTTTAAGTCATCTAAACATAGTATCTCCCAATATAGTAGAAGAAAAGGATGTCATTTTTATTCTTTGCTTGCTGTAAAACTGTACATATGACACAGAATCTCACGAGTGTTTTTTTGTGAGAAAGTACACGGGTCCCATGTTTTAATCATCATGCTCCAATGTGATGTGTATTCGGTTTCTCTCCTTTAATTCCAACACAGTATGAGAACAAAAAAATGCTTCTTTTCTAATGATCACTGTGTCTATATACATACAATTGCACATATTTCTTTCTCATATTACAGGTGTTTTAAGTCATGGTATCAAAAAGAAATCTGATTACTTAATATTAGCTGTCTGTCTCATGAGTATAAACAGTAGGGGAGGGCTGCCATCATTTGTAAATACTCCTTTCAGAATAATACATTTTGTTGTCGGTGTGTGCTACAAAAAGGCCCACCGGAGACCGTCTAATGATTGTCGGGTCATGTATCAAACACACAGCAGCTGGAGGGAGAGGGGAGCAGAGAGGAGTCTGGGTGTTTTGGGGGGTGGTGGGCGCACTGAAGCCTGAGTGAAGGCTGTAAGGAAAGCCCAGGCTGAGTGTTTGGGTGTGAATCTGTAATGGATGCTGAGCAGGGGTTGGACTCACTGGACCGTAAGAGCCCTGACCTTTGTGTGTCGACTTCATTCAACAAACCAAGACTGAAAAACTGTTGCACAAGCAGAAGCTCAATTAAATGACTGCGTGTAGATGAAAAAAAAAAGGTTATTTTGAGTAAACATCAATCATTAAATTCATTCATCGCCATGGTGATGGATAAGATTTCCTCTCATGCCACCTGGAAAGACAGCATTTACCTAATTATCCAAAGCAATTCATTGGGCTGCAATAAAATACACAAATTAATCCCAAAACATGCAGCAGTGAAAAGGCTCAAATGATGCACAACTGCTTCGCTGTTTTAATTAAATCAAATGAATGCAGCTAATGAGTGCTCTGCAGGCAGGCTGATTTACTTATCCCAATAAAAAACTAAAAGGCTGCGGAGTTAAATAGTAATTAACACCGTGACTGTTGATGAAAATTATCTGAATGAGTACACAGGGCAGATGTAACAAGACAGGTTTAAAGAGCCTCACTTTGTTTTTTTAATGGAAAAGGGAGCAGGAAATCCAAAACTGAGTTATTGCTAAATGAATACACACTAAAGTTGTTTAATCATTTAAAACATGACCTCATTTAGAAGCTTTTTTGCTTCCAAATGAAGGGGAAGCCTTGACTAAAAAGCCTCTTATTGATATGCTTATGACTCCATTTGTATGCTGATTTTAATGCAGTAAATCCAGCTATTTTCAAATAAAAAAATCCACGATTGTCTTTTAATAGACTGTAGTGGCTGTCATGTCTAGCCCAAATCAAGCTTGTGTTAATTTCCAGAAAAAGCAGGGAATGACTAAACATTGTCATAACTTACAGTGCTACTGCCACCTGCTGGTCATCTTTATGTTTCAGTTTGGATGTGGAGTAATTCAATATTTCCAAACCCTGGCAGATCATTCAACGCTCGTTTGGGTGTAGTGGACTGAGGACTGACCTGAGGAGTGTGTCCCAGCAGGGCCCACAGCGAGTCGGCCGACAGGGTCTTGACTCTGGAGAACTCGAGCGTGTCCGTCTCCTGCCGGTTCAGAGCGATGTACTGGCAGCTCTGGTAGTCGCCTTTCAGCTGCTCGCCACAGTGAAGCCTCACCAGATCCCACGTTCCCACCCGCCTCAGGACCTCCCGCACTGCGTCCATCTGCCTGTACGACAGATGACCTGCAGCGAAAAAAAAACAAGGAAGACGAATAGGGGCAGCACTGGGTAACCATAATAAACTGTCAAAATATGGTAAAATAACAAATATATACATACTTCTGCATTTTAGTCCACAAATACTGGGACACTATCCTTTCCTGCAGAAAGCCTATAAAACTTTAATCAGGATGAACTGTATTGTCCCATATGGGAAATTTGTTTTGGACAACAGTGCTACACATTGCTGCATTCACATTCGGACACATACAGTAAAAAAACACTGGAGTCAGCATAATCACAGTTGTGTATTTCACCTAATCTATATATTGCACCTTCCCCTCCAAGGTAAAAATAAATAATTAATTTACAAAGATGGGAGTAATTCCATTCCTTAAAAACATTCCTTCATTTTCAGCACCAAGGATAAAAAAACTAAATTAAATAAATAAATAACCAAGTAGTTATAAGATCAAATACTAAAATAATACTAAAATAAGCTCAAATAAATAATGCTCACTTTGTTTATTTATCATCAGAATGACAAAAGATGGATTCAACTAATATACATATATAAGCTGCTAGAGGTGAAAGCTTGGGGAAAACACTTAAAAATACACTTACGGCCAAAAGTTTTGACCGTGACACAAAATTTGGTTACTGCATCAGTCTTTCTAGATATTATTTCACATGTTTATACATTTCAAAGACTTGTATTGGCAAATAAATCACATTATGCAAAGAATCAACTTGTGTAACTGCCAAAACGTTTGGCCTCGACTGTATGTAGGTCCTCTTCCTGCAGTTTTCTCCTCTCTGTCCAAAATACTTAGTATGAGTATGCATATAGTCAGCCTAGCATGGTTTTATGACACTATATGAGAAACTAAAATATCATGTTGCTTTTTTGATCAGTCATGGATTAGAGCAGTAGAGTCTGACCCGACAGGATCGTAACAGTGATGTATAACTACAATGGGACACTTGTGGTTCCCCCACTTCTTGGTAGGTCAGGTTTTTATTATTTTCGTTTTGGTGACATCACAAGTATTCACACCTTTTCAGGCATAACATCTTTCTTGTAGCAAGTTTCACTGGTGTCTAATTGGGTGAAATCCTGTCAGACTTCAGCTCTAATCTTGTTTGTTCCATAGAATTATCTTGTACATGAAATGTGCTATATAAATATACCTGCCTTGCCTAAACATTAGTTCCACATCTCTATAAAGTAAAACTTGACCTCCTCCCTCCCCAAATAAAATTTTAAATTAAATTAAAAGTACAAGTCAACTGTCCTTACTGCTTTGACTGAGCCACTAATCTATTCTCTGTGCACATCCCTAGTAATGACAGCTGTTAATCACGTATTGAACCCCACCCAGCTCTTGGAAAACACCTGTGATCAGCCATCAATGCTGAAAATCTACCCCGTCACACGATAGATTTCCTACAGCCTGTAAATAGTCAAGAGGAGGTCTCATTTCACTCACACTACTTGGATTACAATATACTGAAAGGTAATTGTGGATTTTTTTGCCTTCACATTCTGAAGGCCTTAGCTGTAACCTGCATTGTCTGTTCTTTGTGTTTTTTTTGTTTTGTTTTAAGACATAGCAGTTATAATGTGTCCCATTCAAAGGCACTTTTTGTCCCATATTTAGTTTGTGAGGATCAGGTCGACCTATATATGTACCCTAGGAGGGAATTCTGCAGCTGTTAAAGGAGCTTAATATATAATATTTCTCCAGATGGTATTTGATGAGAAGGAAAAAAAATTAGAGACCAACAGTAGCTGCCTGAAAAACCATTAGAAACAAACTCAAATTCATCAGAGGCACTTTTTAATGCTTTGTAATTCTCTAAAACACTTACAAAAGGTCTACTCAATGCTGCTAATTGTTCTACCGCTGCAAACTGACAACTTATTTTATCTGTTTTTTTTTTTTTTGCTGCTGGAGTACAATTTCTTACATTGGCACTTATTCCATTCTATGTTTACCTTTATTTTTATTTATTTAACCTTTATTTTACCAGGTAGGTCAATTGAGGACCAATTCTCATTTACAATGAAGACCTGGCCAAGAGGCAGTATAGTAGGCAGAAAAGAATTATCTATTATGTATCTTGAGTGCTTCTATTGAGTTTTACAGTCTTAATTCAGTTTTTTTTTTTCATATGGGTGTTTCTATGAAACCGGGTACATTTTGGTACCTGGCACTTTGCCAGCTTTTTTAGACCCACTAATAAAAGAGAAATTTAGACATATTTCCCCCCAGGGTGTACCTAATGATGACCTCTGATAAATGCAAAAAAAAAAATCATACTCTTGCTCTGAGCCATCCCAAAATTAATTAATTTTTAATCAAATATTGGGGCCAAAAATAGGACCAAAATTGGGACATGAAAAGCTACCTAGGTGTCAGTGTATTTGATCTGAAAACATGGCGATAAATGGTCTTATATACTGATATAAATAAAGACACTGTGTTAAATTTGATGAGCCTAGTGGTTTTTCTAATCCAGACATGCAGGTTTTTCATGAATCTGTCTCATTCCAGGTTTTGTATGTAACCCAACGTGTCCACTGGCGTTACATGAAGAACCTGCCCATTTAAACTGTTTTCCAACAGCGGTCACTTTTGTGAAACACTCTGCCTTGCATAATTAGTTCAATTCCAAAAATGTACCTGAGAGAGAATAAAAAGATATATAAAAAAATAGCAGTGTGTACTTTTTGTGTCCTTTTTACCATGTTATGTGCAGATTTTTGTATAAAAATAATATAAAAACGTGTTTTAGCTGAAAAATAGTTTCTCCTTTACCTAAGTACATAGCATTAGTCTACATCTGGTTTGAGTTTTTAGCCCCCATGTCCTGTTTTTAGGGACCAGTTTCATAGAAGCACCCATATATAGTTTCTTACTGCATTGCCTTTTAATACTGCTACCTGAGTAACTAATTTTGTTCTTATGTACCATGTGACTGTTCAGGATGACAAAAAAGTCTGTGAATACTCAAACTTAAAAACAAATTAAAACCTGTGCAACATTATAGTTTCCAGATGACATAACATAAAGCCTCATCCCCCTGTTAAAATGAAAATTTAATAATTTAATAACTATTAACTCATAAATGAGCACATACAACCAACCCAAGTGGCAAATTTAAAGATTAAAATCTAGATTATGCCTCCAGCTAAAGTAGTTAAGTCATTACAAAACAATTTAGTTGAGCATCAAGCAACGACAAATTAAATTTATAGTCCACATAAACATAATCTAGTCAGTAAAGGGTATTTGTGGTTATCGGGGGTATTTGATCAGACAAAAAACTTGATTAGATTATTATCTTTCTGTCATTGTGCTCATTCTAATAAAGACCATACATTATAATCCTGGTATAACACATGACAAAGAGTTTTTTTTAATGCTTTAATATACGCAGTCCAACACAGAAAGACAGGAAAATGTTATAGCTTCAAAACACCATTTCAGTCTAATCATTTCAACCAATTTGCAACTTTATTTGAGTCTGTTCTAAACTTTCCAAAGTGAGGTATTTTTATCTGAAGAGAGGCAGCATATGTCAGTCCTGCTTCAGGATAATGACACTCATCTTTGGGAGACTATTCATTTAGAAATGAGGTAAAATAACCTGACTGCACTAGCAGATTTTTGCATTTTTATCAAAAAGAAGGGATTTTACAACTTAATGTTTCAGTTAAATATGCCAGTATCAGTATCTGCTTCTACTGTGTACTGTAACTGGTAATTTACCACAAATTTTGACAATTGGAAAACAAATTTGTAACCTGGATATTTGACAGGCTGAAAAGTCTGGTAAACTCACCGGAGAGCCAGGATGGAGTCAGAGCGTCTGATATCCACGCCATGTAGCCCTCCCTGAAAGACCTGAGGAAGTCGTCTATCTGGCTGTAGGAGACCAGCTCCCTCCTCTTCCTCAGCTCCTTGTCCAGCTCACAGTCTGGAGAGAGGAAGATGACCCTGGGGAAGAAGAGGTTTTGGCGCACAGACACCCCACTCCTCTTCAGATGGTGACAAAACTGACCCATCTTGGTCTGGAGGAGAAGAAAGTTAAACGTAATTAACAGAAAATAAGTATTATTGATGAGGTAGCTGCCAGGAAATAGGGAATCTGATGGGTTTTATGTCCAACCAACATCCCACATCAAAAACATGGTTAATCCGTATTGACAGGGACAGAAAAAAGCTACCATTTTCAGCAAAAACACCAGTATTTTGTACGCTACACTGTCTGAAATGTTCTTATTTACCCTAGAGAGTTGTTGACAATCTATATACTTCACTGATTACATATGGTTGCTGTTACCTTGGACTTTTTTTTTTAGTAATTTATGTGTTTCAAGATCCCATCAATTAACTTGGTAGATACAATGCACAATATACAGTTGTGAAAAAAATGATTAGACCACCCCTTGTTTTCTTCAGTTTCTTGTTCATTTTACTGCCTGGTACAACTAAAGGTCCATTTGTTTGGACAAATATAATGATACCAACAAAAAAAGCTCATAGTAGTTTAATTTCAGAGCTGATATCTATCCATTTTCCATGTTTTCTTAATAATAACCAAAATCACTTCAATTCTTACATCAATATCTATTTAATTGTACTGACAAAAACAGTGCTTTTATTCATTCCATGTTTTCTTTTCGGTCTGTTTTAGTCACACGATACACATAAGAGTTAGTACTGGATTGCATAATAATTGTTTTTGATGACTTTTGATGGTCTAACCACTGTGATAATGTCCATCACAGACTCCCAGGGAAAGTAAAATTTCAACAGCGATTTGTGGATTTAACTACCTACTGTAGTACTTGGCAAATATCTATCACAGTAATCCGATAACGTGGTTCTCTCATATTTAAAATAATGATACTTCTTGATGTATTCATATTAAGTTTGTGCTCTTTACGCAGAGCAATACTTGAATCTTGAATGTTTTTATCCCGTGGAGGGTGATAGAATGTAAATAATTCCCTGTCTTTCTTTTAAGGAAGTTTTTTTTAAGCCTTTCAATTATTTTCACACATATCTGAGGGCAAATCATTGCTTCTTAGTCTATCTTTGCTTCTATATGGATGTATATTGTGTAAAAAAAAAAAAACTGCATACCTTGAAACAGTACATTTTGGTTTGGTTTGGTTTGATTTTGTTCTGTTTTTTTGTACATTTCCCAAAAAGTCGTAATATTTTTTTTTTAATTTTGGGGTTACATTAAACTACTTTCTCCTGAAAATAAAACCTGCAAATTTATTGATCCTAAAAAAAAAGAAAATGTCAGCATATACCAACTCCACACAGGATGCTTGAGTACAAAACAATAACTATTAAATAAGCACAAATATGGCCTCTTTAAAGTAATTACCCCACATCAGCACAGGCTGTGGTCTGTGTAAAATAATGCAGTTAATACACCCAATTCAAGTAGAAGTACTTCAGTAATGCCATGCATGTTAGCTTCCAAGCCAAATTGAGTATCTATAGAGATGTAAATGAATGACTCCAAACCGGCCCCGACACATAAGGTGACAGCTGTGTTTAGGCACCTGCCTGCTCCCACCCCACCTCTGAACATAATTATGGCCTTTCAAATGAAGAGCCCCCACTCGGGATGTTTAGGAAACCGTGCTGCAGCGCTTAAAATTTACATATAAATTGCTGCGGTGACACAAACTCTCTTAGCCCGGCTGGAGTTTAGCATGAAAACAACACTCTGGACAATTGACTGGACCTTGAAAACAAGTGAACCAGTTTGACATTTAAGGTTTTATCATTCAACATTTCAGTTAAATGTTTCAGTTTACCGTGAGAGCTTTGAGGGGATCTTCAGTCTGCTCGATGCAGGTATTTGTGAAGTTTTGGTCCTCTTCTTTCACTTGGATTTGCCACTTCTGGTTTTGAGTGGACACTGTGCCTCTCCAGGGTTTTACATCTATGCAAAAGATCCCCTGACCTGTGTTGAAGACACAAACAAGAAAACAGATGTATCACTTTATCTGCATCGCATGGGAGAGTAATAAATACCACATTTGTGCAACAGATGTGAATGACTGTGTGTGATTTTAAATGTTTGTGATAATTTCATGGATGACGTCATTTCCTTTATGGGTTGAGGAATTTCTTCTCCTGTTTAAGTTAAATAAAGACTTAAAAAAACCCTTAGATTTGCAGTAAAATTCGTTGCTGCAACCTGAAAAGAGGCCCATTTTGGTTCTCAGAGAGCAGCATTGTTGATGATCTTACATACTATGATGCATCGCTGGAGGTTAAACTACAGACAGTTTACAAAGTACGTCACACGAGCTACTCATTAAACATGTACAGTAGTAAAGTGCAACTTACACATGAATGCAGCAGTATAATAAATCCAAAAACATCGTATACAGTATAACAGTAAAACTCTGACCATTTAACTGCACAAAGACTACTTTTCATACAAGTGGACTTTTTTTACATTGTGATAGAGCTTGGCACTATATTTCAATAATTTAATCAACCGAGATTTTGCGCTGTGAAAAATGCCTAAATGACAAAATCAAGATGTGTCCAGTGGGATACTCTTGCTTGACAATTCAAAATGAAACCTGTTTTCCTCTTGTAGTACATTAATTGTGTGTTTCTCCAGTTAGATAGGGCACCTAGTTAATAGTAATACAAAATAAAGAAACAGTATTTTTTAATCAAGTTTTGTCTTCAGTTCATGTAGCCAGACAACAATCAACTGAAATCAGAAACCATCCATAACACTGAAAAACTTGGCCATAACTCTCTCTCTGCTCTACTTGGTGGTATTACTACTTTTATTTGCGTTAAAGCTCTTGAATAAAGCCTTGGTCAAGCAGGAAATGGTCCTCACACATTTCCAAAAATTTGCATGTAGTCACATTTCATGTAGTTCCATTAACAGGATGTGAGCAGCTGAGACAAAGTAATAAAAATCAACCCGGGATCAAAAGCCCAGTGGATTTCATGCTTTTGTAATTAAACAAACAAACCTGTGAGAATAACAATGTTAATGTCATCTTTGGCCGCCTGACTCTGATCAGGGATGCGGAGGTTACAGTAAACATCTTCCTTTCTCAGCCCGGTGAGTTTCCTACGACGTAAGAAGAGGAGAAAAGAAAAACAGTATTTGTCTTAAAATAATTTAATGACCAAAAACAAGCATCTACATTCACACCAGGCGCATGTTTGATACTGAAAATTAATCGACTCCCTTTAGAAACTTCAATTCATCCAATTAAAAACTAAATATAACTTGAGTTTCTACTGACTATTGTAGTTTGGATTTGGAAAAGATGGTTTTGTTCATGCAGCGGAATTATCTTTATACAAATTATTAGAAAAGTTGGTTGGAGGATTACAGGAATACCTACAAGACAGCAGTATTTTGGTTAAACACTGTGTGGAATGGTTAAGAAGTCAGTAGCTATGTGTTTTTCATGAAAATCAACCTCAGTGACAAACTGGACATACAAGTTGACACAGGACTTACCTGACATGCTGCAAAAACTCAGGTAATGTCTGAGTTTGTTTGATGCCTGCAGCACTTTCTGGAGCTCTGGGGCTGAGATGAAATGGAGTAAACAAACTTCCCAGTTGAAGCATTCTAGTTTTAATCTAGAAAAAGTATTAAAAGAAAGAACTGTCAACATAGGAGAATATATATGAGAATGGCCTAAGTCCATTTGTGTTGGTGTGAATGGTGGTCTCTCAGTGCCAGCAAACTGTCACAAAAACAATACATGAACATTAGTAAAGTTTCACAGTCTGGTTCAAGGCACAATTAATATTATAAAATGAGATTTCAGATGCATTGCTTTGCTTAAATCCAGTAAAGCTGCAGGTTTTCAAGGATTCTACAGGTGCGGAAAAAATTATTGGACCACCCTTGTTTTCTTCAATTTGTTGTTCATTTTAATACCTGGTACAACTAAAGGTACATTTGTTTGGACAAAAATAATGATAACAACAAATACAGCTCATAGTAGTTTAATTTTAGAGCTGAAATCTATCCATTTTCCATGTTTTCTTGATAATAACCAAAATGACTTAAGCTCTTACATCAAAAGATATGGCACTGTATTGGCAAAAACAGTGCTTTTAGGCATTACATGTTTTCTTTTCTGTTTGTTTTAGTCACATGATACACACAGGAGTTAGTACTTGACTGCATAACCATTGTTTTTGATGGTCTAATAATTTTTTCCATCACTGTATGTTACTGGGATCACTTGTCTTAAAAAGGCATCTGCTCTAACAGTTGATTTCCCCATTTCTGGTCAAATCAGCTGGAACCTTTTACATTGCAGCGGCTGGCACTAGATGTGTTTACTTATTTTGGTTAATTTTAGGAGGAGTTTTGCAGCACTGCCATGGAGAAAAGGTTTTAATTCAGAACAGACGACTCATTTCTGGGCCTACGATTGGGGAAAAAAAGAGAAGAAAAGAGAGAGAGAGAGAGAGAGAGAGAGAGAGAGAGAGAGAGAAAGACAGTCTGCTGCTATGGAGTTTTGTTGACCAAACAGTGACCGGTCATAGATGGGAGTTTGGTCCATGAGCAGGATTCTACACGTGGTTGTGAAAACATGACCCTGGAACCTGGAGTCCAAACACATTCATGCAAAACATTACTTTTATGTTATAGGCAGTTAAAGCTCATTTGACCTAAATAATATCAGATGCGTCACAATGATAATAATAACCTTATTAATAAATCATCTCAAGACATATTCCTGTACAATACAAAAGGTCATGATATTCTCCAAAAATCATAGATATCATTAGCTAGTCAGTCATAAATGGTTAAAATTATGTTTACTTTGATGCACTCACATTACTCCCTGACCCACATTTGTCATGTTTCATGCTTACATACTTAGTACACAGGATGACATGCTTTCTAAATAATCTCTCCCATATGTGACATGTGTTTGTGCCCGGAAAACGATTTTTTTCCAGTAATATTTGAATGTTTTTCCACAGTTTCCTTCTGCTACTTACTTTTCATTGCGGAGCTGCTACTAACGCTGCTGAATTTTCACAGTAAAGTCGTATTTTTACTCCAGAAAATGATGTAAATACGCCTTTAACCGCCGACCTAATTACACTTACTTTTTCCTCTACAAATCTGAGGCTGAATATTCAACAAAAACCGAGTTCAATGTGCTATTACAGTGTCCTCTGCCATGTTTTTACGGCTTTGTTGACAACACTCGAGCGCGAACTTGACCTCGAGAACAAAGAGCTGACGTGCGCGTGCGCACGGGGGGCACGAGCCCTCGGACGGAAACAATACGTACTTTTGTGTGCGTGGGTCTCGCGCTGGGTCAGAGATGCGTCCTGTTCACTTCGACATTTTCCCGGCTTTTAACGTGAGCCCTTTTTTTCTCCAAACGCTCAGCGATGTAACTCTATCTAGGAAAGCTCTTTCACAATTCCCCCGACCCCTCCTCCTCCCCCTTCCACGTTCCTGGAAGAAGTAAACAACAGACCACGTGCGCCCGTTGCAGCGTCAGATTTCATCCACAGACGCGTGACGTCACAGCGTCCTTCCTCACGCTGCTGTGTTTACATCATACATGTTGTTCCTGGTTATTCCTGTCATGTCCATGTGATGCTCAGATGACTGGAACATAATATGATACAGAAGAAGCAGTCACATATTTTGTTATTGACTATCTTAGAGTAGGTATGTAGTAATAAGTGGTGAAGTTTTTCACATAATAGGGTTTGTAAGAAAAAAAAAAAAGGTCTCAAATATTTATTCGACAGTGATTCGCATTCTGTTTATATATCGAAATGATACATGTGTATTTAAACATGTATCACCACAATAAGTGTTAAAGGGGTCATATTTTACTAAACCCATTTTTCTTAGTCTTTGGTTCATTTCTTTGTGTATTTGGACCCTAATAGTTCATACAGTTTGAATTTGAACCCTCCAGG
>JAPQRP010000013.1:28749816-28760686 GCA_037367295.1 Apogon hyalosoma
GAACATTTCTCTGAGTACGACATAATTGTTTATCAGCAGCAGCAGTTGTAGTAAAAACTGAAAATATGTCCAAACTTTGAGCCGATTACCTAAAATGTTCATTTGTTGGTTATATTAACGAACACAAGTGGCTGAACAGGACAGAGCAGCACAGCCAACAACCTGGAGGGGGGTGGGGTCACTTCTTTAAATGAAATGGATAAAGGATGACTTTAAACAAAAATGATGTTGAATGGGGTATTGTTTTGCAGTTTTATTTTGAAGGTTTGCCGCTAGTAGCAACATGATTGTGAGGCTAGTGTATTCCAAAGTTACTAATATCTCCCAAAATATTGGTCCTGTCAACTTGCCACGTTTGGTAGTCTCTTCCTTAACCAAAAAATGCATAACTATGCCAAACTGCAGCAGTCAGCTCTTTACGCATTTTGAGTAATGCCTGAGAACACACAAACATGCACATACAAACAGTCCACTTCCCTTTTACAATATAGATAATAATTACAATAATTGTATATATATTGGAATTAAACTACATATATGTGTGTAAATGAAAGCTTTTCTGAGAACATCTGGTGTGTATGATGCTATTATTGAAAATGGAGGTGGGGAAATATCTGTTTCTATAAATACCTGGCCGCCTATATACATGGCCTGAGTCTATAGTTGCTTTTCAATTGGATATATGCGCAAAACTTTACCGATATTTACTAAATGTCGAAAAACAGAAGTGCGTATTGTTGGTTTTTCCATTAAATCACAAATGCGATGATTTGTTTATTTATTATCACAAGATGACAGGAGAAGTCATTCCATAAACATGGCGACGGGTGTAAATATGGTGTTGATTTACAGGTATATTCATTATTATTATTATATATTAGCCCTCTATCCTGTACCAGATTATGAAATGATTCAGTTTCCTGGTGTTTCCACACATACTGCGTCATGTTTCTTTTAAAACTCTTCTTCTTCGCTTGTTGTAACGTTCATCAACATCTGTTTTTTTTTTTTTATTCTCATGACTAGTTGCGAATAAAGGTCTTTCCATTGCAGTTTTGTGTAATAAAGCATTTGCACATTGGCCGAAAAACCACCTCTTGCCAGCGCAAAAACTTTTAATCGAAAAATGAGAGTTTGGGCGAAATTGTTATTTTTCCATTTGGTAAATTTTTATGCACAAGTTATTTTTGCACAATTTGAGGGTCAATGGAAAAGCGCCTTATACCTTCCCTTCAGTCTGATTACCTGCCCCGCCCTAATGTGTTCCACCTGTGTCCTGTTAGCCCCGCCCTCCTGTCTATATATACTCCCCTTTCCCTCATGTTCTCTGCCAGTCTGTCTCGTTTGGTTCATCAACGGTGTCCTGTAGTTTTCTCTTGCTTTTATCCCCTGGTGTTTGTTGACCTCACTTGTGTTTTTTTGTTTACCATATTTTCTGCCTGTCAGACTTTGTGCCTCATTAATTCATTTGTTTGTCTTAATAACCCAAAGTCAGCACTGGACTCATGTACTGTAGGTCCTGGTTTTGTCATGTTAATAGATAATGTCAACCTCTGTTAAAACAGCTGCTCTTTTTAGTCAAACATTAAACGTTAAAGGTGTACGACATGCCAACACAAGCGTAATCAACTGAAATAAACATCAAAAACTTGACTCTGCACTTGAATCTGTAACTGCTGTGTTTACATTAGCTCCAGCTACTATTTGCTTTCCAGTCTGTTGAAAACTAACGCCCAGGGATCTGTGACCAAAGCAGCAGAATATGACAAGTCAAGGATGTGAACTGATAAGAAACGACTTTCAGAGTCAAATACAGCCACTGTGAAACGTCACTGAGCACGTACCTCGCTTATTGCAGGGTATGTGCAACGATAGCCTTAGGTTTTCATTTGGCATTTAATTGCTGCCTCTATGGCTACATTCAGACAGCAGGTCTTAATGCACAATTTGGATTTTTTGGTGAAAAGCAATTTTTTTTGTGTGCTCATCCATATTACACATTAAATGCGACTTCTATCAGTTTTGAGTCTGAACTGAATGCGACCCTGAAGTGACCCGCATTCGCAAAAGAGGTCCTGATGTAATACGTGACCACGCAGACACGCACTGTGTTTATGGAAGTTAGTATGTTTTTCCTGCCGCTTCTTCTCCTAGGACTTAGAATTGGGATGTTTGTCACATTTCAATGACGTAAAGGGCGGATAAATGCGACCTGGCCGTTCAAACTGAAGTCGCTTTGTCGCAAAATATTGGAGATGTATCGGATTTAGGACCACATATGACAGTGGCCTGGGTCGGATTTGAAAAAAATGGATTTGTGCTGTTTAGACTGTCTGTAACAGATCGGATACAGGTCACATGTGGGCAAAAAAATCGGATCTGGGCCACATTTGCCTGCAGTCTGAACGTAGACTTACTAGTTGTTAAATGTGGACTGAAATTTTGGGCGAGCTCAGAAAAACCTGGAATATGCAGACTTTAAATGGAAAAGAATTGATCTTTCTTATATTATATCTTTTGCTTTTGGGTTATTGAGTAGAGGTCGACCGATGTGGGTTTTTCTTAGGCCGATGCTGATTTTGAAAAAATTTGCTCTGCCGATAGCCGATATCTACAGGTGATTTTTGAGGCCGATATTTAAGACCGATATTTTTTTTTTTTTTTTGAAAGCGCAATGACCATAAAATACAATTGAAACACTCAGATAATTAAGATTTTTATGCAGCAATATAAATTAAATTATTAATCCATGTACACATAGTACTCTTTTAACATTTATTGAACTCCAAGTGCTGCCCACACAGGTGCCTGATTAAATATAACATTTTTACTACTGATCACTTTTTTCTGTTTCTGATATAATAGCCCTCAATTTTAATCTGAGTTTTTATGAACACCTACATGATCAGTGAAATAAAAATAGGAAAATATCTGATTTACACTGAAAAAAATATAATATAAAGAGGATAATATTACAATAAATGGAGATAAATTACTTAATAATGGTTAAATTGAGTAGATGGAGACACTTGGTTTATGTTCAGTTAATTATATATTTTACTGCAATTGTCACTTTTTCTTCAGTTGTCTCTATTTTTGATGTAATAACCCTCAACTTTAATTTGAGTTTTTATGATAATCTACATGATCAGTAATTAAAAAATATAAAAAATACCAGATTTTTTATTTAAAATTAAAGAAAAAAAAAACCCAAAACCTGAGCATAATATCACAATAAATGGTGATTAATCACTTAAGGTTAAACATTGAGAATTTAATTTGGGAACTGACACAGAAGTAGCACTGGGTCATTATGGGTTAATTTAAGATACACTATTAATGACAAAATAGCAGAGGTGAATTTTATCACATTGCGAACACATTTTACAGCAATACCAGGTGACTTCTGTGGGTGCAAAGAGCAGACCCTTATCACAGCAGTATTGAAAAAGTTTATCGGCTGAAAATAATCAGATTTCACATTTCATAACATATGCATGAGGAGGCACTGATGAAATGTATTGTGTGTGTTTTTTTTTTAGTCAACTTGCAGATAGTCAACAGTAGGATTTTCTTGCAGATCCAACAGGATTTTCACATCCTGCACGAGTCTGCAGAGAGGATATTACAAAAGTGATGAAGAATATTTAATTCAGCAGTAAATACACACTGAATATCTCAATGTGGTGATAAACAATATCCGGATAGCGCAAAATACCATGAAAGAGCTTAATATCAAGAGCGGATAGCCAAATCAGCTCATATGGGCTCAATGGAAGCCAATAAACAGAGGCACTCTGCCTCTCCTGACCTTCACTTCTGGTTTAGATCGGGGCGATAAAACAGGCACAACCTCAATAAAATCCAAACAATGGAGTAAAACAAATAGATATTAAATTAAAGCAGAGGCAATACTGACTGAACTGCTGCAGGAATTCAGGAACAAAAGCTTCTTTGTGCAGTTTAATATTGTCTACAATCACCACCTTGTGATACATTTCCAATCATTTCCATCTCTCGGCTTGATGTATCAACACATATAATCATCCTGTATTGGAACTTGCAAATGACTCGCGGTCCTGTGTATTTATTAAATGTGCTCTGTGCTCCTAGTTTAGCCTTTTCGGTCGGAGTTATAATCAAATTTGTAATCTGACTGGCCACTGAGGAGGGGTTTCTGGTGTCAAACATTGTCTTGGGTGCATATTATTCTTGTTTCCTGCAGATTTCATGTTATTTTTGGTTCTGAATATCAAGAATGAAATCACCAGAGGCTGTGAAAGACTTTACAACAAGAGTTAATATCATCTATAAGTTCTGACGCTATTGTGAAGAAAGTATTTTAATTTATAATTTAAAGAATAAACATTTTCCTCAACCTTTTGGAAGTTGTAATCCACTTGTGACTTATAAAACATGTCTGCAGACCACAAATGAATGATGAAAAACAATATATTAAATATATGGAAAACAAATATCAAAATCCTGAAGGTGTTTGCAGCAACCAAACAATTGAATGTTTGTCACAGGTGAAAAGCAGGATTTTCAGTGGTCATTTTTATTAACCATGTGAACAGCTTATTAGGATAATTTTGTCTTTTTCAGAAAAAGAGAAAACAAGTGGTGCCAGGCACAAGAAACCAGGGCCCTCGTACATATCGTGGCTTATTTTGGCTTTGATCCAGCTGATGTCATCATGTCTATGTGTGTGCTGATGTCAGCATATCAATTGCCTCTATATATGTGCCAAGTTTGAAGTAAACTGAAACAAAATTGATATTTTTTTACAGACATTTGAAATTTTGCCCATTATAAGTGAATGGGAGAAGAAAAAAGATTTTAAAAATTCATAAAAAATATGAACTTTGACCTACAATTCCCAAAATGTAATCAGATCTATTGTGGGTCACTGACAATCTATAAACCCAATTGGGTATGAATTCAATCAATGGTTTTGCTGCTAAAGTGTTAACAAAGAAACAAACAAACCGAACAAAAAAAAACATCACCCCTTGCCTCCCCTTCAGGAGACAGGGTAAAAACAGAATATTGTGTGCTTCTAAAGCTGGCCAGTGTCATCACTAAACATTTTTAGAAATACACTGTTAGAATTAGGGATGGGAATCGAGAACCGGTTCCCAGTAGCTCAATTCCTTGGAGTCATTTGCCTGCCTGATTAACGATTCTGCTTATCGATTCCACCCTCACTGAGCATGCATGATGACATCACACACACGTTGCATTCTTTTGGTCAGAACGTAGCCAACATGGCGTTGAGGCAGAAACGCTGCAAAGTATGACTATATTCATGCCAAAAGATGACACCAGGGCCACTGGGAACACTGTCAAAGCTTCCATTTCTTCAGAGGGGGAAATCCCTCCAATATGCTCAAACATTTGTCCACAGCATGTGATTCATTTGCAGGAATGTCATGTATTTGATGTGCTACTTAGCAACGCTTGTGAATCTAGCTGCAGAGCGAACACTAGGGTGTCATCTGGGCCCGGTTCAGGGGGGGCAACAAATGTCCTCCCCCCTCAAATAAAAGTTTACAAAGGTAGAGAAAAGGAAAATGAAATGCACAACAGTGGGAGACATAGAGGAATTAGTAAAATGTCTTAAGTTTCAGTTTCACTGTACGGTGTCCCCCCGAACCGGCACTGGCATCTGTGTTATTATTATTTGTGCATACTATATTCTTTATTGTTCTGTACAGATATGGAAATATAAAAGACAGTTGATGCAAACAAACCCGTTTGTACTCTTTTATTCCCTCACCCAATGAGAATCGATAAGAGAATTAATAATGGAATTGGAATCATTAAATTCTTATTGATTCCCATCCCTAGTTAGAATGTTTTGGCAGTTGAGTGTGTCATAATTAGTGGTGAAGTTGCACATTGCAGCAACTGAATACCCTACCACCTTAAAAAAAATGTGACAAAACAAGCAACTCTGGGTTTTTTAGTTAAGAAGATATTAACATAATAGCTGATGGTAAAGTACTTTTACCATTTGCTATCAAACAAGAAAATCTGACAAACTCGACATACTCCCTAAAGTAAGAAAAAGGCCTGATGAAAACATAATTATGAACATTATATTCCATTTCAGCTGTCACGTTGCCCTAAAGTCCTCTTGATCCTACACACTGCACCTTAAAAGAACATTATACTACATTCAAGGACCAAAACAAACACCATGAAAGGGTTTTAATAATGTTTCAATGTAGGGAATAATGTTCTGAAAATACTATAAACGAATATTGTAAGAAAGATGTGTGATCAATCAGCAAATACGTTAAGGAGAACTTTTGAGCAGAAACAAGAACAAAAGCTGAGAAGAGCCGTTGATGGTTGATATCTCGGAGCAGAAAACAAGCAACTGGTTGTTTTCTGCATCTTTACACTTACTGATGCATCCAGGATGTTGTCTTAAGTGTTTTTGTCCTGAACTGAAATGCAGACTCTCTTAAGGCCTACTATGTTCAAGTGGTTCCCGAAGCCTTGTATGTTATTGTCACTTTTACTTAATGCACCTGAAGAGCTCCAGTGTCCAGAGCGAGGAGCTGCTGAGGGGTTTCAGGTCTCTTCTCGAGTGTAATTAGGCTTTAGAGTTCACAGTTGGTGAGCTTAGTCATTGTACAAAGGGCTTTGGGACTTTAATAGAAATGAGTAAGCAGCATAATCTGGTAATGGCGTTAAATTCATGTAACTGATTGGCAAGTACAAGCACATGATGTTCAGTTTTTAGTATTGTAAAAAATGAATTATGTATCATTTTTCCTGCTTCTGGGGACATTTCCATTTTCAATCTTTCATATCAAACATCTCATTTGCAGAAGTAATGGCTACACGGCATCACGGATGTTCTGTTCACTAATTTTTGCTCATTTCCCTTGAATTATTAATACAAGAGATTCTCCATATGCTCTCTGAGGATTCTTGTCCATTGGTTTTGGAGAGAATTACCATTTTACAGTGAAGAGTATGAAGAGCTTAACTGCCCCAATCAAACGAGGTGATTTAAACCCTGTCTAATCAAGATGTTTAATAGGGGTTGTGGCTGGATTACCCTGGAGGTAAATGGTCTCAGAATGTCCCTGCGAGGGTCTCAATCACCTTTTATAATTAGGACCATTTAACCTGAAAAAAGCATGGGTCCTGGAGGTGGTTTCGGCAAATACAGCAGTAGAAATAAGTGTTTTTTTTTTTTTTTTTGCTCAAATCCTGCATGTATAGTCACAAACAAAACAAAAAAGGCTAATAACCTGTCTGGTAAAATACATTTAGTTCAATTTAGGATCAAAACTAAAGCGCGAAATGGTAGAAAACAATTTCGGTAATGACCTCAGATGGCCTTTTTTGTGACTGGCCTGCCTCAATAATTAGTTATGCCATATGAAGAGCTAATTTGTATGCTAAAGTTTAATTGTTCAATTATCAGTGGATGTGAGAGGAGGCCCTGATGCCATTTCATCTTGTTTGAAAATAGTGCTGAACCCTTCATGCCACGCTTTGTAATAGTTGGCAATTACAGAGAGAGCCCTCTATGTAAGTTGATTGGTGTAGGCCGGCCCCGCTGGAAAGCCTCTGCTACCTGCCCACCGCCGTTATCAGTCCGTCAGGTCTGCAGAGCTGAACCGGTGCAGGAAAGGACCTCGACTAGAAACTACAAACACCAAATGTACAAGTACTGAGGACGAAGTGTTAAAATAACATTATCACAAAGTAAACAACACAATCACTGCTCATTCTTGGTTGAAAATAGTAGTTTAGATCAATATTGCATGGATGCTGTTTTAGATATTAGGCATTAACGTCTTAGTATTGTCACAAATTCACCTCAGTATTCCATTGTTTTTTTTAATGAGGTGCTGTTCAACACTGTAATCAACACTGTTTTCTGTAACGATGCTATTCATTTGATGACATTCTACTGATTTTGGATAATGTTTGTCTTGTTTGGATTGTTGACTGGAGGAACTGATCATTAGTACCGTCAAATACAGAAAATAATCTACTTGGAAAATTTGTTTAACCTGTAAAGACCCAAACATCCACCGTCGACCAAAACCATCCACTGATTTAAACTGTTTAATGCCTGTTGATCCATTAATTCTATCAATCCATGTAAATAATTGGTGTCAAATACAGTTCGTCATCTTTTCATGGTCATTAGATATGACCCATTTGGACATTCAGAGGCTCCGTAGTTACCATGGAAACACCGTCGTCTTCTACAACATTAATTCACCGGCTAAACCCATGTTGGATCAATGCCAATGGATGGACACACTTGGTTTATGTTCAGCTGATAATAGATTTTGCTGAAAAAGTCAGTTTTCTCTGTTCCTGATATAATAACTATTGAATTTACTAAGGTTTTTTTGGAATATGTACATGACCCGTAAATTCAATATGGGAAAATACATGATTTTCACTGAAATAAGCAGAAAATGCAGAGTATAATATTACAAGAAATGTGATAAATCACTTAAAGGTAAATATAGAGAAAAATGAACTTGGGAATTCATGGGTGCTGCTTTCACCAAGTGTTCAGCTTAAATAATTGTGACAAAGTGGATGAGAACCACACCATTTATCCCTTCGTCATCATTTTACCTTTCAATTTAAGCATGCTTGTTACGTATTTGTTTGCACATTACAAAGTAAAGGTGGAATAACGCTTAAGACACAGGTTTGTTTGAGTTTGCATTATGTTTTTTGCAGGTCATCTACATCATTTCTGGTTAAAAATCATACACAAACAAGTATAGCTACGTTTAAATTGGTTTATTAGTTCAATTAAGCCCAGTTTTGTTCGTTCACATTTGTACTAAAGTTTCATTCAAATGATCATATTCACATTTAAGTCACTGTTTTGTAATGAAATAGAAATAATCGACTCCAAACGGTAAATGGCAGCTGTTTATGTTCGCTCATCCGTGTCTCTTAGAATTCATCACAAAACTAAGAATAATCTTTAATTGTCAGTATATTGTGTGTGAACGTGCAACACACACTGACCCCATCACTAGCTCAACATGCAGAAACACACCACACACTGCAGAGTAGGAGCGGTGGGCTGCCTTTTCTGGTGCCTGGGCGGTAAAAGGGGCGCTTAAGTGCCTTGCTCAAGGGTACACAGGTCAACTGTTTGTCTCTGGCGGTGCAGAGGAAGACCAGAAGTGCCCCCATAAATAGAAGGGCTGTGAACTTTTCCATCCATTCTATCTTTAAAGTTCGGTTGTGACTTTATAAATCATGAAAATCTACAGTGGATCTTTTCATTACAGACATTTTGACTGATTACGGCAGAAAATACACAGATGTAATTAGTTTAATTCACAGTGGCTGCATTCCATCAAGGTGAATCAGGTCCAGGTTTTGGTTCCGGGATCCTGGCTCAGTGGTCTGTCTGGACCACTTACATAAATGGAACAGATCCATCATTGAACTTATTAGAATCACCTGTTTTCTTCCTGCTGAAACAGGCCGAAATGTCTGCAGTGTAAAAAAACAAAAAAAAAGTCTATATAATGACAAAGAGTAGCATTTTATTTGCTTGTACTGGACTGAATAAAACCTAAATCAATAAATTCCATCAGCTCACAGTGGTGGAACGTCAGTATTTTTTCATTTCCATTTTCCACTCCACCACATTTGTTAAGTGTAGATTCATATTATTCCTATAAAATACAAATAACCTAGAATACAATATTTATTAAAGATTAAACTGTGCAGCATGACCAGGGATTAAAATGATTCCCATTGCAACATTTTAACACTTTGTACTTTTACTACATTAAGTTATGTATTGCATGCTATACTTTTACACTGTTGTACTGTTGTAGTTAATATGATATAATCAAAGGCTTTTTTTTTTTTTTTTGCTTTCTTTAACTGAGAATTTAATTATTAGCATTTTATGATAAGAGCACATTAATTAACAATGTTTAATGTAGTAATAAGAGTGAGGAAGTTACTTAAAGTGTCTAGTATTAAAAAATATGAACCACATCTTGAAAACTAACGCTGTTTGTTTGTTTGTTTATTTATTTTGAATATAACATTAAAACCAAACAATAAAAGTCAAACATTCAAAAAGGACGTATGACAATCATTATGAGATAACTTTCAAAGTGGCTGTTTTCTGGCTAAAACCAGAGCTATGCTAACAGAGCTATAATGTAAACTATCAGCTGATGCAACACATAAAGATTATACGACAGTTATTTTGAGGGAATGTCAAAATAAGTGTCTGAGTTTTAGTTTGAAGAAAACTTGATGATACCATAATACAGATGTGTGTAAAAAAAAATTAGCTTTATACTTTACTCAGTGAGTGATAGAGTCTGTGGATACGTAGTGTTGATTCGTTGGTACTTTTGGTCCTACAGTCACGAAAAAAAAAAAATTAGACCACCCTTATTTTCTTCAGTTTCTTGTTCATTGTAATGCCTGGTCCAAGTAACATTTGTTTGGACAAATATACTGATAACAACAAAAATACACAAGAAAAATTACTGAGTATTTTTTTCCAGAGTCAAAAGTATTTTCCTCAAAAAGAGTACATTTTGCTCTATATTGAATTTGGAGAGCTCTACCCAAAGAGTACCTTTTACTCTTTTTAGAGACGGACCAAATGTTATCAGAGTAGAGTAAAATTTTCTTCAATTAGAGTAAATTTTACTCAGGCAAATTTCCTGTGATAGCTCATAGTAGTTGAATTTCAGAGCTGATATCTGTCCATTTTCCATGTTTTCTTGATAATAAGCAAAGTCATTTCAGTTCTTCCATCAGTATCTGTGTCATCGTACTGACAAAAACAGTGCTTTGATTCATTCCATGTTTTCTTTTCTGTCTG
>JAPQRP010000013.1:28772018-28783517 GCA_037367295.1 Apogon hyalosoma
CACATGATCCACACAGGAGTTAGGACTGGATTGCATAACCACTGTTTTTGATGACTTTTGATGGTCTAATCATTTTTACATGCAATTCCATATCTTTTGTCTTTTGTATCTTTGTGCTGATACTGTGACGTAGTTGTAATGTTTCTATGGAATGTTATACCATCCATGATGCCTTCGACACAGAAATTAAATGTTTTTGTTGTGTGATGTGCTTTTAACCCATAAAGACCCAAACATCCACCAGTGACCAGAAGCATCTACTGATCTAAAATATTTAATACTTGTTGGATCCACTAATAATTGCTGTAAAATACAGTTTATCATCTTTTCATGGTCATCGGTTATGACCCATTTGGACGTTCAGAGGCTCTGGTGTTACCATGGGAACACCGTCATCTTCTACAACACGGAGTTTGATAAATGACAGTAGATGGAGACGCTTGGTTTATGTTCAGTTAATGAGATATTTTGCTAAAAAGGTCACTGTTTCTTAAGTTTTCTCTGTTATAATGGTATAATATCTATTGCAGCACAATAAGTCTCAAATGCAATCTCAGCACGATGATTGAGGTGCATGATCAGTAATTAAATATCGGAAAATACCTGATTTTCACCGAAGACATGCAAAATAGAAAGGATAATATAAATAAATAGGGAGAAAACAAATGCCACAGAAGTAGCATTGGGTTTTTATGGGTTAATTTGATCCACATGTTCTATTCTGTGCTGCATCACATATCGCATCTAAAAAAACATAAAAACCAAGTAATTCGACAACTTCCTCTAAGTCACGTTGAAGATGCATGGTGCCTTTCACCTTACTGTTACACTTTATGTTTGTTTTTGGATTAATGTGTCCCTCGTCTGTACATAACCTCATATTTTCATCTCGGAGAGCCACGGCGACTACCTTTGGCTTTCATTTGTATTCCTGGACGCCAGTGCACTTTGATTTATGCCGTCAGTGACTTACTGTACTGTAGTCATGTCTCCCATTACTATATCTCATGTACTGCCCTGAAATTCCGTTAGTTTTTGTAAAATTCCCCAAGGGTAAGTATCAGAGCGAGGCTAGCTGCCTATTCCAGTTAAAGCTAAACTAATTCTGCCTCCTGTCCGTTCAAGCATTTGATCTAGTTCTACCCCAGGAAAAAAAAAAAAAATACTCCAAATTTATAAGCAATTCCTTTTACATAAGTAAATGGAACATGTCTGAAGCACAGGATGTCATTTAACCCTTTAACCCCTGAGACATTATTCCAGGTAAAGGTGCTGCTGTGAATTGTTCTTTTTTTTTTTTTTTTACATTTTGTTTTCCTTTGGGTATTAGGGTCAAAACAGGGTGGAATAACAGAAAAAGACAGACAGGAATTGAAGTCTGACAGGTGTTTACTCAATAAGGCACTCAGAATGGACATCAATAAGAGATTTAGGATGTAGAAACATGAACTGTGAACTGGAACACTTCGAAAAACAACAAGGACTTGAATTTTAGACTGGTAGTTTTTTGTTTTTCAAAATCAGTTCAGCTGCTTTTTGGCACCTGGTTGAACTCCAGAAAGCAGTTACACGGTCAAAACTTAGTGAAAACACAGTAAAAAAAAAAAAAAAATCACAACAGTGGAAACGACAATAAAAACACAAAACGACAAGGAAAACGGTGTAAGAAAAAGAGCCCAAACCGTCTATTTTTATGGCGAGTTTGTCTCACTCACTGCTCTGTGTTTTGCCTCCATTCCACAGGCGGTGGGGGGTGAACTGAGCATGCTCAGATGTCTGAAAGCACAAGGTCGATTCTATCAGCACATTTTGAATTTTTTCCAATCTAGTAAACTGTTGAACTTCTATTAATATCTAAAATAAATCATATATTCAGAACACTCACCACAGACACGTCAGGGGTTAAAGGGTTTAAATAAATATAAGCAAATGAAGGAATATAACGAATATGCTCCAACTGGAGGTTTCGATATTTCACGTATCTCTATTTTACGTCATATTACACTTTTTACTGTACTTACTGAATGTTTGTGTTAAACCGAAGGATGCAATGTGTCTTTATTGGTTAAGAAAATGTTCTTTTTTTATGCTAATGAAGATCTTTAAAAATCCGCTTCATTCACTAGATCAGGGGTTCCCAAAGTGGGCTACGCATCCCCCCAGAGGTACAAAGAAGAAGCCCAAGGGATAAATACATTAAATAAATCATCATGTATCGAATGTAAAATATAGTAAATAATGAGAATTAATGCTGAAATATAAAACACAATAAATACATTCATATAATAGTTTTATTGTCAGTCATTTTTGGTAACATTTTAAGAACATTTCTGTTTTATGTTATTCAAAATGAGTTTATTTGAGTAGCTAGTAAGTAATATTTTTTTGTTACTGAAAGGTTCATTTATTAATTAATGAGCAATTTATTTATTTTCTTATCAGTGAAAGAGGGCACTTTTCAGTTTATATTTTGCACACAAAATTTACTTTTTAAAAATTTTTTATATATTACAAAGTTTTGAAAATATAAACAGACAACTTTGGCACAGGAACAAATTTTGCCTCATTTTTTTTTCAATCAAAAATGCTAAAGTGAGAGTTGGGGGTACTTGGCTAAAAAAAAGTATATTTCAGGGGGTACTCCACTGTAAAAAGTTTGAGAACCACTGCACTAGATAATGCATCACCACAAAGCTGGAAGCAGACGTTTTTTTGTTTTTTTTTCTTTATAGTTTTTTTTTTCTTAGACTTTTTAAAAATAAATGGGTCTCACAGGAAAATGATGCAACGAACATATGACGTTCTTACAGAATATGATGTATTGCAGTCGGTTAAACTATCAGCAGTTATGTTAATATTTTGCCAAGATCTTGTTCTGATGATGGAGAGTTGGATAAAGTCTTCCCCATTACATCCCAAAGATTCTCAGCGGGGTTCAGGTCTGTGGCGTTCAATCCGTGTGTGAAACTGATGTCTTATACTCCCTGAACCACTCTTTCACAGTTCGAGCCTGAAGGATCCTGGCTCTGTCCAATCTTTACGCGCTCAATCAAACTGATGGTTGTTTAAGAAATGACAAGCTGCTCACAGCATCAGCTGGAGTTAAAGCTGAAACATATTGATCTAATTATCCAAAGGGAGGATCTGAACTATAGGTACATCCAGGTGGAAGCTTTTTTTTTTTTTTTTTTTTTTTTGCGTATTAATAAAATACTTTCTGGACAATTGGTGCATTTTGATAAATGTATTTAATGTACATTTAGAAATTTTACATCAGAAAATGTTTATGGAAAAGGAAAATTTTGAAAAACTAGCAACAAATTGCCCAAAGTTTTTTCATCTGTTGAAGTTGTCTTACCCCATTTTTGCAAAAGAGTAAATGGGCAAACACCTTCTCTCATGTATTTGATCGGCTGTTTGATCAATTTTCCCAGGTATTCCATGTGAAAGTGTGAAAACATGTCTAAAACATCAGGTACCAAACGTGAGTAGACTGGTGCTTTGTCTGCACTAACATGGATATTTTCCTAAACTGGTAGTTTCTTCTTGTCACTTTCCACACAGCAATTCAAAAATGAAAACAAAGTGGTACAACTGCTCAGACAAACAACTGTTTCTGTTGTATTTAAAACTACATTAGACATTTCAGATGCAAGTTCATTACACAAAGCAATAATGATTTAAATACGTGGAATCAAATGTGCACAAAATAATTTTCCAGTCTCCCTGTTTTCCCTGTCCATGTAGAGCCACACAAACTGGTAATTTTAAGAATTATACTTTACTTTTTACTTTTTTGGTTTTGCTGTTTCTGTGTGGACAAGGGGCCAAAACATAAAGAAAGATATCAGTTTTGCAAAATATCTGCATTAGCATGGAGGGGAATTGAATCATACTTCTGTCTCATCCATGAAAAAAACACATTACGTCCATTTTATATACAATAATAAGCTATAACAGGTGGTTCCAGGCACAACAAACCCCGCCCCTCGCACGTATTGTAGCTTATTTTGACATCGATCCAGCTGATGTCATCATGTCTATGCATGTGCTGGTGTCATCATATCAATTGCCTATACATATGTGCCAAGTCTGAAGTAAACTGAAACAAAATTGATGTTTTTTTTATAGACATTTGAAATGTCGCCCATTATAAGTGAATGGGAGGAAAAAAGCTTGAAAAAAATTCATATAAAATTTGAACTCTGACCTACTTTTCTCAAAATCTAACCACATCTACTCTGGGTCACTGGCAATCTCTAAATCAAATGTGGTATGAATTCAACGAATAGTTTTGCTGCTACAGTCATTTGGAATTTCAAATGAGCTCAAATAAAAAGAGTAGAAAAAGCTTTGAAGTGTAACGTAGCTTGCAGCTCCGCCTGCTGGTGACAAAACCCAACCTAGATCATTTACTAGTGCAGCTTATGGAAAAGCGTATAGTTTATGCAACATATCATAGGTTTGCTTCATATTCACTTGATTGATGATTATGAATACATTAAGATTGTCAGGCAGAACTTTTACTTGTGATGTCATACATTTAGTGTGGTATTTGTACTGTCACACAAACTAGTTCTCTTACAATATAATCATGAATATGAACTAACTATGGATATTTTCTTAAGGGGTGTATTTTCTCTTTTAATTGGGGTCAAAAAGGGCAATAATTTCTATTCTGTCTTGTGCTCCAGGCTTTTTTTTTTAATTTTTTTTTTTTAAGTCCTGTTAAGCATCACGTTGGGTCTATGATTCCTAAATGAGTTTTAAAATATGCTGATGGATATTGATAAGAGTAGAAACGATATGACAAGTAAAAACCTTCAGCTCACTCGTGTTTTCTTTTCATGCATATTTCATTTTTTGACGAGACATTTTAATTTGTAGTTTAGCAGAACTTGAGCCGAGATGAGTTCCTGAAGAATAAAAGGCCTCGTGTCTTTGCATGTTTATTTAGAGGTTTTAGAAATGAAAACCCCGGATCAGAGAGCGTGTTGCTTTTGCGATTTGCCAGAGAATAGCTAATAAGATCAATACGTTGTAAATTGTGTTTGCTTTCTGTGTTTGATGTAGTGCTGACTTCAAAGAGCAGCTGATAATGACATTGTGAACTCATCTGTGAAATAAGGAGATGAAAGACACATATTTGAGTTGCTGTATGACTCTCTCCGATACCTTCAAGGGGGTCGGACTTTCATTTCACTGATGTGGCAAAAATCTCACTCATGTCGCCTTCAGTTGCCCTTTATTTCTTCGTCAACACTGGACACAGAAATATAGCTTACCCCTGTGAGGTTCAACAGTTTTCGATAATTATGCTATGAATCTCAGTGTCCTGCAAAACCTGTTCAGTCTGAGGATAATAATCGCGGCCGAGTGTTGAAATATTAACGAGAGCCCAATCTTCAACATTGTAATGGCACCTTTTTACAGTGAAGGCTGCCCTGCACCTTTACCCTTGTGTCACAGTGTCAGTATCTCCTCACCTCATCTGTACTGGTTTCTTCTGACCATGCGCTGACACCAAAAAGCCAAATTTGATCTGTCAACCGTGATTTGACCTCGAAAATGAAGTCGACGCCCGAAGAACTTGCCCAAGAGCTTCCCAAGTTGTGCCTAAACACCAAACATCAGACCCAGACTCGGATTTATTGTCATTTGATCAATGGTACATGATAGGAAAAAAAAATTGTTACCCAAATCTCAGTTTTAGCATAAGAAGATAAAGAATAAAACCTAAAATAGAATATATATAAACGGCAAGTAGGGTAGATTTAAACTACAATAAAAAAAATATGCAAGGGAAAAAAATGGAAAAGGCTTAAAAAAAAAAAAACAACCCAAAAAACCATAATAATATGAAAGAGATCTGATGATTTGATGAAGACTTACTGTATGGATGCTGTTGCCAAAGGCTGAATTTGATGTGTGAACCCTTGATTTGACCTTGAAAATGAAGGTCAAAATGGACAACCAAAACAACTAATCCAAGAGCTTCCCAAGTTGCACCTAAATACCAAACATGAAAGAGATCAGACTATTTGGTGAAAAGTAATCACGTTGACTCAGTTGCTAAAGGCCAAATTTGACATGTCAACCGCAATTTGACCTTGAAAATGAAGGTCAAGATCAACACTCAAAAAACACATCCAAGAGCTTCCCAAGTTGCACCTAAATACCAAACACGAAGGACATTGGACAATTTCTTTAAGAAATCGATGTCAATCATGTTGACATCGGTTTGAAAGGCCAAATTTAACGCATCAGCCCTGATTTGACCCTGAAAATGACGGTCAAGGTCAATGCCTAAAGGACTCGTCCTTGAGCTTCCCAAGCGGCGCCTAAATATGAAACAGGAAGGAGACTGGATGGATTTGTTAAAAGCCATCAAGTTGACCCAGTTGCTAAAGGCCAAATTTGATGTGTCAATCTCAATGTGACCTTGAAAATTAAGGTCAAGGTCAACGCCCAAAGAACATATCCAAGAGCTTCCCAAGTTGCACCTAAATACCAAACATGACGGAGACTGGACACTTGCTAGAAGAGTAATCATGTTGATTTAAAAGGCCAAATTTAACGCATCAACCCTGATTTGACCTTGAAAATGAAGGTCAAGATCAACACCCAAAGAACGCATCCGAGAGCTTCCCAAGTTGCACCTAAACAGCATACATGAAGGAGATCAGACAATTTGTAGACGAGTCATTATGTTGACGTTATCGCTAAAGGCCAGATTTGATGTGTCAACTGCAATTTGACCTTGAAAATGAAGGCCAAGGTCGACGCCCACAGAACTCCTCCAAGAGCTTCCTAGCTGGCATCTAAATACCAAACGTGAAGGAGATCTAATGATTCGCTGATGCTGATTTGAAAGGCCAAATTTGACGCATCAGTCCAGGGACACCAGTTGGAAAATAGCTTTTTTTGCTGCTACTGGCACATTTACGGATGCGTTCATTAATGTGTACTGTCCCTGCTAAATAAACAAATCAACAAATAAAACAAATAAACAAATGATTTGATCTTGAAAATGAAGGTCGATGTCTAAATTCCCAGTTTCCCAAGTTGCACATACATGCGAAACAGGAAGGAGACTGGATGGTTTTGTGAAGAGCAATCCCACTGACGCTGTTACTAAAGGCCAAATTTGACGTGTCAACCCCAGTTTGACCTTGAAAATGAAGGCTAAGGTCGACGCCCGCAGACGTCCTCCAAGAGTTTCCCAACTGCCTCCTAAAGCCCAAACGTGACGGAGATCTGACCGTCTGAAAGTGATTCGTGATAGTGATTTGTGACAGCTCAAATCCCCTGGTTTTAATATTCCAAAAAAAAAAAAAGTTGCCTATTTGCAGCCTTCATCCTGATGCTGCGCTGCCAAACCCCTCCTGGATCCATAATGAAAATAAGCTTGTACTCCATAGTCCAGTGCCCGTATTAACAGTGTGCTGATTATAAATGGCTGATGGCAAGCCCCGGCTCGGTGTTGGGTTTCCTCGACATCCCCGCAGCTAATGCGAAGAGACAGTAGCCTCAGATTGTTCAGGAAGGTTTGGGTGAGCGGCCAGGCGTAGAGATGGAGGGCCGCGACAAAAGCCTTTTATCAACAGGGGTCGTCTCGCATTTATGCACCGCGCTCACGTGTCATGTCGTGATATTATTAGATCGGTATCAGTGATGCTGTAAACAAGCAGCGCTCCAGTCCTGTGGCTGGAAGAGGCGGAGCTAATTAATCTGCGACGGTACATTGTGATTTATAGGATAACATACCTGCTGTGTGTTAAATACTAATCTGTAACGTGCCGCTCTCATGTCTGTGCACTAAGCAGGAGGATTGAATCATTAGGCATCACTCTTATATTAGCATAAAGGGAGGGAGGATGTGTGCAGGGGTCAAATATCTGTCGACCAGCATCTCGACTGCTCACAGGTTAATACATCTCGGTGAATTATTTCTTAACCCTTTATAGGGCGCTCATTGAAATACTCTGAAATTCTAAATTTCAACCTCAGTGTGTTATTGGACGTCGTCATCTACCTCCTCTTGCCTTAAAACATCCGAGCAGCACTTGCTAAAAAGTAAACGCACGCAATAAAACAACTGTTATAAGGTCATAAACTGACAAAAATCACTCACATTCAGTATTTACAGCTTCGAAATGTCCATAAAATCTCTCTGAATCTCTGCAGTTTTATAAAAACCAGCATGCTTCTGGACCTCACTGAGGCACAGTTGGCCCCATTTTTAATGTATGAGGAAATGACCAAAAATAGTCACGTGTTTCATAGTTGTTACCCAGGAAAATTAATGTACACACTACTTTCTACAGGGAGTAAATAAAGGAGAAAAGTAAAGGCTGGAATTCGTATCGTTACTCGTACAGTATTTTAATGTTATTCAGAAACATAAGTTGAATTGTCAAAAAAAAAAGGACTTTATTTATTTATTTATTTATTTAACCAGATAAAATCCTGTACTGTATATTCACTACTAATATCAGCCCTTTTAATACCCTAAAAAGAAACTCAATTTTTTTTAAAATTTATTTTATTGTTTCATTTTTGAAACTTTCCGACACAAACATTTAAAGCATGGTGTCAGTTGTCATCCTTCATACTGTCCACTTTTTCCATCGATCTTTGTATGCCTCTCGCTGTAGTCTTACAATATAAGTAAGTCTCTCTATGTTGTGAATTTTTTCCACAATGTCTCTCCAATTATTTAGGGGTGGGGGGGGTCCTATGTACGTCATTTCCATGTGACGGCTTTTTTAGACACTACTGAAGGATTTTAATTCAATATTTATCCTTACTTAGTATGTCTTTCCTGTTAAATGACCCAAATATAGCACAGAACATGTCCTTGGTAGTTCTTATCCCAATATTTTTCCAGATTCTTCACTGATATTATCTGAATATTGGGATAATTTTGTGCACTGCCAAAAACATGTGCGTGACCCCCATCCTGCTCAACCTCCAACAGGGCTGACGTAATGATAGTGAAGCCTTTTGGATCTTTGGTGTTCTTAAAAAAAAAAAAAAAAAATTTAATTATGTTTTTCCAACAAAATATTTTCCAATTTCTGGAATTAGATGTAGTCACAGAAGTACTTTTTTTTTTTAACATCATCTTGTCTTTTAGCAAAATGCCCCTCCGAAGTAAACTGACGTTAAACAAACCTTTATATTCACAGAATCTTTACCAGTGGCATCAAAAATAAATCTTTTTCCTCCATGCAAAATAATCAAAGCAATAATATAACTACTTTGCTGTGTAACATCACCCAGTATTGGACAAAATCTAATTTATTACTTAGCTTGATTACATTACAGGTCTTCTAAACCTCCAAAAGCCAGACAAAAAAGGGCAAAATTAAAATAAATTAAATGCTGCATTCACTAATTCCCCCAAATTTGAACATTTTTCCAGTTGGCAAAATATTTTATTTTATTTTTTTTACCTGAAATGACCTCATTTAAACATCTACTGTTGTTTTATATATTAACATAATTATGTGTGACATGATGTTAAATCTTATTTTCTTGCCATATCAGTAAAAATCCCTATGAGGGTGCACACAAGATGTAAAATAGGAATGTAAAGTTGGCGAAAACCAGCTTCGAAAACATTTCATAAATAAATGATGTGACTAAAAGAAGGTTCAATTATGTAAGAGTGGAATGGTGCCGTGGCAGTCGACCATAGCAGCCAAAAAAAAAAAAAAAAAGCAGATCATTGTATTAAAAAAATGACAAATGAGGCTGGGCTTCCTCAAACGGCCCGGTACAAATATGAAGCGCCTCAAAATAATATGTCATTAAATAAAAAGACTGTCCCTAACACCATTAGATGATTACACCAGAGAGGTTTGATCTAACGTTCATAGCCTCGGAGAATCCTTCATAGTCTGGCAGAAAACGAGTCCAAAGCATTATTTGTACCAGACTAGTCCTACCTGCTAATTTGTATAATTACAGAGGGTGTTTGAGATCTCTGTCTGTAATTACTCAAGTAAAAATTCCACCAAATCCCTGTGCTAATATAACCGTGTCCTGTGAGAATCGCCATCTGAGGACATTTTTGGTTCAGCTGCACATTATTTCCAGGTCAAGGATCATGGAGGCTGTGCCGGTGATGATAAATGAAAGGTTTTGGATGCAAATTTAGGAAACTCCTGTTGCAATATAACATATATTCACTAAAAGAGCAAACCTTAGTCTTTAAGAAAACATAACGAGATGGGTGACATACAAAGCAGCGAGACAGAAGGAACATTTTTCTATCTTTCAACAGCTTTTTGTAAGTGATGAGCCTGCCCTTGACGTCAGAACCAGGGAGTAATGTCAGAAAAAAACAACACATTTTGCAAAACTGATGAGAATGAGCTGCTTGACAAGGGATTATTTTCCAAATCACAAGTTATACTAGTCCCAGGTGAATGTGAATGGAGGTTTAAGCTAACATTTATGTTTAATATTGTACATTTCCCTAAAATGAAAAACAAAATAACACAAAATAGAAATATCTTTCATGCAAGATCTTTCCTATAGGCTCATATATATAAATATATAAATCTCAATTGTGGGCCCCATGAAAGGTAAATGTTGTGAGCTTCTCATAAAATAAAGTGTCTGTACATTTGTTGTCGGAGTGGGGGTGTATTTATACATGGGGGTGCGTTCCATAAGTGCCATAACTGTAGTGAAACCCAAAGTGACACTTAACTTTGGACATCCAACTCCAGGTTCCCATACCTCTCTTTTACTCCAGAGCTTACAGATAATTTTCACAACTTCTAACCTATATCCACTGGGAATGCTGGGCCCCATGAAGTTGTCATGTTTACCCCCCCTTTATGGCACATCAGTATTTTTATATATACAGGGTGTCCCAAAAATTTGACATAATTTCATCACCTAATAATTTGTTTGCTCTTTTTGCTCCGAAAAGTGTAATCATTTTTACTGTTGTGCTTACAGGAACAGACATGCTGTTTACTGCAACAGAAAAGGTGTTCTGTGTATTGAAGGACGCTCAGACTCAGTCACATGTGAATGCACAACATGTCTATGGTAGAAAATGTCATGAACGTGCGCCTTGTGTAGAGGAACTCAAGAGGAGAACCACTGAGGCTCTGCAGAACATTTGGATTAATGTTGGAACATTATAAAATTACCATCCCCCAGAATTTTTCATTTGAAATTTGTCGAATAAAGCGTTTTATATCCACAATAAATCCTATTAAGTGTTCGCGTGATTCTGGGCATAGTAAGGTGATTGTAAGCCTATTGTATTCCAAAATTACTAATATCTCCCAAAATATTGGTCCTATCAACTTGCAGTTTTCGCTAGTCTCTTCCTTGACCAAAAATACAGAAGTATTCCAAACTCAAGCAGTCAGCTCTTTCTGAATTTTGCGTGATGCCCAAGACACACACACACAAACAGTCTACTTCCCTTTTATAATACAATACGGCCAGGGAACACATGAACACAAACAA
>JAPQRP010000013.1:28808435-28821212 GCA_037367295.1 Apogon hyalosoma
GTTTGGTGAAGATGGTCTGTGTGTTTTTGTTTAGTTTTAAATACATGGACCTGTTTTATTTATCTGAAACAGTTGTATAATGTTCTTCAGCACATCTGTCACGTTCGACCTCTGACAGAAAATAAATCCTATCCAAATCAAAAATAACCACCTTCTCAAAGTTTGTCACTGAAAAATGCAAAGAAAGTACAGGTAACAACAGAAGTTAAGTGACCCTGATTCAGTGAAATGACATAATTGAACTTAAACAGTCGAACATGAAAGTATCACAAATGACTAGGGAGGATTATCACAATCGTGCTGCTCTAATGCGATTATATAATAATTATGACTGACCCACATCTTAAACCCCCAAAGCATGGAGGCTTTGTCAAAATCGTTTTGGCTTTTTAATGAAGGCTTCATTATGAAATGTCAGACTTTGTTTAGTGGGTTTGATATGACACCATTCTGTGATGATAAAGAGATGTGAATAGTTTAACAGGATAGTGCCTTGGAATTTTTGGATTTGGGGGGGAATAGTCACGGGTTGCATCACTGTAAATCAAGTTAAACTATTTGGAATTGCTGCTAATAATAATAATAATAATAATGATAAGAGTAAATCATCAGTGCCATTAAAATATAGTCAATGAAAATAGTATTGTGGGTTTGAAGTGATAATACAACTGGCAAATATAGATTCATCTCACTCCAAGATGAGGTTAAAGGTTGAAGCTGTAACATAATTTTTACCTTCAGATGACATTAACCCAACATTTAAACACAGTAGTTCCTTAATAGTTCATAATAAATGACTTCAAGCAGCAGGGCTTGGGCAGAAACGGCCTCTCCGCTCGTGCGTCCATGAGACCCCTGCGTATATTTCTTAGTCGCGTAGCTTTTGTGCTGTAGGAAATCTGCTCAGTGGTGCAGATTTCTGGATAATCACTGGTGTTTTCAGACACGGGGGCTAGGGGGAGGGGTTAAAAGATGGGATTCCAACGCTCTGCTCTGTGTCTCGGTATGGAAATTTGTAAAAATGACTTCACTTTTCTATAAAACCACGAAACGGTGTCAGGTTTTTGTTTCTTTTGTGTTGAGTCTCGATTTGGACTGAGGAGAGAGCTGCAGATGGAAAGTGTGTAAGTGTGTTTTTTTTTTTATTTCCTGTGATTTCGACTCCCGTAGTTTTAAAACTTGCACTTAGCTTTATGGAAACGGCATGGTAGCTCAGGAATCGGCTCTATGTCCTTAAAGTAAGAAACGTCTGAAGTTTGTGCAGGTTTTCCCTGACGCCTCTGGGTTCCTTTGTCCATTCTTCTGTCCACTCTTTGACCGAGGTTCCGTCTTAGTTCAGGAGTTGGTCCCTGGGTGCCTCCAGTGTGGCCGACCGGTTGTTGTCTGAGCTAGAATGGGTTAGGGCAGGGGTCACCCATCCCGGTCCTCGAGGTCCGGTATCCTGCATGTTTTAGATGTATCCTTCTTCCAACACCTGATTCAAATGATAAGCCTATCATCAAGCTTTGCAGAAGCCTGATAATGACCGTCTGGACACAGCGGTCTGGAAGAGGGAAACATCAATTTTACTCCCGTTTGATCTTTTACGACAAAACAAAACAATCCCACAGCCTTAGCCCTGCTTAGCTATTAACTTTAATTACTGCATGCATTCACCATTGCATTGTTTTGATTAGTTTCTGCAATGTTACAACAATATTTCCATCATGGTTTTAGACACATATCAACCTCCAGACCATAACACTGCCCCCACAGACTTGCACTGTAGGCACTAGGCATGATGGGTCATTTTAGTTCTGTCAAAACTGTTGATTGTCTTATAATAAGCTTGTTTTTAGGTTGTAGCTGAAGTAAAATGGTGGTGACTTTGCAACAACTTTCCCTGCTCTGTACTGGAGATTTCCTATTTCTCCTTTTATTGATCAACATATTTTCCTTGTTTTTTTTAAACCACAGTAGTTAAGATGAATCTTACATTTCTATGGTACACTAGTCGCTTTTCCATTGACCCTCGAATTACACATATATAACTTGCGCATAAAAAAATTTGCCTAAAGGGAAGAAAAATGACAATTTCACCAAAACTGTAATTTTTTGATGAAAAGTTTTTGTGCTGGCAAGAGGTGGTTTTTCAGGTGTGACGAAATTGGTATAAAACTGCAATGGAAAGACCTTTTTGCACAACTAGGAGTCATGTGAACAAAAAACACGGATGTTAATGGATGTTAGAACGAGTGAAGAAGAATTTAAAACAAACACACCAGGAAACCAATTTTTTTTTTTTTTTAATTTAGTACAAGATAGAGGTGTAACGAACATTCTAGATTAAAAACAACAGATATTTATGTCCGTCGCCATGTTTATGGAATGACTTTTCGTGACAATAAATAAACAAATCATCGCATTTGTGATTTAATGACAAAACCGACATTATGTCCTTTTTCTTTTTTTTTTTTGACATTCGGTAAATATCGGTAAAGTTTTGCTCATATGTCCAATGCAAAAGTGATTGCTCATATGTGTGATTACAAGAGATTGTTTATCGCAGACTTTGTTCCTTTTTTAGTTGGATTGGTAGTTAAAGTGCAAACATCATGTGAAATGTTCCACCTTTGGCTGAATAATATAAAAGATAAGGAACCATCAGCACAGTGAGATGAAGGTACAATAAGCATTAGGATAGTATTAAAACCCACCCCTGAAAGTTATTACGATATTAATCTTTCCATCTACTTGGAGAATAAGCAATTTGTCATAAATAAACTGTCAGCAATTAATAACCAGAGCAGTCATTTACATTAACCACCATTCGCTCTGGATATGACAGTTTACTAATTACTATGTGAATATATTCCACAAAAAGCCCCCCGGTGCAGCCTTCTGACGCTCGTCTGTTATCAAGCATGAAAGCCATGTGGTGTGTTGTGGTGTGCGACGGCTGACTTGACCCCCCCCCCCCGTTCGCTCCGCTGCCGTGGACTGTGTGGGCAAATGCCAGTGATGGCTACTGGCCCATGCACTGTGAGGCCGGTGTTAATGTGCTGACAGAGGCTGATTGTGGACAGAGTAATCATACAGAGTGCAACAGTAGAGGATCAGCTTCTTTTTCATACCCTTTATGGCACCGCATAGAGGTAATACCGATGCGGCGTCATAAAATTTAACACTACCTTTTGGTGTAGTGTCTTCTTTATGACTGACATTAGCGAAGCTGATGAGAGGAGGCAATAATTTATGTATAAAAACGCATCTGATGTCTCATTAGATAATACCTATTTCAAGTGTAGAGCATTACCAAGAAACACAGAGCTAGAAAATAGAAGATGCTAATATTCACAGTGATGCATTTACACATGTAATGGCAATGTGGAGGATGGTTGTGAAGATGGGATGTATGTTGTCACTTGGTGTGCATTAGTAGTTTTGTTGCCAATATGTAGCCACTTTATATTTAGTAATGAAACTGTGGTAATCGTGGGGATGCAAATTCTCATGTTCTACATAGTAGCTCTGCACACATCCTATATTATTTTTACCCCGCCCCCAAAAGGGAGAGGAAGGGGTATTGTTTTTAGTTCGGTTTGTTTGTTAACACTTTAGCAGCAAAACTATTGGTTGAATTCATACCAAATTGGGTTTATAGATTGCCAATCATCCTGAATAGATGTGATTTTCTTTTGGGAAAAGTAGGTCAAAGTTCATATTTTTCAGGAATTTTTTAACTCTTATTTTTTTTCTTTCCCCATTTACTTACAATGGGTGAAATTTCAAATGTCTGTAGCAGCAAAACTATTGGTTGAATTCATACTAAATTAGGTCTGTAGATTGCCGGTGACCCAGAATAGACATCATTACATTTTGAGAAAAGTAGGTCAAAGTTCAATTTTTTTTAATGAAATTTTAAAATCTTTTTTTCTTCTCTCATTTACTCATAATGGCCGGAATTTCACGTCTATAAAAAGGTCAATTTTGTTTCAATTTACCTCAGACTTGATACATATATAGAGGCAATTGATATGCTGACATCAGCACACATAGACATGATGACATCAGCTGGATTGATGCCAAAAAAAGCTAGACTATTTGCGAGGGGCGGGGCTTGTTGTGCCTGGAATCACTTGGTGGTGGTGGTAGTAGTAGTAGTAGTAGTAGTAGTAGTATTTTGACGAAACAAGGCTTCCTACTTGTAAAATTTTAATTTCAGAAAGTTTTCTATAAATTTTCCCCTTATTCTTAAGATAGTACTTCCCTCCTCCCGCTTAACAAAGGGCCAGAAAATCCACCAGGTAGTGACTTTTCTTGACCCAAAACGAGGTGTAAAAGAGTCAAAAACATTGCATTTAATTCACAAAGCGGTGCAAATTGCGGAAATTGCTGCAAAGCTAAAGTTGTGCCTGCGTCATTTACATGGAAGTAAATTGGGGGAATATTTGGTGCACGCTCGGACCCTTTTTATTCTAATACAGCTCAGTGCAAAGGACATTTAATTTGCGAAGGATGAGCATAAATTGCACCATTCATTCAATTCATAAAGACACGGTTCACATATAATCAGTGCTGTACTTAAATTATAAAGGGCTGTTTAAAGTGGTTTTGTATATCTCTGTATCTCCAAATATTCAGGTGCATGAGGTCTGAGTGATATTGAATTAATGTTTAATGATATCAGGTGGGAAATATTGAAGGGGTGTGGCCAGTTTACGTGTTGTTTCGGCGCTTTGACTCACATGCATATTTCCATATCATCCCAGAGTTGCATTACGGTTATAGAACTCATAACATTAATTACTATTGAGTACCATTTATTCGTTGCAACTGCCGCGTCATGTGTAAACGAGCGCAGCCTATTACGGGGTTCGGAGACGCCGTGAAAGGCATCCAGCTGCAACACCACACAGAACATCAACAAATGTTTCTTCAGATAGATTCAGTGATATAACATTAGTAAAAGCATTAGATATTAATCAAATATACTTAAA
This sequence comes from Apogon hyalosoma, assembly GCA_037367295.1. Classification (NCBI taxonomy): domain Eukaryota; kingdom Metazoa; phylum Chordata; class Actinopteri; order Kurtiformes; family Apogonidae; genus Apogon; species Apogon hyalosoma. The sequence continues at coordinate 28,813,415 of JAPQRP010000013.1, forward strand.
TTAGGTGTTATTTTGATGTATGAATGTTCTGGAGAGCTCTGTGTGTGCATCTCTGCTTATTAAAAACATAGTCTAGCTTTCTTTTTCTTTTTTTTTTTTTTTTTTTCATTACAGATCCACCAGTGGCTGAAATGTAGAGAAACACTTCGGTGCAAAACAAAAGCAAATTACATTCAGGTGGAAAACTTTATGACTAAAAACCTTTGCGTATAGGTGCAAATACTACATTATTAATGGACACAATCTGTTCCTTGTGCATTTAGTCTGAACCCTTTTTTTTTTTTTCAAGGAAAATAACTCCAATATAGAACTGAGGACTTTTGACTGGGATCCTCCAGAGCCAAAGTACATTGTTGTGAACCAGAAAACAATTAGATAAAGTCATTAAGAATAAAGTTGTGAAGTGACAAAATAAAACACCTGAGATGTGGATAATGTATAACTCCAGGCTGTGTAGGATGAAGATGTATTTGTTTCAGACGGCTACTAAAACGTGGCTGTAAAGCTGTGATATCAGGTGAATAATGCAGAAATGTGTCTCCTGTGGCTAATTCTAAAATTGGCTTGATAATGATTGTCTCATTTGACATTTAATGTGAGAAAGGATGTGACAGCTAATAAATTACCCATCTGACTAAGGCAAATTGTACTATCCACATCTCTCCAGGCCTCTGTTGGTCAATAGTCTTTTCCTTTTTGCCATGTAACATTACGGTCAGCCCAGTCGGGTCTAGATTGATACAGCTCTGGAAAGGGAAAAAAAAAAAAAAAAAAAAAAATGAAGGGACCACTCCAAATGTCCAGCCCTAACCCCGTTGAAAAGAAGATGGATGATCACAAACCATCAATCAAAGCTGAGATGCTTGCATTTTTTTGCTCCAGGAGTGTCAGAAAGCAGCCAGCAGTAATGTGAAAGACTGGTGCAGAGCATGCCAAGACACATTAAAGCTGTGATTGAAAATCAGGGTTATTCCACCTAATATTGATTTCTTAACTCTCCCTAAGTTAAAAAATTTCTTTACGTGATTTTAAATAGGAAAACTCTGCATGTTTTGTAACGTTCTGCTTATAAATGCTTTAAATGACAATATTTAATGGCACAGATAGGTTTATTTCACTCAAACGCGTGACCATAAATAGTAAAACCAATGTCTGTTAATGTTTTCCTGGGCTGTACACGGGTAATGAATATTTACAGGCTGTTTGTATTTATAACAAAATACAATGTACTCATCACACTATTGGGAAGATGTTTGTTACATATGGGTGCTTCTACGAAACTGGGTTCATTTTGATTTCTGGCACTTTTCCAGCTTTTTTACACCCGGTAATAAAAGAGAAATTTAGACACATTTCCCCCCAGGATGGACCTAATGATGACCTCAGATAAATGCAAAAAAATTATACCCTTGCTCTAAGCCATCCCAAAATGAATGAATGTTTAATAAAATATTGGGGCCAAAAATAGGACCAAAACCGGGACATGAAAAGCTACCAAGGTGTCAGTGCATTAGATCCGGAAACATGGCTGTAAATGGTCTTATACAGACTATAAATAAAGACACTGTATAAAATGTGTCGATCTTAGTGGTTTTTCTAATCCAGACATGCGGGTTTTTCAGGAATCTCAGTCTCATTCCAGGTTTTGTATGTAACCCATTGTGTCCACTTGCGTTACATGCAGAACCTGCCCAGTTAAACGCATATAAAATGATTTTGCAACATCGGTCATTTTTTCTGAAACACTCTGCCTTGCATCATTAGTTGGATTCCCAAAATGTACCCGTGAGAGAATAAAAAGATATTAAAAAAAAAATAAAAAATAGTAGCGCGTAATTTTCGTGTCCTTTTGACCGTGTTACATGTGGATTTTAATATTAAATGTAATGTAAAATAATATAAAAATGTGTTTAATCTGAAAAATAGTTTCTCTTTTATCTGAGTCAGTATTTAGTTTTAAAATAGACCCGAAGTGCTTCCAAACTTGCTTCATAACATTAGTCTACATCTGGGTTGAGTTTTAAGCCCCCTGTCCTGTTTTTAGGACCAGTTTCATAGAAGCTTGATTTCAGAGTTAATGTCACTTCCCCCGTCGTCGTCATCATCATCACTGGTGCTTTAGGAATCGCTCTTATTGAATATTAGCGTGCCTGCATGTCAAACTGAAACGCTGCACCTGCTGAACATGAGCATTAGTATTTCCACGGCCGTAGATGGTACATGATACACTGGAAGGGGGTTGTTTGAAGTATCTGGAAATAATGCAGACTCTAACACCTGGGAAACACTGCCTGCATCATCTCAGCGTGGTATTAGCCTCACTGCTACTGCGGCTCCCATTGATATCCTATTAATATTATCTATTTCATCCAAGATTTAGTTAATAAGGTTAGTGATCGCTGCAAGTGTCTCATGACGGGATCTTAAGAAAGGTTAAATCTAGAGATACATGCATTTGGCAACTGTCACAAAAGTAGCACTGGGTCTGTATGGGTTCATTTGTCTGCGTGATCAAACAGACATGTCATTACAACAAGATAAATAACAAACTACAGGAGCTCTTACTCATAACGTTTGCTTTACCAGTCTATGGTATGTTTATAGGTAACACTGAACATAAGCGTTCAGCTAACCTAAGTGTTGGAAATTAGCACGTGTTTACATCTGGTGCATATTCATATTGTATTTTGCAGTTCCAAAGCTACTGTCATATCAAATAAACACTTCTAAATCTATGGGTTAGTAGCGTTAATGTAGCTAGCACAGGTCGCTAGTCAATTGAGTTTATTTCGACCTTTATAGTTTTATAGTGATACTGCCCTATAGTGTTTGGGTTACTTAACAGAGTCTTTGTAATGTTGGTTTAATGTGTTAAAAAAATGATTGTGATTCACTGTAAAACTCTGAGGAACAAGTTCTAGGTAATTAATGGAAAACCGTGCAGTCGCAGATGCATGTACAGTTAAGAAAATATGGAACAGAGTCAGATTTATTCCCATAATCTTAATCCAAAATGATGCAAAAATGCAAGTCAGACAACAGCTAGAAAAAGAAAACACACATAAAGCCGATGATGCAGCTCTTATATCATGATTTAACCTGAAAAGATCATCATGTGATCTTTTGGCCTCATTGTCCAGTTTTATACCTACGGTTCATGGACTCTGGAGAGACCTTTAAAACACATCTCAAGACACTCTTGTTTAAGCAGGCATTTTAACTCCTGACTGACTCAGGGCTGCCTCAGACTGATTGCACTTTATGTAATTATCATATTTTAATTGTATTTTAGTGTATTTTCAATGGTGCTTTATTTGTATTTTAAATACGTCTGCCAACGAGGTTATGTTTTCATCTGGGTTTGTTTGTTTGTCTTGTCTGTTCGCAAGATTACTCAAAAAGTTAGGGACGGATTTTGATGAAATTTTTAGAAAATGTTGATACTGGCACAAGGAACAAATAATTACATTTTGGTGGTAATAGGGGCGGGGGGGTGGGGGGTGATCTGCCTTGGCAGAAGTCTGCGCTCTGAGTGCTTTTCTAGTTGTATTTTGCACTGTAAAGCACTTTGTAACTCTGTCTGTGAAAAGTGCTCTATAAATAAAATGTACTTACTTACTTTTACCTTGCAGCGAAACAGAAAAAATTCAAAGAAAGAGTCCAGTACTGTATGTGACACCTTCACATATTATCAAGGCTTTGAATGTGTAATAAAAGCTTGGTAAAAACACTGCTGATTTGCTGTCAGCTCTACTACACTATCAGCGGTGCTTTTCGCTGCCTATTTTTGCAAAGACAACACTTACATCCTGTTAAAAATAGGCGTCTGTTCTGTTTTCTAATGATGCTCTGCTCTGCGGCACTTGACACTGGCTGCCGATGTGGCCGCCGAGACGAAAATAGGCTGGTGATGCATCCTCCGTGCATATGAGAGGTAACCAGCGGGGTTCCATCCAGCAGTTTTTTTTATGCACGTTATCAATTTGCATAAAAAAATCAGAATTGAATGGAGTTCATCCGTATATGTCAGCCCCGCGATGAACCTGCAACACATTCCAACCTTTAGCCGTAGGTGGCTGGGAAAGGCTTCGGCAACCCCTGTGATCCTGTCGAAGATTAAGCAGTTCAGAAGATCAATGAATAGAAGCACGGAAAGTTTGAAAAACAGCTAAATACTGCAAGGCGCTTAGGCTAAATGTGATTAAATGCGTGTTCAACTGTGCGAGAAACAAATATGAAAGCAGTGTTAGATGGGAAAGGGTAAAGAAATGGCACCGTATCTGAAGAAAACGCCACCTTAAAAGCAATTAACTGATTTATTAATGATGAAACGAGCATCAGAGAGGAGCTTGATAACCGCCGATAATTATTTCAGCCTTTTTGATCCAACTGTCTCTTGGAATATGCAGCTACTACTACTGCACCTACTTCTCATCTTGACGGAACGACTCACAATAAACCGACTGATGGAAAATTAGCATAAATTAGCATTTGCTTTCGCCGGTGTTCTGGTTCAGAGTCGACTTGTTTATATCCTTGAGTACTTTTACTGTTTTAATCAGAGCGTTTGAAGATGTGGCCTCATGTTTGTGGTTCTATTTATTCATCATGACCGGTTGTTTTATTCAAACTCTGACAAAGGAAAGAAGTGCAGTGGGACGTTAAGTAAAAACAGCGTAATAACAACCAAAGTATCCAGTGTTGGCCAAGCCTCAGCATTTCTCTTTTAAATACAATAATAATCCAAGTTAATTGGTTTGTTACTAGGACTCCTTGCTGCTTAAACAGATATATATATATTTTTTATTTCTCATGGTGTGTCTGACTTTCTCTTTTATGACATGCAATTAGGTGCAAATGAGAAATGAGAACTGCAGATGAAAAGCAGCTTCCTACTGTAAATCCACATCATGAGAGGAGACAAGGGAACAGTTCATGTACTTTCACTTGACAGCTGCCCACATTTTATATTTGGGGGTGAACCATAACTAAAGCCCGTCAATGCCGCTTTGTACAGAAAAAAAGAAGTGGTATTTGCATAAAAACTGGTAAAAATGGACACAGTGTCTTGCAAATCCAGTCCTATTTTTGCATGATGTACTTGGGCTATGCATGCCTTTTTTTTTTTTTTTTTTTTTTTTCCCCAGCATGTTGATTTGCCTTTCCTCTGCCCCCTCTCACTGCTCCCTCTTTATGCTTGCCTGCAGGATCGTGGAGTTATTTCCAGCGGTGCCTATCAACCCTCACTGGGGAATTGTCTCCAAGTGCTTAGCTTACAGCAAGGCTGCCTGCGACCCCTTTGTGTACTCTCTGCTCCGACACCAGTACAAGAAGACATGCACTGACATTATCAACAGGCTGCTGAAGCGTAGCTCCTTAAACGCATCGGGCCGCGGGCTCGAGATCCAGGGAAACAGCATCCCGACAGCGGAGTGACGGCGTCCCGGGGATGCGAGGATCGGCCCGGCGAACGTCAGGAAAACGTGAAGCTGATTTATAGTCGATGAGGAAGAGGACAAATATTGGTTGTTCCTGTCCACGTCTGCTTGAATTTGGTCTGACAAGCCAAAAAGAGTCATTTGAGACAAGGGCAAAACCCTGCACAGGAATACCACTGTGCTTGCATACCGAGTGCCCAGAACAGCAGATCAGTGCAGTGAACTTGTTGTGAGGACAGTAAGCAGATTTTACGTCCACCTGGAGAGGCAGATGTGCTCACCCAAGAAGAACAGCCAGTTCATAGCCTCATTATTTAATAACTAGGGTAGCGCTCAGTCTGATGTATCGATTCTGTTTTGACATTAACATGATATATATTCTTATGTTGCAAAAAGGATGGAGAATGGTTGTATGTCTGTTGTTCTGTATTTGCAGGTGACAGCTTTCATACCGTTTGTAGCACTGGAAACAAACCTGACCAAAACTTGACAGAAAAACTCCCCTAATTGTACAAAAGACGAAAGTCATATAAAGTATGTGAAGAGGGATGAAAGGAAAGCTCTCCAAAAGTGAAGCCAAATCATCTTGATCGCCCCCCGGTGGTTAGCTACAGTACAGATCAGACGCCCCAACCCAAGAGAACATGCAACAAAAACAACAAAAAGCCTAGTGAAAGTGAATTTATGTCTCCTTTAGATAGAATTCATCACTTTTCTGATCAGCAGGCCCACGTGGAATCTGCATCCACAGAATTCCACAGATAACTCCCTGGATTTTACACAGACTTTTAGTAAAGGCCATTTTCACTCATCAAACACCTCCCAAACATGTCTGTTGGGAGCTTTGCTTTGAGGTAGTATTATTATTATGACAGTAAAAAAACAAATGTTGTGGAAAATATCCAAAATTTGGTTTATGCCTGAAGAGCCAAGGAGGCACTACTTGCCAAAACAAATAACAGCAACAGACAGGACAAATGCCACTGATTTCCATATTAATATTTCCTTATTCAATAGAAAACAGTCATTATTATGTTAAATGAATATTGTCTAACACTGCCTTTCCCATTTTTATTGGGTTACTTTCTTAATATAAACAGAAGAAGAAAGAAAATCACATTAAAACACTCTCAACACTCAAGGAGACAAGGATGAACTGAAAAGTTTTTGGTGGCCAGGGGTCAAGGTTCAAAGTTGTTGTGGCATCATGTCAGTCCACTCTAATGTCTGCATATCTTAGGTTAAAGGTTAACTAACATTATTATCCCCATAGGGAAATTTAGTCTCTGCATTTTACCGATCCTAATAAACCCAAGACCCAGCATTAGTGATTAGCATTAGCATAATAGGAGCAATGAGCTGCCATTGAAGGAGCTCACTGCAAAGGATTTGGTTTTTACCAAGATAAAAGACAAACTTAGAAGTGTTAATTTCTTGTTTTAAGTGTTCATACATCTGTAGACATGCTTATTTCTAGATTTAACAATCTTAATTCAAGAAATCTCGTCAAGTGAGATTACCTCGCTGCATGGACAGATATGTCACTTGTTTTGCGTACCTTTTTCCTCAGATTTAGTGTTTTTATCTTGTTTTTAGACACCCTTTTTTGCAGTGCTTAGAGAACAAATCCACATTTTCATCAGCACCGTGGTCAGGGGAACCGGCAGAAGAATTAACATTGCTATTTCAATGAGCTAAACTAAAAGTCTGTCACGAATTGCAGGCGCTAGTAAATGAAAGAACTACATGCCCAGTTTCTAATGAAAAAAGAAGCAGCAGTGGCTGCATCTGACTGAACTTGCAGTTCTTTTTTCGCTACACTGCGCTGCTCAGATGCAGTGTTCAGGGCTCTGTCACTTCATGTGAACCTGGACCTGAAAATGTGATTGCTCTCTGGCTGACATAACATTGCATGATGTTGAAACAAAAATAGGCTTCACTAAAGCCATCAAAGTGCATTTATTCACAACTGTTCCTGGGGGAGGGTGCCACAGTGGAGCAGTGGTTAGCACAGTTGTACCAGTCAGCGTGGGCTTGTCTATGTGGAGTTAACATGTTCCCCCCATGTCTGAATGGGTTCTCCAGCTTCCTTCCATGCAAAGACGTGCACATTTGTAAGTTAATTCGGCAACGTAAATCACCCGTTGGTGCATACAGTTGTGCTCATAAGTTTACATACTCCAGCAGAATTTGTGTTTTTGTCCATTTTTCAGAGAATATGAATGATACAAAAATTTTACTTCCATTCATGGCTAGTGGTTTGGTGAATCCATTTATCATCAAATGTTTGCTCTTTTTAAATCCTACTGACAACAGAAACTATCCAAATGACCCTGATCATAAGTTTACATACCCTAGTT
>JAPQRP010000013.1:28850046-28869668 GCA_037367295.1 Apogon hyalosoma
GTTCAAATTCAAACTGTATGAACTATTAGGGTCCAAATACACAAAGAAATGAACCACAGACTCAGAAAAGTGGGTTTGGCAAAATATGAGCCCTTTAAATTAGAAAAATCAATCTCTCAATGTCTTCTTTGCAGAAACACCCATGTCCTTTTGAACATTTGTGACGAATATTGTGACGTCCGGATAATTTGAATCATAAAAACGACGGAACGTCACTTTGTCCATTTTACTGGATCAAGTCAGAATGTAAAGCACCTGTGAAACCAACCCAGAAATGTGAATCAGTTTTGTAAAAGCGCTTCTGTAAATTCCATCTGTTCATCAATTTGTAAGTTCTGTCAAAACTGGGCTTGTCTGTCCTCCAACATGTGTCTCATCTTTCCTGTGTTAAGTTTTTTTTGCTCTAAACTACATGCGTCGCAGCATATTTTCACTCCCTCAGCCCCTGCCAGTACGACTGATGGCACTCCTCCTTCCACACCACATTATTTAGTTAGTTTTGGATTGGGTTGGGTTAGTTTTGCATTTCTGTGTGTGGTTTCCCATGTTGTTCCCATCCTTGAGCTCACTGGAAACACAAGGTGACTGTTTTTAAAATGGAAAAATATGTAAAAAAAAAAAAAAAAAAAATTTGCATTATTTTCAAAAGCTGTAAGTTTGAAGGTTGTGGTTGCAAGACGGCCACGTCTCAATATGACACACCAATTATACTGTTCTCAAGATTGTTTCTCCTTGTTTTCATTGTTGTCTCATGTGGATAGTGATACTTTTGCACTTTTGACTTTATGCACAGTGTATCTGTCCCAATCAAAAAAGAATTTTGATAATATGTGCATATTTTAGATAATATTGAGCTGATTTCAAACTGTCAAACTGAAAATAGCCATTGGTGAAAAGCGTTTCAGTTCTGATTTTTACACATATTTAGCATAATGTTACTTCAAATATTATTTTGGGTGTCAACAGAGGGTGCAGGAGTCTTTGTGAATATCTAAAATTTGCATTAATAGGTGCTTTTTAATGCTTTTAAGACTGCCATTATAACAGGATGCCTTGGAGTCTTCATGTTTTCTTTGCAATAAAAGTGTCAGAAAATACCTTTTTTTGCCAATTATTTGCACCTTTGTTTTTAGGAAGAACTTAACTTAACCCCCCGGCCACACCCCTGAGTGACAGGCAGCAGAACCAACCAATAAAGATGGAAGACGCTAAACAGCACATTGGCCTCTGGCTGGAAATATGAGGACAAAAAAACCCAAGACGGAACAGTCGGCCGACATGAAGTATCAGACACACTCTGCAGGAAGGAGTTTTCTTTTCACCAAAGCACTTCCAACTTCTCACATGAAGCATGCGTTTGTCGAGATTCTGCTAGCACTTCAGCTAACACGTCACCCAGCTTGCGACAAACACGTCAAGTGCACATATACAATATTTCCTTCTTTCCTGAGTTTGTTTGCTCATGCAGAATGAAATTTGATCAGTATAGGTTTAAAATGAATGATGTTTAATCGTGATTAAATATCGAAATGAATCCACAGCGACCCTGTGATTAATCGGATTAAAACTTTTAATCGTTTGACAGCACTAACTATTATAATCTTTTGATTTGTATTTTTTTATTTTTGATTGGTATTACAGTTATATCGTACTGTTACCGCCACCGCAGAGGTTCTGTTTTCATCAGGGTTTGTCTGTTTGTTTGTTAGCACGATAACGCAAAAAGTTAAGGTGGGATTTTGATGACTTTCAGGAATTGTTGGTACTAGCACAAGGAACAAACGATTACGTTTTGGTGGTGGTGGGGGGGGTTCTCCAAGTGCTTTTCTAGTTATTCTTTATTTCTTTTTTTGTGTATTTTTTATTTCCGGGGAGGTATTTATATAAGCTTTTTTTGTGTTTTTGGTGTTACTTGCAGATACTTTTTTTTTTTTTTAATTTTTTCTTATTTGTGATGTGCAAATAAATAAATACTACATAATCAATAATCAGATTGATTATCGGTAAGAACACTATTAAAATCTTACACGGTTTGCCGTTTTAAGTTGAAAAGAATGGAAACTAATGGCTGCCAACCAAATGAAAAATCTCTCAGTGCAGCAGTTTATTTACGTGAACAAAAAAAAAGAAACAAAATGAATCACAAAAGCAGTGTTCTGTTCTTATGTAAAGCCTACGGACGTGACACATCAGGTGTTTTTGTTATATCTGTCTGCAAAGAGAAATCACTGCTGACTTAATGTCCCATCGCACAGCTCTCCTGTCTGTGTGAAATATGTAGGCTGGCTGTGACTCCTGCTCTTCTGGATGCAGACATCAGTGCTGAGCTGGTCCGGAGCGCTGCGAATTCCCAGTTCCGCTAATTAAAGCCCAGTTATAGACCCAAGCCCCTGAGCTGGCTCCGCAGACAGCTACATACATGCCCTTACAAAGATAATTGTGGAGAAATTCTGTCTCGGGCTTCAACGTCTCCTGCGCCCTCAGATGGCGCTGGCCTTGAAGGAAAATTACAAATGCAGCCTGATGAAGTATCTCCCCACGCTCTCAAACTACACAGCGGCTTCCAGAGGTCCATGTCACAGTTTCCAATTAAGAAGTACAAAGGCTGAAAGTTGTCAAATATTATTACTGAGCCAAGTAAGAATGTGAGAAACTGCTATTATTTGGTCTCCTGATGACCACGGAGCCACAGCGGCTTCCTCTTCCTCTTCTACTCAGTTTATTATTGTCAGACTTATTCTAAAGGCCTCTATTATAAGGGCTTACTTTACTTCTTATTAACCCTTAGGGGTCCACGGTCACGGCCCTGTGACTGAATCACATGACATTTTCAAGACGTCGTAGTGTCGGAAGTCGGTCACGTAGACGACTGGGGACGTGAATTCGAAAGTGCGGACTTGAAACACTCTCCCGCTTTTTTATTTTGATGTTGATAGAGCAAATATAAGCATAGATATGAGGTTTTGAAACAAACATGAGTAAAAGTAGGAAAATGAGGTGGGGCGGGCGTGACATTTGTTTCCATATCTTTGTCCTTTTTCAAAATGGAAAAAATTAGCCGAGTCCGCGGATTCTAACGCACAGACTGCATTAGCATTGCAGGTAAGGGTGAGGATGACCCCCACCTGAAACCTATTGTTTTTATGTTGAGTTATTGATATATTTACTGAAAAAGTCACTTTTTCTTCAGTTTTCTCTGTTTCTGATATAATAACTTTCAACTTGGATCTGAGCTTCTATGAACATCTACATGATCAGCAAATTAAATACAGGAAAAAATATGGTTTTCAATTAAAAAACACAAAATACAGGGGATAGAATTATAATAATTGGTAATAAATCATTTAAGAAAGGTTGAAAAAAAAAAAAAAAGGAAAATCTGCCAAAGTAACAGGGTCTTTATGTGTTACATATTTTAGATCAGTAGATGCTTTTGGTCACTGGAGGACATTTTAAGACCATAATCGTTACTATGTGTGTTCATTTGGACTATCACAATAACTGCTCCTTTGCGCCACATATTTATTGATTATATTTATCACTGCTTTTTTTTGCACATTTCTGATTTAATATATTTTTATACATGCATATTTATTTAATATTTAACACTTGATACGGTAGCTGCTACGTGAAACTGCTGCTAAACAAAGTTTCGTTGTATCATGTACAATGATAATAAAGCTTCTTCTTAAGTTTCTTTATCGGCATTGTCATGAAGGGTACAACTGAAAGGTAATAGGTTACAGATATTAAAACTATAATAAATAAATCTCCAAGCAGTGATAATCAGGCTCAAACATTCAGGTCTTATCAATAAAATTTGGGTAATATTGGATAAAATAAGACAGAAATAATGACAGAAACTCCATATGCACTGCATTGCCATGGCAACGGCATCTATATCGACAGATGGATGTATTCAAGACAATCTGGAGCAGATTTACTTTATTTAAAGTATGTACGAGTTGCTGACATTTTGTTTTTCAGGGCAACTGATCGAAATCCAAAAAAAAAAAAAAAAAAAAAAAAAAAGATATATCATCTGCATTTAAGTTTTAGCTTTATAATAACTTTTGGTCACTAATGTGAGTAAATGATACTGATCAACTGAACCAAAAAAGGAGTTAGTTTTTTCTAGTGCAATGCCGTTAAAGTGTGAAAAAAAAAAAAAGTCTTAAAAAATGGGTCTAAAATCCAAAATGACGGACTTTCTGTTGCAGTGAGGTCATGTGACCAGTAGTTTTTTTTGTTAATCTCGGGGTGATAGACGCATACCAGATTTCATTCGTTATTGTACGTGATGCTTTACTTTGATAGAGCTATCACATTAGGGGGCGCAAGTGAGTTATTTCTACAAACAACTTCTTCACAGATTGATGAAGAAGAAACGCCAGAGCTGATATTTCTGCCAGATTGAGTGAGTTTTTGACCATATTTCAAAATATCACGGAAGTGTGTGTTTGTTTCAGCCAAAAGAACAAGGAAGTTGTTTTGAAAAAAGGGGTTAAATATTTTTCTGAGCATTAATCATAAAGAAAAAATAAAAAAAAAAACCATTGTCATCCATATTTTCCTTATAATGTACACATTGTTTTTAGTTTGAAATAGGCACTATTTATCTTTGTCATTTCCACTTTCTTGGTGTGAAACCTAATATGATTTTTGTATTGTTACTTTGACAAACCCATTATACAGGGGTCAGCAACCCTTACAGTGTAAGAAGCCTGTTTTTTTTTTTTTTTTTCTGGAGCTTTAAAAAAAAAAAAAACACCCTGTAAGACTATTTTATTTCTGAGTCTAAATGATGACTTCCTCCCTTCACACACCAGAACAGACCTTCCTTCTGATCAGTTCCCTCATGAATGGATCAGTCTAACAAGAGCAGAGAAGATCTGACCTCAAATCAGCGGATCAGTAACACATCGACTCACATGAGGATTTAATAGAAAACTAATAAAAATATGTTTACAAAGCCGCTAATAAAGAGGAAGAGGCGTTGGTGTGAAACAAACTTGATTTTCATTTAACCCAAGGTCGATATTTTTAATCCAAGAAAAACAGTTCACTCGAGTCTATGACTTAAGTCGTACACGAAGGCTGTTCCGTCTATCGATTATGTAAAAATGTTTAATTATATTATTCTCTTTATTATTAACTGATCTATTCTGTGTCTGCTATGATAGTAGTATATATACAATATCTGAAAAGCAGTGTCCATCGGGTCCAGCGAGACCTTCTCTTCTGCTCTAAAGACTCGGAATCCCTGACCCACATTCACACTCTATATTTTTTTATATTTGTTCCATTAACATGTATGAAATTGTTTCCAGTATTCAATTCCATTGTATTCATAGAGCACATTTCATACACAAAGCAGACTCAGTGTGCTTCACAACAAGTATATAACATTAAATAATAAATAAATAAATAAATACAGGGCTTTACAGAATTAGTTGGATATGAAACAAACAAGTCAAATAAACAGCAGAAGAAGGAAATGGATTAATGTCCTGACCATCCCCCCGTCCTTAGACCCTCCTTCTTGGCAAGGAAAAACTCCAAAAACCCAGTGGGAAAAGAGGAACCTCGGGGAGAAGCATCCCTTTCAGTGTGGACTTTGCATGTTCTCCCCATGTCTGCGTGGGTTCCCTCCAGGTACTCCGGCTTCCTCCCACCTTCCAAACAGCGCTGTAGTGGTCCCTAGAGAAGTGGCTATTCTCTCATTTTTTGTCATTTTTTTTTTTAGTAGTCCATAAAAACACCCTGTGACTCCAGTGACATGTCAGACTGCTCTATTTAGTTATTCCCCAAAAATCCATCAGTTGTGTTTTCTCACTATTACAACATTATCATGACTTGATCAGGAGCAGTTTGTAGGTTTTACTGGACACACAAACAGCTGCATGAATGGAAATGGATTCAACATGAGGCAAACAGAGGATAACATTAGCCTTTCATAATGTTAGCTTTTCATAATGTTAGCTTTTCATAACGTTAGCCTTTCATGACTAGCCTTTCATAACGTTAGCCTACTCACATAGTTTAACTACTGGCGATACATCTTCTCTAAATGTGCAGTCACATGGTCCAGTAGTTAAAACAGTGACTCATTCCAAAACCGCCTTAAAACTGACCTCAGAGTGATGGATTCCATAAAAGTAGGTTCTCTTCACTTTAAAGACGTTTATTCTGCCTTTCTCGTTCTCGTTTCCAATAATCGCGCATCTTTCGATGAGACGTGCAGTGACCTGTCAATCAGCTGGTGTGGCACTGGCACCTGAGGCGTCCAATCAGGTTCCAGAGGTGGCCAGCGCTAGTTAGCAATATTTTCCTGGGCATGACCCGCCCTACTCTGCCTCTGATTGGCTCATCAGTCCTCATGCCTAAAGTTAACCAATCTAATCAGTGAAGGCAGCGAGAACTGGCCAATTAGAGGCAGAGGAGGGCGGGTCATGGCTTCACCATCCTGGGGGGAAAAAATGGGCAATTTTGCTCGGAAATATGACTGAATGGTGCACATCAGGGGGATTTAGAAGTGGGTATACTCAACGATGATGGAAAAATAAGTAGGTATACTGCGGTATACCCTGGATTACACCTCTGATCCATAGACTTGCACTAATGGCCCATAGATGTGAATGTGACAGTGATTGTTTGTTTCTATATGTTCAGCCCTGTGATGAACTGGTGACATGTCCAGGGTGACCCCCGTGACCCTAGTGAGGATAAAGCGGGCTCAGATAATGAATGAGTGAATGAATTTAACAGTTTGTAATAAATTTGTAAAATAACTACATAAATAAGTTGGATAGAACAAAACTGAGGGTGTGAAGTATATGGACCAACATTGTTTTTTTCATTTTTTTTCTGTACAAAAATGCTGTCTGAGGCAGGATTTTGCCTGAATCAAACGTTGTCGTGAGCACATGTTAACTTCTATAAGGTTATAAGGTGATACACAGCTTCATGAATTTAAAATGTGGGTTAAGTTGATAAAGCCCCATTAAAATATCTGCAAGTATTGGAATATGCTAGTTAAAACAGGACTCAGGAAAGGGAAATGAATCGTCGTTGGGTAGATAGGTAATTATTTTTAAAATATGTTAGTGTAGTTATTTAGAACATTTGATGTCTTAGAGATTATAATGTAAAATGTGTCTGTTATTGCATGTTTAAGGGCCCACATTTATAAGCTGAGGGCTGCTTCTGGAGTGCCCTATTACAAAATGTATTTAGTTGATTTTAATTGCAATGAATTTAACTGTTTGTAATAATTTTGTAATAAATTTGTTAAATTAGTTGAAAAGAACACCACTGAAGGTGTGGATAACATGGCCCGACACTGTTTTTTTTTTTTTTATTGTTTCTGTACAAAAATGCCCTGTAATCCTGTCTGAGGCAGGATTTTGCCTGAATTGAATGTTGGCGTGAGCACATGTTAACTTCTATAAGGTTATAAGGTGATACACAGCTTCATGAATTTAATCTTCTCCTTAAAATCCTGCTAAAATAATTGAAACTTCAGCACTTTAATGAAAGCAGAGGCGATGCGTAGGTGGGTTTTAGAGAGAATATTAAAAAAAAAAAAAAAAAAAAAGGAATCACGGATGACTTTGTCTGTTAAAACAATAAGTGCCCGGCAGACTTTAATGCTCTCGAGCTGAGGTAGTGGGAAGTACATACAAGACGCGCTGCCGGAGCTGTAATTCATCTCTAACCGGCTTCACAGACCCTGTAGCACAGCTGGTTGAGTCATCCTGATTTGACATCTGCAAACACCTCGCTTCACCTCACCCAGGTCTGGATAAATAGAGGAATTATGTCGTGAACAAAAGACGGGATAACCCCAATTATTCCAAACTGCTGCTGGGATGTCTGTTCAGTGTGATGAAGGCAGTAAAATGGGTTTTCTCCAGCGTTATTTTTTATTATGCGGTGACCTTTTAACAGAGATGAAAGAACGACGCTGCACTCCAATCAATCAAACTCATAAATCCTTAATCCCACAGCGAGGGGATCAGAAAAGACGAGAGGAAAGGGCAAACACCAAACGCCATGTGGGTGAGGCTGAAAAACATGTTGCCTTTTTCTGTAAAGTCAAGTTTTCCACTTAGTTTTAAAGGAAAATCCCACTTATTATTCACTTCTGGAGCAATTACCCCTGTCTCTGACCAATTTTTATTCCCCACAGTAATTCTGAAACTCACGTAATAACTTTTTTTTTTTATCATTTCATTCTCTTGGTGTTTTTCTGCAATCTTGATGGTGCCAACGTCTGCAAATTAGCTGATGTAACTGCCCCCAAATAAAGTAAAACTGAGAGGAAACTTCAGTTTTTCCAGCACAGTTTACATGAGATCAGTTTTAATGTTCGTTTTCTACTTTTGCAGGTCTGAAATAACGGGAAATGTGTTATTGAATGTGGATAATAAGGTCTGAATTGACAAACCAGGCAAAAGGGACTGCAGATGAAAAGTAGTTATTTTTACTAATTCTGGCACATTTACATAAGTGTATTTTTTATACAGCAATGTTCATAAATGTACATTTTCCCTATTAAATAAATAGAGAGAGAAAGAAAGAGAAATAACAAAATAAGAGAAAGTGTAATTGCAGTTTCATGCTAAATATAAATAATATCTATTACTGTGGAATACCCTGTACAAAGTGGGTTGATTTTAAAACAGTATAAATATATATTTCTCTAAATAGATTCAGCAATCTATTTAA
This sequence comes from Apogon hyalosoma, assembly GCA_037367295.1. Classification (NCBI taxonomy): domain Eukaryota; kingdom Metazoa; phylum Chordata; class Actinopteri; order Kurtiformes; family Apogonidae; genus Apogon; species Apogon hyalosoma. The sequence continues at coordinate 28,858,777 of JAPQRP010000013.1, forward strand.
CCCCTAACCCAGGTAAAAGCAATTAAAGTAAAATCTGCACAAATATGGCAACAATTATACAGATATATATGAACTTTATTGATCCCCGGGTGAAATTCACCTTTTTCATCAGCTCAAAAGAATGAAAGAAAGGATGCACAATCCTAATTATCATTGAATCCTTGTATTATCTGGGTCAAATTTTAAATAAAAAATGTACAAGAATGAAAAATACCTTCATCTGGACCCACACATTTTTATCCACAGAGGCTGTTCAGGGTCTAATGTAACCCATATCTGTTGGTTTTAGACTCCAACGAGGCTCAAATCACAGAAAATTGTGATTTTAGAAACTATACATCTCAAACTCGGACTCAGTTTAATTGTCATTTGATCAATGGTACATGATAGAATAATGAAATAATAGTAATGAAAGAGTAAACTCTAAAATAGAATACATAAACAGGAAGTAGGGAAGAATAAAACTACTATAAAAAAACGTCAAAAAAAAAATTAAGATAAAAAATGTACAACATTTCACAGAATGCAGCAATAGTAGTAGTTAAAGTGGTGGTGCATAAGCAGCAGCAACAGGGAAATAAAGTGGCAACAGTAAAATAATAGCCCCCGTTGAATTCAGAATTTAAAAAAATAAACATATCATGTTGAGTGATTTTAATGTCAGATGGAGGAGGCTGCTGGCCAAAATATTCACCAGTGTGTGAAGAATCAATACATAATGAGCACCAGATGTCAAATATTATGTGAACATTTAACATAAACACTAATTAAACTATATTTTCACTTTCATAAACTGTGCAAACTCTCTGAATATTAAACGTACACAAGCCGTGATGACAGCTTCATTCTAAAATGCGTCAGAATTTAAGTGCAGTTTAATGTTATTGGCTTTTTTTTTTTTTTTTCATATAGAAGCAAAATCAGCACCAAAACAACATAATTATCCTCTAAAGTAAGATATTTGGTGGATAAATTCTCCCCTGCTGTTAACGTTAACCTGGGCGAGAACATTCTGGTCCTCGCCGTGCAACCATCTGCAGCTCTACATGCCAGTCCACAGGGTTTGTACTCACGACCAGAGGGAGCTCCTGCCCTGTGTGATGACCCCCGTGAACTTGGTGAGCCTCCTGGCATCCACCTCGAACCACTGCAGAGGGTCATCTCTCCCTGCACACCAGGCCCCGTCGTAGAGGTCATCTTCATAAAGGCCAGCCTGTAGGGAGAGCAGCGTTTTAGTCCACACAGTCCATGCACGGTGCAGAAAAAAACCCCACAAGAACAGCACTTCTTATGCCTTAAAATGTGCATTCGAAACACTTCTGTATTCTCCCTGGTGTGAAACATTCAGACTTCTGATTTATCCTCAATGCTGTTTAACTTTTGAAGGAAGGAATGTTTTATCGAAGGCTAGAACCCCTTAACGCCAACTGTCGCAAATTTGCACCAAACCGTTTCCATTATGGCATCAGTTGACATGTTTTCCCCCATGGCAGTTCGGGTATATACGATACATGCCTAGTCAGGACACTAAAAATAATGTTGTTCCATCAATAACACCATTTCAATCAGCTCAGACAAGAAAATCTATTTTATTAATTTTTCATTAATTTTTACCGTTATGCCTGTTGCAAATTTGCAACATATAGCTATAGTTAAATTAACAATCTCTCCACTTAATTTAACATCTGCTTGAAAGCAAAAACACAAATAATTTATATTTAATATACTTGTGTATATAAATTCAGGTGTTACGGGGGTAAAAAGCACAATACAACCACCAACAAAAGCAAGTGCCCGAAGCAAATTAAAAACAAAGACAACCAAAAAAACATAACGCGCCCGCACTTGAAACCCCTCGGCCTTCAGTCCACGCCAAAGTTTTTGCACATATGGACTGACAGATGATGAACTGATGACAGTACCCTGGGCTGAGGGTAATAAATGTATACTATTACACAAAAGAAATACTTCATACAACTTGAGTGTTATTTACCGTCCAAAAAGGAGTGGGAAGAAGTAAATCCTTATTTGATCTCACCCAGTATTACAGTACCATATGGGTACTTCTACGGAACTGGTTCCTAAAAGCAGGACAGAAGGACTAAAAATTCAAACCAGATGTAGACAAATGTTACAAAGCAAGTTTGGAAGCACTTTGGGTCTATTTTAAAAATAAATACTTACTGAGATAAAAGAGAAACTACATTCCAGATAAAACACATTTTTATTTGATGTCCAATTGCAAAAATCTGCATGTAACACAGACAACGGGTTTCTATAATGAACTCCCTCGTCTTATTACTCCCCTATCATCATTGATTATTATTATTATTATTATTATTATTATCTGTCTGATACAGTACACTATCTCATAAGTGAGCATTTGGATCTGTGCAATAACTATTTTATATGTTTTTAGCTGTGTTTATGTTTTAGCTGTCTATGTTTTAGCTGTGTTCTGTGTTCATGTTTTGTTTCTTTCTGTTCATGTCTTTTTTTTGACTCTGTGACTCAGGGAAACGCACAAGAATTCCAATGTACCTATAATGCGTTGTTTCTGTGCAAATGGCAAATAAAGTCTATTGTATTATATTGTATTGTATTGTTTAGTATTGAATTGCATTCTATTCTATTCTTTTTCTGTCAGTTTTTTTCTCAATACCCACACTATTACACAAGGCAAATCCACAGACAACTCAGTGATATTGGAGTTTTCCCCTGAAATTATGCCTAGTCAGTATTCCCGCAGCGCATGGATGATTCTGCATGCAATGATCAGCCCGACAAAACCGAGGGAAAAAGGACACGGAAATGACGAGCTACTATTTCATCCAAAAGCTATTTATTCTCTCACATGTACATTTTTGGAACCGAAGTAAATATCCAAGGCAGAGTGTTTCACAAAAATGACAGCTGTTGCAAAATCACTCGGGATTTATATGCGCTTAAATGGGAATGTTCCGCATGTAACGCGAGTGGACACGATGAGTTACCCACAAAACCTGGAATGAGACCGTCGATTTCTGAAAAACCCGCATGTCTGCATAAAAAAAATCATTTGGACCATCAAATTTAACACAGTGTCTTTATTTATAGTCTACATAAGACCATTTACAGCCATGTTTTCAGATCAAATGCCCTGACACCAAGGTAGATTTAACTGTCCCAATTTTGGTCCCAATATTTGATTAAAAATTAATTAATTCTTGCATTTATCAGACGTCATCATCAGGTACATCCTGGCAGAAAATATATCTAAACCAGCCCGGGTCATATTAATACCGATATCTAGGGACTGGAGTTAGTAAATGTGTCGTTCCTGTTTTTAACTTCATTTCCCATCATGCAGCGTGGCACCGCGCTTCCGGTCAACCGAGCAACGTGATTGTGAGGCTACGGTATTCCAAAATGACTAATATCTCCCAAAATATCTGTCCTATCAACTTGATGAGATATTTAATGTGGAGATGGGACTATTCCTCAACTGCAGGTACTGAATTGGCCAGTTAAAAATGTCTTAATTTCTCAGAACTGTGCAGACACACACACACACACACACACACACACACACAGTATTATGATATATGATTATGTGGTACATTGAAACCAATAGAATGCTTATAATTGTTCTTCAAAGACTTTTTTTGGCATAAATCCCACTTATGCACAGTCACATTACGTCACTGCCAAAACAAAATATTCCATTTTATTTCCTGATGAGGTGATGTTGTTACCAACTGATATTGATTCCATTTCAGGTGTTGCTGTTAATTTGTGCTTAGAGACCTGAAAACGTGAAGGATGTGATTTTACGACATGACTCACGTCCTGTTTTCTGTGGACGTGAAGTCAACATAACCCACGGTTCTCGACTGGTCTGGTTTTAAGACCCTCGTTCCCCTGGTGAATCAAGTTGTGACTCACTTTCATAGAATTTATAGAAATCAAGCAGATGCATTTCTCCAAAGCGGGCCTGCGAACACATGTAACATAATATCAACGTGAGCTTTCGTTTTAAATGAAATTGACTCATGAGTAATCACAAGCTGAGTGGACATCATGACTGTGCGACCATTTGCAGACAAAATAAGTAAAGCTCAAACCATCTGTTTTCACTCACTGCCAGATGAAACTGGAGCGCATTTGGCTGATAAATAACATTTCAGTCTCAGTCAGTGTTCTAAATTCATATCTGACACAATCTGAGGCATGTTGGCAGTAGGTTTTCTGTGTATGTACTGTACCCGTTGGGGGCAGGTAACCGTGGTAACCTCTACTGGCATGCGTGTAATAGCACATGTAAACATTGCTGTGGTACCATGAACTGTACTAATGTGTGTGTAGTACTGCCTTCTATACGATACTACTGGATGGTAGCTGTGGTCTGTTCAACTTGTCAAAGCAGTAACAGACTATGATGGCATTGCATTATGGGATATTTATATTGGCGAAGTGTCCAGAGAGTGAATACTATGTAATTTGCATATTGTTGATTTCATACTATGGTTTCAGACACAGTTAGCCTATGAATTTAACCTGTTAGAATGACCTTTCAGACACCATCCTTGTCTATTAACATATCAGTTTCAATGAAATGAATGCATTACCGTGGCAACAGACACCTACTGCACTGGGATCCAACCCAGGACGTTCTTGCAAATGGTGCATGACGGTGTTGGTATTAGTTCAACTGATCTCAGACTCATCGAATGGTTACGTTATGTTACGTTACGTGATGCTACGTGTTTTAATTAAATGAGTGCATTACCATGGCAACCGACACCTCCTGCACTGGGAATCAAACCCAGGACTCAGGACCTTCTTGCAAATGATGCATGACAATGTTGGTATTAGTTGGAGTGACCTCAGACTCATTGAATAGTTATGTTATGCTACACTACGTCACATTATTTTATGCTATGCTATGATATGATATGCTATGATATATGTGCAGATAAAAATTATCGTTGCCATCATTCCCCTTCAATATTAATGGTCATGAAGTACAAGTTTTACACAAGATGAGACATCTGTTGAACAAGAGTTTTGGAAATCAATTTTGTTTCTATCCATTTTTCATCCAGCTTTTATAAATCAAGATCTTCCTCATAAAACCTGAAAACCTAACACTGGAACAGAAGAGAAACTCTGGTCAGTCCCTCGTACATCTTTGCTTCATGCCTGGTATGCGCTGCTTACACAATAAAAAGCGTTGTCCTATTTATGTATTTCTGTCCCATCCATGGAGGTTTCGTGTTGGGAAGCTGTACTACGATGCAAAATGAAAAGATAAGATAATAAAACCGGGTAACGAGCCTATAAGGAGTAGAAATATTTGTGTCGAAATGTAGGGAGTGAAAGTCAGAGATTGTCAGAAAAAAAAAAAAAAAGTAGAGACGTGAGATGAAGTGAGAAACTATGCTTTTCCATTGCCAACATCATCTCACATTAAGGTCTGTTTAGCTGTTCTGGTGCTTCTCAGTTGAATCACATGTTCTTCATCAGCGGGCGGAGTTTGCCCAATCGTCAATTACAAATTTAACTCGAAGTCGAAGATGAGCTGTAAATCTCAACCTCTCAACATCTGCTCCTCGGAGAAAACCACAATCTGAACCTCTGCTATTGGTGATTACGTGAGCTCCACCTTCTATTAAGAGTCGGGCTAAGTGTTGGCAGAGGATGTGGTAAAGTATGCAAGAATCAACAAGTTTATCATCGCTGCAAGCTGACAAAAATAACCGATCAGTGTTTGTCTGAATGTGCTGCCCAGACAAGAATCAGATAAGACAGATAAATGTGTCCTCTTGGTGTGTATCTAAGATAAAAACGCAGCAGAGCGAGGCTGGGAGATTTATAAAACAGGTGCGTGTTTTATTACTGGATAATGGGAGTGGATGAGGATAAAGCATGAGTCAGAGAGGAATGAGTCCGGAAAACACTGCCTGGACTTCTTCTATCTGAACATTCCTGAATTCTGTGCAATGTTTCATGATTAAAAAAAAAACTGCAGACTACACTCTCTGCAGTGGCTTTACCTTTAGCTACTACTACGGTGTGTCGGAGATATTTTGTCACCTTTTTCAATAAAAACAAAATGAAAAAAAAAACCAAAACAAAACAAAAAACTGCAGAGTCTGATACGAAGACGCTCTACGATGTTTAAATGTCCACTTTTCTTGTCTTCGGATCCTTAAAAATCCTTCATGATCGCTTTTTTCTTGCTAATTTTCCTACTCTCACGCAGCTTTCATCTGTGACATGTTAAACGTGTAGAGTTCAGTTCAGCTGTGTTGAATTAAATCAATATATCTGCAAAAAAAAGGGGAAAAATGCAGTAGTTGACAGATTTGATATGAGTTAAAGTACATTCTGAATATTGGAAAGCAGTAACTAAAGCCAAACTGCAGCTGTTTTATGTCCTGTCGGATGGACATGTATGTAAAAGTTAACATTATGCACTGAGGAGTATCTGACTGGATTTTAGTGCTGATTCTGACAAGTGCAGATCAGAGAATTAATGATATTTCAATGAACTTTTGACATTTAATTGAGTAAAAACATCTCTTACACATTGTGCAAATAGAGACAGGGCCAGAAATGAAAGCAACTGAATTGAACAGGTTTGACAGATTAGGGCAAACGGACAATAAAATAATATCAGGAGAAAAAAAGTTGCAATTTTTTTAAGAGGAGAAAAAAATACGATCAAAATTATCAGCTGAAACCCCCCAAAAATGCATATCTTTTCAACTTTATCGAAGTCTTCAAGCTTTAAAAGATTTTAATTATTTGTGAAAACTACATGAAACTCTAATTTAAGGAGACGACCTGTATCCCACATTTTAACATTCCTCTATTATCCCTTTATTTATGAGTTTATTTTTGTAAAATTACACCTTTTTCTGAAATATTACAGCGTTGTCCTCTCAGTCTCCCCAGAGTATCGTATTTTAACACTTGGCTCAATATTCCATCATAAATAGGATGAAATTAGTCGAATGAAACACGTTTAAAGCATTTACTGATCTTAACCACTTTCAGCAGATGAATAATAATGTGTGAAAATTACATAAAGAGAAAATCAATTTGTTTTACTCATTCAGTCACTTGATCCTCTTGACCTTCACCGGAATTAAGCAGCTCAGAAAATGGATGGATTTTAAAGTCATTTGTTTCAGTGATGAATAACTTTGCAGCTGTAATTTTACATAATATGTCCAATGTGCTACGCGACTGACTCTGTTCGATGTGTAAAATGAATTAAAGGTGATTAAGAAAATCCAACTAAATTTATCAAAGTTTTAGGAAATGTAACTAAATCTTCCAATTTTTCACAGTACATTTGATTACTTTTCATACCACCAGTGTGCTGCAATTACATGTAGAGAACAATGCACAGATCTCTTTACATTTCCCCTTTATTTGCAAGTAAATGTTCCTAATGCCATTAACATATTTTGTGTCAGAGCAGAAATTAGAAATCACAATGAAAATGTCTATTATATCAATGTCAGTGAAATGACTGGATTACCATGGAAAGTCACAATAAACCTCTGAGAACATGCAGACTCTCATTCAGCCCACACTGGGATCAACGACCTTCTTACAAATGAGGCCTGACAATAAGATCAGTAGAACTAATACCAACAGATTCACTGAATGGCTATGCTATGTTGTGCTAAGCTATGCTATGCTGCATTAGGTTGTGCTGTGCTTTGTTATGTTATGCTATGCTATGTTATGCTATGCTATACTATACTATGTTATGTTGTGCTATGCTATGCTATGGTAAATTTGTTATGTTATGTTATGTTGTACTATGCTATGGTGTGTTTTGCTATGCTACATTATGTCATGTTATGTTGTGCTATGCTATACTATGCTATGTTATGTTATGTTATGTTATACTGTACTATGCTATGGTATGTTTTGCTATGCTATGCTATATTATGTCATGTTATGTTATGCTATGCTATGCTATGTTATGCTATGCTATGTTATATTATGTCATGTTGTGCTATGCTATGTTATGTTATGCTATGCTAGGTTATGCTATCCTATGCTATGTTATGCTATGATATGCTATGTTGTACAATGTGCAGATAAAAATCACCTTTGTCATCATTTCTCCCCATTATTAATGTTCATGATGTACAAGTATAGGTTTTGCACAATATGAGACATCCGCTGAACAAAAGTTTTGTAAATCATATTTTTTTCTATCCATTTCTTTTCTCAGCTTCTATAAATCAAGGCTTTCTTCATAAAACCTGAAAACCAAAAACTGGAACCGAACAGAAACTAAAACTAGTCACTTTCTCAAAGTGAAAAATGACTCGTGCTGAAACTGAGCAGAAATTAAAAGCCACAATGTAAATGTCAAAACTTAAAGCATGTCTGGTCAAAGTGAAAACTCTCTGAATATCAAATAAACGTGTCTACAGCTTAAATCAAACTGGAAATAATCCCCCGGTCCAGCGATCCAGCGCTCAACATCTGCTTTGTATGTGTTCGTCCTGATTTCCAGATAATTACTCTGCAGAACGGACACTATCTGTGCCTCTTTATGATCCCTGACACTCAGATGCACAGCTCCAAAACAACAAATCCTTTGTTTTGCCGGTTTCCTGAAACGTAACACCACCGCCGTCTTGAGTGAATTAAGAGTATGTGTGTGTTTCATTAATTGTGCAGTGGGATTCCGCCTGCAGAAGATGAGGCTCGCTGCAGACTGTATGCAGCCTAATACCCTCAAAGCACATCTTGCACTAACAGGAAATTCCTCTCCTCCCAGATGCCAGTCCTTTTTATTAGGTTTGGGGATATGCCCTCAGTTTGATGGCACCAGTATTACTTTCTCTGTCAAGTTAGCTTCGGGGTATTAAAATACACTGTGAGCTGAAACACAATGATAATGTCATCCACATTTAATGCAGCAGAAGCCAAATATCCCTGCCGACATCATTCCTGTGGAGCTTAAACGTGAACTTCGACTGATCCTGAAAATTAAACGATGCTATCTCGCCTTCATTTTTCTTTTGTATTGCTCTTTTGTCGCGAGAATGACACCGGTGGAAGGTGATATTGCTGTGGGTAATATATGAGCGTGGGCTTTTCTCACGTTCTGTAAGCACGCACAAGCCACGGCGGCATCTTTACATTCCTGTCTTACCTGAATGTTAAGGCGACCTCTGTGTGCACCGAGGCCGTAGCGTCTAATCGTCGAAGCGTGAAGCTGGAAGTCATCGATCTTCAGTGTCTCCAGTCCCATCGGAGGGCATTCTGGAAGAAGGAAAAATTGACCCGTGATTGTAATTATACGTATCGTCTGTAACGTACAGAGGTGTTCCTGTCTGCGGTTGTTAATGGGTTAATCTGATGTGAAATATGTGAAGCTGTTGTGAAGCATCACTCATACACAAGGCAATTCAAGTGCTTCACAAAGGCATAGAAACACATGAAATTCCATTAAAGTCACAGAGAACGACTGGTTCCAGGCACAACAAACCCCGCCCCTCACATGTATTGTAGTTTACTTTGGCATCGATCCAGCTGATGTCATCATATCAACTGCCTTTATATATGTGACAAGTTTGAAGTAAATTGAAACAAAACTGATGTTTTTATATGAAATTGCACCCATTATAAGTAAATGGGAGAAAAAAAAAAGATTTTAAAAAAGTTGCCAAAAATTTCAACTTTGACCTACTTTTCCCAAAATGTAATGACATCTATTCTGGGTCACTGGCAATCTATAAACCCACACTGGTATGAATTCAACCAATGGTTTTGCTGCTAGAGTGTTAACAAACAAACAAACATACCAAAACAATACCCCTGCCTCCCCGTCGGGGGGCGGGGTAATTCAAAATTAATCAAAAGGAAAGTGCAGAAAGGATAAAAATAAAGCAATAAATTAAAACTAGAACAAGAGACAGTTAAAACAAAAGCTAAAAACAGTCGATTCAAATCAGTCAAAACAGTTAAAACTGTTAGTTGCAGTGGAGGTATTAGAATGGAAAAAAAAATAAACTAAAGTCTTATTCCACCTTTAGCTTTGTGGTTTTTCAAGCTTGAAATACACACACTTATTTGTTTCTCATCCTCTCTTCTTTGGATAAAACAAGAAATAACAAGAGATATATTTAAACGTAATGTAACATGTGCACAGCCTTACAAAACATACAGAAAACCTGAAGTCAGTGGGTTGTAAAAGTTAAATTCACTATTTATTGTGACCTCTGACCCCATGACAAGAGGCAGCACAAACAATTAGAAACATCTGAAATATGTTGATTGAATCCTGGTAAACAATAAAGGAAAATGGAAGCAATATATTTATTATTGTCAGAACAAAAGCATTAAAGATATGTTAAGTGCAACGGGAAGTCACATTAAATACAACCACTTTGGTTTCTAGAAGCTGTTTTTACCTTGGAACCTTTGTTTTTCCTGCTGTTCATACTTCACATACATCAATATCTATATCAATATTTAATATGGATCCAAATACAGAGACTGAAAAATGCATATGTGTGGACATTAGAACTGTACCAAACCAACAAACATGATGTTGGAGCAGGACGTTTGCACAGTCCCATATGCTGAATTGTTAATAATGTTTAAATTCAGTCACGACAATAATCAACAGTCATCGCCTGAAAAGCTTTTTCCAGTAACATCCTAAATCACATTTAATTAATTTCTTTACTGTCCAGTGAAAAGCACATAGGGATGAATGTGCGGATTTTTATTTTTCTCATTAAAGGAGTGATATTTTGCTTTTTTAATGGAATTATGTGGTTTCCAACCTTACCCTGTGGTCTCCATAAACTGTAAATGCTCTGCTTGGGTCTGAATTCTTCATTCATTCAACTCCACAGGTCCATCTT
>JAPQRP010000013.1:28885957-28899050 GCA_037367295.1 Apogon hyalosoma
CAAACCACTAGCCACGAGTGAAAGAAAAGTTTTTGTATTATCATTCATATTCTGTGAAAAATGGACAAAGAATCACAGATTCTGCTGGGGTATGTAAACTTATGAGCACAGCCGTATTTCAATGTTTCGTCCATAAAACAGACAAAACAACAAACAGAACAGTAGGAAATCCAGATTTAAGCTGGTATTCTTTTTGCTGAGAAGCTGTTTTGGATCAATATTGTGTCTCTAACCACTCAAAGACTCAAACAGCCACCACCAGCCACAAGCATCTACTGATCTGAGGTTTTTAATAGCTCCTGAAACACTGATTCTATCAATGCATGAAAATAAATCTGGCAAAATTCCCCACTTTTCATGGTCATCAGATGTGGCCCATTTGGATGTTCAGAGACTCTGTAGTTATCGTGGAAACACCGTCATCTTCTACAACATTAATTCACCAGTAAAACCCATGCACATGCTTGTATTTACGTTCATTTAATGACGTATTTTGTTCAGTTTCTCTGCTTTGATAAAATAACCTCAGAATTTACTCTGAGATTTCTTGAACATGTACATGACCTGTACATTAAATTCAGGAAAATACCATGTTTTCGCTGCAAAATGCAGAGGATAATATAATTAAAAGCGATACATCGCTTAGGAAAGGCTAAATGAAGAGAAAAAAGCATTTGGAAATCACAACAAAAATACTTCCAGGTCTTTTAGGGTTAAATTTGAAGGATTATTCCATTTTTGGTACATTTTACTTCTATTCCATTACAACTCAGATGAAAATATTGTACTTTTCACTCCATTTTTTGTGCTTAATTCAAGATTTTATTTATTTATTTATTTATCTATTGCTTAATTCAGGTAAAAAAAAAAAAAATCTGCCAATGGAACAAGTGAAATTTATCTTGATAAGATTTCTTGAAATAAGATTTTCCAGATCTATTGTCAAAAAATAAGTTCTTATATCTCACTGAAAAGTTACTCTTTGGTGATTATGTTGTATTTTAAGTGTGATTTTTGTCCAGTGTAAGATAAGATAAGATAAGATAAGATAAGATAAGATAAGATAAGATAAGATAAGGCTGTATTTATCCCACTGTGGGGATATTTCACAGTTGTGGTAAAAAAAAAAAAAATGCTGATAAATCTCATATGATAGAATAAATGTTTGGAAAACTTTATTTGGAAGTTGCCACAAAAATAGCTCTGGATCTTTAAGGGTTAAAGTTATTTCATCAAACAGATATAACTCCATCTGGAGAGCGTTTTGTTGATGAGTAAAAATGCTTCCTAATCTGTTACAGAAAAGTCACTGTCTTTTTTGCATGTGTGATTAAATACACGGCAAATTATTTGATTCTTACCAAGATTAAAAACCAAAAGAAAAACTTTGATTTAGAAGTGTTAGATAATTAACCTTGTTTTAAAAGTTAATTTCTTACTTTAAGTTTATAGGTTACAGACCCACCTGTTCTCAGCTGCATTTGAATACACTTCTTATTCATCAGTTCAGATCTGCTCTGTTTCTTTGAAGTTAAAGTTTTTATCTGTTTAGCTGTTTTATGTATTTGGGTTTTGTTTTTTGTTTTTTTAATGCCTTTACTTTTTATTGCTGCTGTAATGCTTTTAATGTTTTATGTAAAGCACTTTGAATTGTCTTGTACCTGAAATGCGCTACATAAATAAACCTGCCTTACTTTGCCTTAAGTGTTCATACATCTGTAGACATGCTTATTTCTAGATTTATTATTATAACTTTTATTTAACCAGGTAGAAAAGCTCACTGAGATTAAAAATCCCCTTTTCAAGAGTGTCCTGGCCAAGACAGCGCCAGCAGCAGAAATCACAGCCAAACATCCACACAAAAAATATACATAAACACAATAAAAGTCAGTACTAAAAACAAACTTAAAACCTATAAGAACATAGATATAAAACATCACCATTACTTTAAAAGGTACTAAAAGTATAACAACAATGTTGCTTAAAAGCATCTCTGGGCTCTTTTTGTTTGATATTCTGTTTGTTTTCTTTTCTTATATTCCTCATTTATTAGGTCTTATTTATTTAATTTTAATTTTTTTCGGTTTTGTTTATTTGTGTTTGTCGTTTTCTGTCTTTCTGCCCAATTTACCCAGTTCTTCTTCTAGTTATTGTCACCATTATAATTATCACCATAGCTGTTATTGTTTGTATTGTTGATATTTTCTTGTGAGGGCCTTCACCACCTTCTTTTTCCTTGCCCCCCCCATGTGATGTTCGGCATTGAAATGTGGTTCAACAAAAATCATAATAAAGACAGTAGAATAGACTGCCATACTGCTGATATGATGCTGGACAAGACAAGTTTAATAAATAAATAAAAGCATCTCAAAGCAGAACCTAATCCAATCAATTGGAAAAACATCTACACCCACATTCGTCCTTTTCCCATTGATTTAAAATGACTTTGAATGTATTAAAACAGACCAGCTCCCTCAGTTTTATCTTCTTTTTTTTAAGTTCTTCCAGGTAGTGGGAGCAGAACATTTAAAAGCTTTCTTTCCCAGTTCCGTTCTGACTTTCGGAACCCCGTAAAGATAACAGATCCTGGGAGCGGAGACTGATCTGAATTCAAGAAATCTTGTCAAGTGAAATTATCTTGCCACGTGGACAGATATTTCACTGGTTTTGAGTGCCTTTGTCCTCAGATTTCATGTTTTTATTTTGTTTTTAGACCGTTGTTTTTTTTTTTTTGTGTGTGTGTGTGTAGGGATGAAACAGGTTGTTGCGTAAAATGAAACCACACCAAACCCATATATCCCCAAATGGAAGTGATGTGTCTCCCTGATGTTCCACCTGCAGCAGGTATCTCTGCTCAGACACGTGAAGCTACATGCCCGAAACATGAGGTCACTGTCGACGCAGCTGTTCCGCGTTATTATTTGCGACCAAACCTCCATCGCCCTCACGCCTGTTTCTGCCCTCCAATCACCTGAGAGGATCACACGCTTCCGAGCCTGCTACCGCATGTGCTGAGCCGTGCATCCACACAGTACCCAGACTGTAAAGGGTCGGCTCATCGCTTTCGGGGAAACGTGATTTTCACATGTGTTCTGGGCTGCTAATGCAGTCCGGACCCGGTCTCTAATCCGGCAGATGAAGACACGCAGGAACCAGGCTCTGATCTTTCAGTACAGGGAGGAGACAACCTGAGGAGGACATTGTTGTTGTTTTCCTCGGCTCATCCATCACCGTGTGAAGTGAATTTAGCCGATCTTTTGAAGCTCTGCCTTTATATTTTCGTTAAAGTTCATGGAGCTGCACGGACGTCTGCAGTGAATTATTACTGTAATGTGCACGTTTGGTACCAGTGTTTGTGGAAAAAGTGGTTACACTGGAAAAAATCTAAATCTTACCAAGTGTATTTTTCTCATTTCTAGTCCAAATATCTCATCACACGTAAAATAAGACAGAATCACCTAAAGAGGAACTTTTCAGTGAGATATAAGAACTGATTTATAGACAATAGATCTGGAAAATCTGATTTCAAGAAATCTCCCCAAGATAATTTTCACTTGTTCCATTGGCAGATTTTTTAAAAATTTATTTATTTATTTTTTGCTTAATTCAAGCAAAAATATCTTGTATTAAATGTTTTATTTGTTTTTAGAGGGGTATTTTTTCCACTGTAACAACTGGAATGCATTAGTTACTGATCAAGAGTGGTACATCTGAATATATTCATTTCAATATAAAGCTTATTCAAGAACACAGATCTGACTTCAGTGGAAAAAATCTAAATCTGACCTAGTGTATTTTTCTCATTTCTAGTCCAAATATCTCATCACACTTAAAATAAGACAGAATCACCTAAAGAGGAACTTTTCAGTGAAATATAAGAACTGATTTTAGACAATAGATCTGGAAAATCTGATTTCAAGAAATCTCCCCAAGATAATTTTCACTTGTTCCATTGGCAGTTTTTTTTTTTTTTTTGCTTAATTCAAGCAATTTTCAAGCTGCTACCTGATTTCAGACGAAAGCGAAAACTTTCACGACAGGGCGAGATCATCAGCTACACACTGACATCTAGTGGCGGCGCTGTGTTTATGACGCCGCGACAAAAGTCTCTGCAGGACTCTGTGGCCTCTCGGCTGTTGCCTGCTATGATGACAAACAAGGAGATAAATCTTATTCTTTATGCGGTGTAGGTGTTGGAAGCTTTTAAGAAGGAGTGCAGACTGTCTTTGGGACTGATAAAAGCATAAAATAAAGCTTTACTGCACTCAGGAGAGGCTGGTATTGAAATTACAGAGATGTTTTCTCAAGTTGTCAGCGCTAAAAGATGGGAGTTCTTGTACCTGCTTTTGCATCTGCGTTGGGTTTTTCCGTTTTTTCCTTTCCCTTGGGTACCTTCTTGGCGGGGCTGTGATCCTGACCGTCAGATATCGAGGCCACAGGCTTCTCCAGGCTCTGGACCTGGTTGTACTGTTCTCTTGTCAGCAGCTCCTGCATGTAATAATCCTCATCCTCACCGGTGGAAGCGTGGCCGAGGTCTGCGAGCCCCGCGAGGAGTCCCAGCAGAACCAGGGGGGCGAAGAGGCTGAGGCGCCGACTTGTCATGACCCCGGGGCGTTTAACTCCGGCTGAGAATCCTGACGCCGTCTCCAGAGGAGGCTCCTGCCAGGCTGCGTCCCATCAACTGTTCTCCTTCCTATCCCTTCCCGCTCCAACACAAAAGAGTTCACAAAGTTCTCCGAGCGCTCCAAGTCACTGACGAAAGCAGCGGAGCCAGAGGGTCCATGGACGCCTCAGCCTGGGAAAAATGCAGGGAGGGAGGGAAAGAGCGAAGAGGCAGGGAGACTGTAGCTGTAGATGCTGGCAGGTGACTCCAAAAGAAAACGAGTGTGTTTTCTCTCCGGTCTTTTTGAGTTAAACCGGTCCAGACTGCTGACACACACTGCACAGTCATTTCATTGGAGTGGGCAGAAGTGAATTAGCCACACAAATCTCTCTGGGAAACATGTACGTTGACACATTCGGGATCTGCTTTCATCTCCATCTCCTCCCACTCTGTCTGGAGCAGGAGCTGAAAGTTTCCCTCTTTCTCTGCGAGGGAATCGACCCCGGAGATTAAACAGTTCCTCGCACCGTGTCGGACTGTGTTTATTAAAGCACAAACTGGCACCAGATAGAAATTCCTATACAAGCAGTAGCGGCCATCTGCCTTTTCTGTTTAAGTCATGTAAAGCGCACTGGGTGAACAGCTGGCGGAGTGTAAGAAGCAGTGGTGGAGGAAGGGTTCGCATCCTGGAAGTGCGATTTCGAACTGAATGACGGACAGGGTTCCTACAGGGGTCTACGAGGTCAATTTAAGACTTTTAAACCAAGTGACGGGCATGTTCCTTTCACCTTACATGTGTTTGTCTTGTATTTTTTATATATACTTCTTGTATTTATGCTACTTAATGGCTAAGGAACCAAATATGGTAACTTCATTCACCTTCATTTTCAACATGACAATAAAAAAAATGTAAAAATGTCAAATTATGTCTTCCAATAACACACTAAGTATTTCTATGAGTGCCCTATAAAAGGGTTAATCCTTTATAGGGCAAGTGACGGGCATGTTCCTTTCACTTTACATGTGTTTTTCTTGTATTTTTTATATATACTTGTATTTTATTTTATTTTTTTGCCACTTATGGGTAAGGAGCCAAATATGGTAGTTTCATTCACCTTCATTTTCTACATGACAATAAAAAAAATGTAAAAATGTCAAATTATGTCCTCCAGTAACACACTAAGTATTTCTATGAGTGCCCTATAAAAGGGTTAATCCTTTATTGGGCAAGTGACGGGCATGTTCCTTTCACCTTACATGTGTTTTTCTTGTAAATTTCTATGTATACTTCTTGGATTTCATTTTATTTATTTATTTATTTATTGCCACTTATGGGTAAGGTATGTGCAGACGTAAAAGAACAAAATAAATCAGATTAACCTGTATACATGCAGGACGGCATGGGAGTGTTGGGGACAAACCTACGTGCGTTAATCTGATTTCCCATAATCAGATTACTGCTGCTATTTGATGAATCCTATCAGATTATACTGTTTACGTGATCACTGGAATAATCTGATAACTCCAGAAATGGGATAATGATGGGAGTGTTGGTGTGAATGTAAACAGGCTCAGTGTGGTTGCAGCATTTTACTGTTGTTTCACTGCAAAAATCTAAATCTTACCCAGTGTATTTTTCTCATTTCTAGGCCAAATATCTCATCACACTTAAAATAAGATATAATCGCCTTAAAAGTAAAGAAATCTTACCAAGATCATTTTCACTTGTTCCGTTAGCAGATTTTATTTTTTTGCTTGAATTAAGCAAAAAAAAAAAAAAAAATCTGCAAATAGAACAAGTGAAAATGATCTTCGTAAGATTTCTTGAAATCAGATTTTACAGATCTATTGTCTTAAAATAAGTTGTTATAGCTCACTAAAAAGTTCCTCTTTAGGTGATTCTGTCTTATTTTAAGTGTGATGAGATATTTGGACTAGAAATGAGAAAAATACACTTGGTCAGATTTAGATTTTTACAGTGTTTCTGCAGGAGGTGGAGCTGAGCTGGAGTTTGAGCTACTTTTTTATGTATATCCATGGACAGCAGATCAATCTGAGAGCTCCTCACATGATTAAATGGAAAGGAAAGGAGAAAAAAACAAAAACAAAGGTCTAATGCACAAATCTGCTTTCACTTTTAGACTTTTCCTCTAATCTTTGATATTCTGTCACGTACTGGGTGAATTTTTGGAAATGAAACCACGTGGGAGGGAGAGAAAAAAAAAATCACTTTTCGGTAGCCTGGGAACCAGATGAATCCGAGGAAGAGCCAGTGTTTCATCTGTTCTGGCAGATTCGGCAGTCCTTGCTCCTGTCCAGGCCCATTTCCACCTGTCCCGGATCGGGTTGGGCCAATCACAACGATCTATCGGGACTCAAACTGCAGTCGACTGGGCGATTTATCTATACAGTGGTGGAAAGGTTTTTTTTTCACCCCGTACATTTGTGATAATACTCTGACCAGATGTTTTTTGTTTTTTTTTTTTGCACGTTAAAAAGTCTGAGTGGAAAAATGTGCAAATACCTTGAAAAAATGGCGCAAAGTCATACAACGCGTTATAAAATCCAGATCCGTCGCCGAGTTCAGGGGACAGAAGCTGTCAGGGTTTTGTCAGAATACATCTGTTTCAGCTTTCATGCTCTTCTGAAGCCTCTTCTCAGTCAAAACATGTTGGTTATCCAGTAGGTAATAAAGGACTTTTATGAGCGTCAGACGTTAGGCGACGGCTGTTTTGCATTGTGCATTTCTGGGATGGCACGAGTCTGTCGGCTTGTCGTCTAGCTTCATCGATCAGTTTCTCAATAGTATTAGTATGATATTATGAAATTGGACATCTTATGGGTAACATTTTAATGCTTAAAGACCCAGTGCTACTTTAGTGACAGTTCCCAAACGATTATTTCTCTGTATTTTAACCTTTCTTCAGTAATTTATCACCATTTATTGAAATATTATCGTCTTTACTTTGCGTCTTTTTCAGTAAAATCATGTATTTTCCTATATATTTAATTCACTGATCATGTAGATGTTTATAAAAGCTCCGATTAAAGTTGAGGGTTATTACAGAAGAAACGGAGAAAGCTGAAGAAAAAGGGATCTGAAGACACAAATACATTCAACAGCATACATGCAAGTTCAATATTTCAAATTCATTCATTTACCCTCGAAAAGGAGCGGGAAGATGGAAATGAATCTAATCCCATCCCCGTTTCTCACCAATAACTTGACATAATAAAGTTTCAAATACTTACTCCTGTCTGAAAACTTCAAACCGGGACAATGAACAAAAAGGCCGATACCAGATAATATATAATCAACTCCTGCGACAGTATTTATATTATATAACCAAAATATGTGTGGGAAAAAATGGGAACAATATACATTAATGGTGGTGTTACCATGGGCAACAGTTCACATATGGTTTGAGACTTACATAACTGAATATAAAACAAGTATAGAACGATTTTCCTATCTTTAATTCCCTATACTTAATTTAGATGCTCATGAAAACTGACTGTGAACTCAAAGGTTATCACATCAAAACTGTTAAAACTGCTGAAAACGTCACTTCATCATGAACGGAACATAAACCCAGTGTCCATCCACTGTCACTGATCCAGCTCCATGGGTTTTCCTGGTGAATCGTTTCAATTCTGTATCCATTTTGTGAATTTAATTGTTTACTTTGGCTGTTTTTGTTCATTTTGTTCCTTAATTTATACATTTTATTTATTCCCCCCACCCCCGAAGGGGAGGTAAGGGGTATCGTTTTTGGTTCCATTTGTTGCTTTGTTTGTTTGTTAACACTTTAGCGGCAAAACTATTGGTTGAATTCATACCAGATTTGGTTTATAGATTGCCAGTGACCCAGAATAGACGTGATTACATTTTGGGAAAAATAGGTCAAAGTTCAAATTTTTTATGAATTTTTAAATATATTTTCTTTTTCTCCCATTCACTTATAATGGGTAGAATTTCACGTCTATAAAAACATCAATTTTGTTTCACTTTACATCAAACTTGGCACATATATAGAGGCAACTGATATGCTGACATCAGCACACGTATAGACACACACGATGCCAAAGTTAGCGGCAATACATGTGAGGGGCGGGGCTTGTTGTGCCTGGAACCACTTGTTATTTTGTAGATTTTCTTTTTAATTTTTTTTTACTTTTATTTTTTTTTTTTCATTTTTTTGCTTACTTTATTCTTTCCTGCTTAATTTCTGTCTTTTTTGTGTCTTTTTTCATGTTATTTATTATTCTTTGCATTTTTTTAAAATTAATTTCTGTCCATTCTATTCAATATATATGTATAAAAAGTGTCTCCATCCACTGTCATTGATCCAACTCCATGGGTTTTACTGGCGAATCGATGTTGTGGAAGATGACAGTGTTTCCACGGTAACGACGGAGCCTCTGAACGTCCAAATGGGTCATATCTGATGACCATGAAAAGATGAAGAACTGCATTTTACACTAATTATTTACATATATTGATAGGGTTCGTTATTAGACATCATACATCAATAGATGGTTTTGGACACCAGTGGATGTTTGGGTTTTTATGGGTTAAACTATGATGATGATGACGATGACGATGAAGAACCGCATATGAATATCCTCACAGCCAAAATCGCATTTTCTTTGGATGATTTTCTGAAATTTTGCTTAAAATTTATAATGTGTCTGGATGGAAACAGTAACACATCTTGCTCAGAAGCAGAAAAAAAAGCAGCAGATGACGACGTTTATTCTGAAATATCGAAGTCAAACCCGCTTCCTTCTGCCGACAGATAAATAAACCACTCATTCTAAGCTAACTAAAACAACCGGTCTTATTTATTCAAGATGAAGATGTAATATCATGCCGTTACTGAAGCTGGATCCGATCCTGTAAATCTCTGCTCCCGGTCCCACATCTTCAATACTCGGGTCTATCCAGAGGTATTTTGAGTTACGCCTGTTGAAAACCTCCTCCTTGGATGTTGAAAATGAGCTGATAGGTTCCAGACTAATTGTCATTTCAGAACAGCGATGCCAGGCAAACTATTCGCCAGAGCTCGTCTTTCCAGCTGAGACACTGCTGATTAAAACCATATAAAACATACTTTCTGACACGTGAGACGACCACACACTGCTTTATATAAGACGTCAGGAGCCAAAAATGCTGGAAACTACTGGATTAATCGAAAAGAATGTGTTGTAATTCAAACAGTTGCTGTATTATCTGTCTTAAAGGAGTCATATTTTGCTAAACCCACTTTTATTAGTCTTTGGTACGTTCATTTGTGCATTTGGGGATTCTAATACACTGCAAAAATCTAAATCTTACCAAGTGTATTTTCTTCATTTCTAGTCCAAATATCTCATGATATTTAAAATAAGACATAATCGCCTAAAGAGGAACTTTTCAGGGGAGATATAAGAACTTATTTTTAGACAGTATATCTATTTCAAGAAATTTTACTTAGATAATTTTCACTTGTTCCATTGGCAGATTTTTTTTTTTTTGCTAGAATTAAGCAAAAAATCTGCCAATGGAACAAGCGAAAATTATCTTGGTAAGATTTCTTCAAATAAGATTTTCCAGATCTATTGTCTAAAAACAAATTCTTTATATCTCACTGAAAAGTTCCTCTTTAGGTGATTCTGTCTTATTTAAAGTGTGATGAGATATTTGGACTAGAAATGAGAAAAATACACTTGGTAAGATTTAGATTTTTGCAGTGTAGTCCAAAAAGTTTGAATTTGAACCCTCCAGGTGCTGCAAAGCTATCTTTATTTTATTTTATTTTATTTATGTATTTGTGCATCATAAACAGCAAGAAAAAAATTTGAAAAACAATTTTTAAACAAGTAGCATCATAGTGCAGGAGAGGATGGAAGCCAAAAAAGGCTTATGTGAATACCTCCCCAGAAATAAACAATGCACAGGAAGTAGAAAAGAAAAGAAAAGAAAAAAAGAATTAAAAATACGATATAACTGAAATAATAATCTAAAGTAAAAACAATAAAAATACAAATCAAATGATATACAGCCTTACAATTTTTTTTTGTAAATTGGAATCCTTTTCAGATGCTTTTAAAATCATGATAAAGAATATTAATTCCGGCAAAAATTGAGAGGATTTCTACAACCTGTTTTAATTCCTTCTTAATTTGTTACATCTACAACTAGTTACGTCACGACATTTGCACATATAAGGTCAAGACTTTCGACGAACATTTCTCCAAGTACGACGTAATTGTTTGTCAGCAGCTTTAAACTCCATTTAAAAAAAAGCAAAATATGACTCCTGTCTATATGCACTATTTCTACTTTTACATATTAAAATGACCTAAAATTATCATTAGAGTTTAGAATTAAGAGTTCTGAAGTTCTGCCAAAAGGTCAGTAATGGCCTGGGGGGGGGGGGTCATGTGACCACTAGAGGGAGTAATGAGTCACTCTACAGGTCTCCCATGATGAAAAAAATGAACGCAAAACCCAAGTGAAGGATGAGAGCCATCAGAAAAAAGAAGGGATAAAAATAGAAGCATTGTTATTTTCTCCACTGGAAAGTGTTTTAAATGAAAATAATGGAGTTTGATGCTGAAATGTCAGCGTTTTGTTTACACAGGTGCATCTAATTATGAGGCTTATGGAGGTATAAAGTTATTATGGGATGTTATTATCGTCACTAAGTTGGCGTTTGTTGAGTCACAGTTCAGACTAAACCGTGACAGTTCTGACCTTGTCTGGACGATTCCAAACAGATCTTTACACTGCAAACAAATGCTGTGTTAGAAATAAGCCTAATGAGCCTAAATCTGGTCAAACTGGCTTATATTGAGCAAACAAATTCTGCCAATGGGGTAAAAATATTACATTCTTGGCTAGAATTCTTAAAACAAGCAAAAAAAAAAAGTCTATCAACTAAAAAAACACAACGTGCCTTATAAAACTGGACAAAAATGCTAGAATTTTAGCAAACAGTGCTTAGTACAAGAAATAAAATCACCTTGATATTAGCTGGAAAATCTTATTAAGTAAAAGTTAGATATAGCTTTTTAAAAATAAGAATATTTTTCCTCTGTAAAAATTTCTTCACCAGCTTTTTTTCCTTATTTAGATGAAAAATAAGAAAAAATGTTTTAGAAATATGGGTTTTTTCACTTTCTTAGAAATCATTTTTTGCAGTGTAGTGCAGTTATTGACAACACAAACTCTTGCTACAGGCACAAATCCCCCACAATTGCTCTTCTTTCATGGTTGGATAGCGGCCACCGGTCGTTAGTGGTTATCGGGTGCACCTGCCTGTTTGTCCTCACCTGGCTGTGATTGGTCAGTGCTAGTCTTTAAAAGGTGCTTGGCACAGCGGTCTGTGCGTCGACGTCCCAGCTCAGCTTTCAGACGGCTACTTTGACTCCAGTTTACAAAATAATGTTTAAGGCCCACGTTTTCATTTTAACTCTCCTGTCGGTTGCTATGGGCAACAGCATAGTACCAACACGCAGGAAAGAGTCGTAGAAATCAGGATTTAAGATTTTTAAAGATGGATAAGGCGGCGGCGAAAGCAAGAGGTACCCATCAGGAGAAGCTCAACGTGAGTGACTGCAAAGGTATTTGGAGAAGATCAGAGATGTGAAGGATAATAAAAAAAAAAAAAGAGATATGAAGGATATAGACCCCTATGAGCTACCAGTGTTCACCAGCCACCCTGGACCTACATGCAGGTAGTTAACTATCTCATTTTCCACATAAGTTACTACACAATGGAAGAATTCTAACGCCTCAAGTCCTTCGACAGCTATGAACAGTTTTGCTGTGGCTGGATTCAAGGTTTGGCGATCTACAGCCCGATGACTGTGAAAACACTGTGATTCTAAAGGTCAGCCCGTGGACAGTGACATGTTTACGTGTGTATGGGTTTTGTAAATGCATGAATCTAGTCGGAAACTCAAAATAACGTACCTCTGCGTCAATCACGGGAGTAACTGGAAAGGTCAGATAAATGCGACCTGGCCGTTCAGACTGAAATCGAATTGCAAAATATCGGATACGTACCAGATTAAGGACCACATTAAAGTGGCCTGGGTTGGATTTGAAAACATCAGATTTGTGCTGTTCAAACTGTCTTTGACAGGTCAGATACAGGTCAAATAGTGGCAAAAAACGCATTTGGGCTACACTTGCCTGCAGTCTGAGTGTAGCCTTAGTTGATCGCCCAATAGGTGGTGCACTGTAAGGGGGGGGGGTGATGTGAACATGACAAATTCATGGGGCCCAGCATTTCTAGGGGGCCCAGTGGGTATAGATTGGAAGTTGTGAAAATTTTGTGTAAGCTCCGGAGTAAAAGAAAGGCATAGAAGCCAGGAGTCGGACATGAAAAGTTAAGTTTTAATTTCACTTTCACTTCAGTTGCGTTTGTCACAGCACTTATGACATGCACCGCTATTCCTCCAGTCCTTACACTATGCCCCCCCCCCCCCCACACACACACA
>JAPQRP010000013.1:28913450-28923694 GCA_037367295.1 Apogon hyalosoma
AATAACCCAAATCACTTCAGTTCTTCCATCAATATCTATGTCATTGTACTGACAAAAACAGTGTTTTGATTCATTCCATGTTTTCTGTTCTGTCTGTTTTAGTCACATGATGCACGCAGGAGTTGGTAATTGACTGCATAACTGTTGTTTCTGATGACTTTTGATGGTCTAATAATTTTTTCTGCGACTGTGTATCAATAACAATGTAAAACCAAGCATCTCCATCCACTGTCATTGATCCAACTCCATGAACGTCCAAATGGGTCGAATCTGAAGACTATGAAAAGATGACAAACTGCATTGTACACCAATTATTTACATGTATTGGTAGGATTAGTGGTTCAGAAGTTATTAAATATTTTAGGTCATTAAATGGTTTTGGTCGCTGGTGGATGTTTGGGTCTTTATGGTTTAAATATTTAATTTTGATATCATGATTTAAAAAAAACCGTCCGCTAATTTCTGCAGAAGCCAGAAGGAAGTGGTACCTCCATGATGGTACTTTCATCATCATCATCTCCAGAAAACAAAAACAAAAAAAAGTGATTTTTTTTTTTTTTTACAAGGTTCTAATATTAATTTATTGTCGTGATGTAGTGTTGTCCTTGCCTGGGGCTTATTGTTGAGCTCTAACCCTTGCATCTACAGTAGACCAAATTATTAACCTCAGTCCCTTAAGGGGTGATGTTTATTATTGGACTGAACTTAGTTTTCCTTTGCGGGAATAGTTTTCTTTATTCAACAGAAGGAAAACATACAAAAAACAAGTAGTTCCAGGCACAATAAACCCCGCCCTTCGCACGTATTGTAGCTTATTTTGGCATCGATTCAGCTGATGTCATCATGTCTATGCATGTGCTGATGTCAGCATATCAACTGCCTCTATATATGTGCCAAGTTTGAAGTAAATTAAAACAAAATCGATGTTTTTATAGACATTTGAAATGTCACCAATTCATTAAAAATCTGAACTTTGTCCTGTTTTTCCCAAAATGTAATCACGTCTTTTCTAGGTCACTGTAAAGCTATAAATCCAATTTGGTATGAATTCAACCAATAGTTTTGCCGCTACAGACATGTGAAATTTCCCCCATTATAAGTAAATGGGGGGAAAAAAAAGATCTTAAAAATTAATAAAGAATTTGAACTTTGACCTACTGTTCCCAAAATGTAATGAAATCTTTTCTGGGTCACTTGCAATCTACAAACCAAATCTGATATGAATTCAATCAATAGTTTTGCTGCTAGAGTGTTAACAAACAAACAAACTGAACCAACAAAAACAATACCGTTGCCTTCCCTTTTGGGGGGGGGCAAGGTGATGGAATGGATAATGGAGGGTCAACTCAGAGATTAATGGTGGGATTTGTGTTTTAACATTAAATATCATGCATGAGAGGAATAAAAAAGGTTTGTAATGCAAAAAAGCACAAAATAAATCCGACTACAGAGGAGGGAAAGGACATTAAAAATCAAGTTTTCGATATTTTCAGGTTAACCTTTCCACCTTTTTTCCCCACATATTCCAAGGACTCCAAGTAATTGGCAAAATTACCATGAACACAGAGAAAAATGGAGTTCCTTAGTGGGAAATGAGGTCAGCGACTACTCGAATTTAATACTCTATTCACAAAATAAATCTGTTTCATGTTGTCAAATGTTCTTGTTTCCAAAACAGTGAATATGCGTTTTACAAGAGCGTGTGTTTTCCAGCCCAGTCCTGTGTTGTGCCGTCCAAAACGTGAATTAAAAACCCCGGTAGGTGTCCAGTTTCCTGTCACTCGGCGTATCCTGAAACAGCCCAGGCCATGCAGGATGAAAGACACTTTGATAGCGTTAGTGAATTCCAAGGAAATTGAAGTTGGTCAGAGGAGTCTCACTGAAGCCGAACCTCTTCCATCAGCCAGATGATCCGTCCAAGTCCGCACACAACTGGCAAATGATTTGCAGCCACTTTTTCCAGACAGATTGTCTTGATTTCTTTGCCCTGAAGAGAGGAAGTAGTCAAATCCACTTGCGTTTCACAGACTTTACCTTCCAAGAGCCGCAGAAGCAGAGATGTCTAGTTACGGTTAAAAAAAACAAATAAATAAATACAAAAATAAATAAAAATCTGTCTCTAGGTGCTTTATTATGTTATTTAAAAAAAAAAAAAACACTTTTCAGTCACATTTTGATTCATTTTCCTTAAAAAAATGTACTTTCGGAGTCCCAGAGGCTTTTGTAAATCTTGGTAGAAGTCATATATTGTCACTTTTCTTCTTTGTGTTGACATCATTTGTAAAAGAAATGGAATATACTAGGTCTGCTGTTGCACTGATTCACTGGATGCCACTTAAATCCAACTGATACTGGTGCATTTTTGAGTGTTTTCTGCCCCCTGGTGGATAGAAAGTGTATGTGATGACTCCATCCTCTTCATTTTCTGTATATTTTAAAATTCTCCTCAGTTATTCAGATAATTTAGGACTAAAACTGGCTCTTGAGACCAGTTTGTGAAGGTCTTGGTTTCATCTCTGGTGCATAGTTACCTGGTTTTGTCTCGACCTCAGAGAAAGGTCTCAACTCTAGGAAGATCTGTCCATTTTTGGTGCATTTTTTGATTTTATTCCTGAATATAATTGCTTTCCAGGTATCTGTGGCTACGATGCCACTCACAGAAATGCACAGAATAGAACAAATTATGTATTTCAATATCTAATCGACAGCAAACCCTCATCTTAACTGAAGCTAGTGTTAAAAATTAGTCTTTATCGCACTTTACTCAGGGTGTCGTTAATATCTTAAATGTAACCGCCCTAAATTAAGGCTTTAATTATCCTTAAAATTGATAGTTAATGCTTAAATCTGACACTCAAAGGTCTTAAAAATTCCACAGACACAATAAATGCAAAAATTTTATTTGGAAAATTTGGAAATAATTAACAAAATGTGTAATTTCATTCAGAATTTCCTTTATTCCCGCTGCTATTGAAAGGCTGAATTTCCTAGGCTAAATCATTTTTATTTATTTATCTTTTTTTTTTTTTTTTTTTTGGGGTGGGATTCATTTTATTAGCACAGTAGGCTCATCCAGGATGTCAGTGTTGTGTGCTCAACTTGTGACTCTGCTGTTTACTTGTTTATTTATTCATTTGTATTCCTTGTAAATTAACGTATTTGTGATGCCTGCTGCAAACAAAATTTCCTCCGGGATAATAAAGCTGAAGTTGAGTTGGTGTTGATAATTTCATCCTAACGGAGGTTCAGGTACGAGCTTTAGCAGGTTGAACATCAGGAGCAGAAACATTAGTCGTGGACAAACGGAAATGGAACCGTAGTGGATTGAAACCTGGTTCGGACTGATTTAACACAGTAATGAGGCCCGTTGGACTGTTATTCACTGGAAAAAATCTAAATCTGACCAAGTGTGTTTTTCTCATTTCTAGTCCAAATATCTCATCACATTTAAAATAAGACAGAATGACCTAAAGAGGAACTTTTCAGTGAGACAGAAGAACTGATTTTTACACAGTAGATCTATTTCAAGAAATCTTACTAAGATCATTTTTACTTGTTCCATTGGCAGATTTTTTTTTTCTTTGCATGAATTAAGCAAAAAAATCTTAAATTAAGAAAAAAAAAAAATCTGCCAATGGAACAAGTGAAAATTATCTCTGTTACCAAAAACGCCTTAAAAAATGTCTTAAAAAGTCATAAATTTGGCTTCATCAAATCTGCAGATACCCTGTTTATGTATTTAGCGTATAGTAGCGTGTACTTCTGAGTATGCTAGCATACTTTTAGCATATTCTACTGTGTTTTAGTATGTCCTGTATATTTTCGTGCATTTTTAGTCCAATATTTGTTGTGGAACAGCTTTGGGGTAAGGTCTACCAAGTTTGTTCAAATAATTGGGAAATATTTAATGAACTTTTGAATTTTGCAAATCCTCACTGGTTTATAATGGGACACATTTCAAAGTGCTATAAGTTGAAAACAGTTGAAGATATTGATATAATTACTATTGGCGATAGATAGGAAGTCACATATGGGCTTCCATTTGGTGCCATGACCTTTGACCTTGAGTGACCTTGAAAGGTCAAATGAATGTCAATTAATGTCTATGAACATGCTGTCGGACTACAAGACCCTTGGGCCTATTTTATGTGGGATTTTTTGTGTGTGTTGGTGTATAATAACTCCAACCATCGTTCATGGGTGGAGGGGTTCAGGTTTGAGCTTTAACAGGTTGAACGTCAGTAGCGAAAACATCAGCCGTGAACAAATGGGAATGTCTGGTTCAACACAATAACTACGAGGCCCGTTGCGCTACTGATGTGAACTGAAGGTCTGAAATTTGGCCAGACGCCTTGAAATTTTCTCTAAAAGAAAACGTCAGAAATGTCTCGTCATCAAATCCGCAGATACCCTGTTTCTGTATTGAGCGCATTTTTGGTGTATTTTGGCATGTTTTGAAAATGTGCGCTGCTCCACGCCAGGTCCACAGCTGGCGAACGCACGTCTGTAGAGCTTTGGAACCTTTGGCGACGCTCAGAGATGATACTGGGAAACTGCTAATACTGTGGAGAAGGTCATTCCACAGAGTGATGTGCACATGAGAGATACACAAATGAACAATGAACTCAGTGCCAGTCAGCCTGGTTCAACTATATAAAGAGACAAGGACACGAACTTCACTAAACATATTGAATGTAGCGTTAATGTCTGTGAGAACATTTCAGTATGAAGCGTCTTCGTACATGAGGCCCCAGGGACCCCCAGGGGCTCTTACATATGCAGATGTGGGCGTGGAGAGGGAGGAGTCTGGTTCTCATCCTCAACATATGCGCTCAGTTCCACGCTGACTGGGATGAACAAAGGAAATGTGCTTGGATTCAGGCGTACGCACAGTTTTGGATTTGGATTTTTTTTGTGCGTACGGACTTTTCCGGTTATAAGCATAGGTATAAAACGTATAAAATGTCTTTGTACATGAAACGTCTTTGTACATGAGGCCCCAGGGACCCCTGGGGGTACCCTGGGACCTCATGTACAAAATGTACGTACGCCCAAAAATGTGGTGTACGCCCTTTTCTACGCTCACGTTCAGATGCAGTACAAATGTGAAATGTGCGCAGGTTTGTAGAGCTTTGGAACCTTTCGTGACGCTTAGAGGTGACACTGGGAAACTGTTAATACTGTGGAAAAGGTCATTCCACAGAGTGAGAGAGATACACAAATGAACAATGAACATACCAACACCCCCCCCCCCAAAGCAGACCACCTAGACACTAGACCATCAGTGCCATCAGCCCGGTTCATTTCAACCACATAAAGAGACAAGAACACAAACTTCACTTCTAGATAAATGTATTTAATGTAGCGTTCATGTCTGTGAGAACAGTTCTCAGTGGGTCCAGGCCTCACTGATGCCCTCTGGTGACCCAGGTGAGGACGGGCATCAGCAGCTGTTGGAAGCACCAGGAGGCTGGTCCAATCCGCGGTGTGTGTGTGTGGACAGTCTGAACACTGTCTGGAAACTGATGGAACGATTCATGTCAAAACGTTTAACACAGTTTAGTGCCTGAAAACTGCCATCAGTCCTCACCAGTCTGATGGTTTTGGTTTGTGGAGGTGAAAGTGGGCCTGAGTCCAGATGTGCACGCATGATTTAGTTTGACTGAGTTCAGACTTTCAGCGCCGTTTAGGTTTTTTTTACATTCAGGTCCCTCCGGGGCTCTTCCTCTGCATGTTTTTCCTCCTTTATCGATGGATAACAGAGTTCCGCCTTGCGTCCACCTTTGACGTCATCATCTGATCCTGCAGAGGGGAATCCCACCAGACTCATTTGCATATTTAAATGTGGGCGTGGAGAGGGAGGAGTCTGGTTCTCCAACAATTCCAGCTGATTGGGATGAACATTTCGGGCGTACGCACACTTTTGCGCATCTGAACGTGAGCGTAGAAAAAGGCGTAAACCACGTTTTTGGGCGTACGCACAAATTTATTACAAAATTATTACAAAGACGTTTCATCCTGAAACCTGGCGTACGCTTATATCAGGGAAAGTCCGTACGCACAAAAATCAAAACAGTATAAAACGTCTTTGTACATGAAACGTCTTCGTATGTCCTCACGTACAAGCAGCAGAAACATCAGTCATGGACAAATGGAAATCTAACCTCAGTGGATGAAACGTGGTTCAGACTGGTTTAACACAATAACTACTGTGTCTGTTGGACTCTTATTTATGTGATGAGAAGGGTCTGGAATTTGAAATGTCTTAAAGTCATAAATTAAACCTGCAGAGACTGATTATACAAAAAGAGCAAACGGACAATAGTGTTAAAGCAAAGTGAGAATGGGGGATGAATCCTGCAACTGTAGATGAGAAGTGGGAGTTAACGTCCTCAGAGGGTCACACTGACATTTTTCTAAAACTCCTCTCTTTACACCTCCGATCGTTTGGAACTGTCAAAAATTATTAAAATATTGGCAAGATGTGCAAAATGAAATCAAATAAGAATTTCCCCTTGAACCGTCCTGCTACATATTAGGAATATTAATGGAAGAATTAAAGTGTAACAACGACAGTACAGTTCCGAGTCTATTTCATTAATTGCGAAGAATATAATCTCATCCTCCAGTGAGTCGGTGGATAGGGAAAGTTAAGTTTTATTATGTGGAAAATATAACAAAGATTACAACTTAAACAGATGTTCATAAAAGGCCCCAGTTCTCATGTGTGGTAGTTAATGGTATTTGTCAGAATTTGTCACAGTTAATTCAAATGCAGTTTCTTTGTCTTCAGTTGTAAATGTGAGTGATATTCAGTTCTGACCTGTGCGAAAATATTCGTCAAAACAGAGGAAACCGCAGTAAAAGTGACTTTTGTCAGCAAAATTTAGAATGAACCATTTGAAGCATGTGCGTCCAGTGTCATTGATCCAACTCCACGGGTTTTACTGGTGAATCAGTGAGTTGGTTCACTTTCACACCAGTACTCCGACTGTTATCCGATTTCTGGAGTGATCAGATTATTCAAGTGAAACGGCATAATCCGATAAAAGGGCAGTTATCTAATTACAAGAAATGGGATTAACACACCTAGATTTCTCCCAAATGCTCTGATGTCTTCCTTTGTTGTTTTACATCTGCACATGTATAAAAAAAAAAAAAAAATCTATATAAATGGAAGTCCCATCATACCAAGACCGAGGGCAGACTTTTGCTGCAAGAAGACCATCTGTCGTTTTCTCCTCATGACGTACAAATGAAGGATGGCAGCAACATGTGACCTATTTTGTAGTCTTATTAGCTCCTCCCACATTAGGACCGCTAACGCTGACACCGAAGGCCAGGGCTGTCAAACTCATTTTAGTTCAGGGGCCACATTAAGCCAAATTTGATCTGAAGACCAGTGAAATAATAACATAATAACATATAAGTAATGTCAACTCCAAACTTTCCTCTATGTTTTAGAGCGAAAAAAGCACAATTACGCGACGAAAATGTTTACATCTGCCAACTATCCTTTAAAACAATGTGAATAACTTGAACAAACTGAAATTTCTCAAGAAAACTATGTGCAATTTTAACAATATTCTGTCTCAGTTTATCATTTACTCAAATAAATGACAACTCACAGGTCAGTGGATCTACAAATATATACAACACTGATTAACAGTTAAAAAGAATATTGGTAAACTTACACTTCAGACATTTCAAAATGTTCACATTTGTTCGGGTTATTCGCGTTTTTGAGAAATGATAGTTTGTTTTAGTGTAAATACAGTAAAATGACATGAACATGTTTAAATTTATAAAGAGAAAAATTTGGAGTTGTGAGTATTTCTAGGTTATTCTGATAGTATTTTACTGATCTGACCCACTTGAGATTAAATTGGTCTGTATGTGGAACCTGAAAGAAAATGATCAATATCTTCAGTGTCATTTTTGCATTTCACAAATTCATTCCATGGGCCAGACTGGACCCTTTGGCGGGCCAGATTTGGCCCCCAGGCCGCATGTTTGAGACCTGTGCTGTGGGCGTTGCCATAACTAACAAGAAAAGACCGGATGTTTTGAAAATGACAGGAAGTGTAGGTCTTTCGACATAATGTACATACTCTGAAAAAAATAAAAAAACCAGACTGAAACGTGTAAACCAGGGTTTTTCAATTATTGCATTTCTCAAGTGCACGTAAACGCGTCACTTCCGATTACAGCAGTTATCAGATTACTCCCAGCTTTTGGATTTTTATGGTCATGTAAACAGGCTCAATGTTGTAGAAAGTGACATTGTTTCCATGGTAACTACCAAGGAGCCTCTGAACGTCCAAATGGGTCACATCTGATGACCATAAAAACACGACAAACTGCATTTTACCTGAATTATTTACATGTATTGATAGGATCAGTGGATCAAATGCTATTAAATAGTTTATATGAGTGGATACTTTTGTTCCCCAGCAAGTTTAAGGCAGACACTTATGAATTAAAATGAAATAAAAAAAAAAGTTCTTCTTTTCAGTCAATAACACTAGGATAAAAACATCCTGGTATCACAGTATCATTATTATTGATTATGTAGACTTTTTATTTATTCTTTTTTTCTTTTTTCCAGGCTCGGCTCTATAAGCGTAGTGAGACGCCTGCCAGACACTACTCAGGGCTTCGTCTACCCAGTGCTCCTTGTGTATGTATTGACCGGTAAAGTTCTACCATTTACTGTTTTCATTCTTTTCCTTCTCAATGCTCTGATGCTGCTGAAAAGCTGAGAAACTGCATTTCACCTGAATTATTTAACCGTAGTGATAGGGTGAGTGGCTGAAAAGTTATGAAACATTTAAGATCAGTCGATGCTTTTGGTCGTTGGGGTTAAATCTGTTTGTTTCGGGGCCAGACCAAGTGAAAGTGAATATTAGTATCAGAAATTAAAGTTTGACCTCTCATTTCTCAAATAGGGTTATTTTTTTAAGCTTAAGAATTCTATTTTAGGGCACTATTTACAACATTTCAGTATCACTTGTAGAAAAAAAAGTTCTGATTATGTAAAGTTGTACTAATGACATTTATGTAAATACACTGTTAACTTTAATAAATTTTTTTTTTTGCTTGTGTAAGTGCTATTTTAAGTCTGTGAATCTGTAGGAACTAATTAATTCAACAGTACAAGAATATAGAAAGGTTATGACTAATCCTATTATTAGTCAAACATGCTCTGTTATTATTGTCTGTATATATCACTTCAGTTATAATATGGATGTTCAATAGAAGTTTATGATCATATTTGTAGTGTTTTAGTTCCAGCAAAGTTCTATAAAGTGACAAACTGCTGTCCCCGTGTTCATAAAAACTTATCATTTAACCCATAAAAACCCAGTGCTACTTTTATGGCAGCTCCCAAATGTTTTTTTTTTTTTTTTCCCTCTATTTAACGCTTCTAAAGTGATATATCACCATTTATTATTATATTACCCTCTGTGTTTTGCATGTTTCACTGTAAATCATGTCTTTTTCTATATTTAAATTTGATGTTCATACATTTCTTTGGATTATTTTGACCACTTTAGATCATCATGTCCCTCACATATACCCTCACATTTATATATATATTACTTACCAGTATTTTGTATTTTATATTTTATTCATGTATTGACAGGATTAGTGGATCAGCAGGTAATAAACAGTTTAGATCAGTAGATGCTTTTGTTCACCAGCGGATATTCAGGTCTTTATGGGTTCAACATTTTTATCCAATATTGATCCAAATTGTAGTTTAACATCAGAGCTAAAGCCCTGTGTTATGCAGCGTGTTTTGTACATTTCCATAAAGTAAAAAAAAAAAAAAAAAGTTCATTTTGAGTCCCTGTCAGCGGCAAAATGTTATTTGTGTAAATTGTAACATGTGTCATGTGAAAGTACTGACTGAGACCTATTCAAACATGGATTAAACATGATGATAAGTTATTTAGTTAAACAGAAAGCTTCTTTACTTGGCCCATCAGTATATATACAGCAGTGTTTTTCAACCCTGGGGTCGCCTGGAATTCAAATGGGGTCATTTGACATTTCTAGTAATTAATAAAAAAAAAAAAAAAGAAGAACTTACTAATAAAAAAATCTATGATGAGTTGAGAGAGACGATCCCTATCCATAACAGACATGACAAACTGAAGCTGAAACTGAAGCACTGTGGTACTGTTTATGTGTCAGATGTTCAAACTGAAGCACTGTGGTACTGTTTATCTGTCAAATGT
>JAPQRP010000013.1:28939816-28950989 GCA_037367295.1 Apogon hyalosoma
TTAAATGCCAGTTTAATCATTGAATAGAATAGGATAAATTTATTTGTCAAATGCACAGACAACCAGATGTTTACATCGTACAATGAAATTCTTACTTTGCAGGTACCCCTTCGCCGAGCATACAATCTAAGCAAAAGAACTATAACAATTTAACTTTTAAATAAGGAGCCTATATAAATATAACGAAGCATATCTAACAAACTGCAACAAAAAAATTTTAAAAAAAGTGAGTCTAGACAAATCTGAATAAGCAAATCTAAAGAACTAAGCAAACTAACCACTCTAAATGTAAATGAGTAGCCGAACTAAATAAATAAGAGTAAGCACCTGAACCAACAGCAGCGGTAGCAGCAGTCGTAATCATTTGCATTCTGAGTGATTTATTAGCCAAAAAAAAAAAAAAAAACACAAAAATGGAACATTTCTATAAAATATATAGTAGGTGGATGAAACATTGGTTGTGATTAGAGCCTTGGATTTGTCAAAGATTAGCAACAAAATTGATGTGATGTCATTAGTATTTTTTCTGTAGTGTCACATGCTCCCTCTGGTCACCCTCATGGACAATTTTTTTTTTTTTTTTTTTTTTTAATTTATAATAAATCTCATACATAACTCCCCCTGATCAAAACTACCAAACATTCAACAGTTTTCAGGATGCCAGTTTAATCCTTTGAATTCTGAGTGAATATAAAACTTTTTTTTTTAATTTGTAATACATAAATGAGTGGAAAATATTAAATTTTGTGCTTTTTTGTAATAAATAAATACAGCAGTGAAAATATTAATTGTTTGTGTTTTTTTGTAATAAATAAATGAAAATATTCAATTTTTTGTGGTGTTTTTTTTTTTTTTTGTAATAAATCACTCAGAATTCAAATGATTAAATGGGCATTTAAAGGGTTAAAATCCTGAAAATCGTTGAGTGCTTGGTAGTTTTGAGCAGGGGGAAGTTGTTTAGGAGATTTATTAACAAAAAAAAAAAAAAAGCAGGAAAAAATGTTGATGTATGATGATTTTATAGCATTTTTGTTCATAAGGGTTTTTGAGGGGAGCATAAGGGTTCAAAAGGCAGTAAGGAAGGCAGGCAGCTCATCATAACCCTTGGTCTTTTCTTTGGAGCAGATGTCGGGTTTCGAGGTTTTCCACAGGTGGATATTAGAGTCAGGTAGAGCCTGGTTTTGGATGTGGCTCAAGGACTCACTTGGCTTAAAGTGAAAAAGTGTGTATCGGCCATCACGCTGGGAAAAGCTCGTACGCCTGCTTTTAAGGGATTTCTGCCCATATTTAACTCGCACTTGCTCGCACACTTAAACTTAACCTTTGTCCCGCTGAGTTGTAACGACATAAAAACGACGGTTAAATGTGAAGTTTCCACACAGCACTCCAGGGTGCATTTATTTAACAAAGTAATGCGTGAAGTCGTATTCACCAGGCGCCGTTAAAACATTATAGTGACTGAATGATTACGACTCAGACGAACTTTACTTAGCCGTGAAGTGTCACCCGTAAATATTAAAGACGTAACGCTTACCTATGATGATGCTGGGTCTGCCCGGGGCTCCGCTGGCGTTAGCTGAGAGGTTACCCTGGATTTGGTACGCAGCCTGATCAAACAGGTCCAGGTAGTCCTCCACGGGGTATCGATCATGGAAGCCCTCGCTCAGACGGATGATACCTGGAGAAGACAGACAGGGGGGGGGGTGAATACGCATCATAAGGGTTACCCCAGGTCATCTCAGGTGTGTATGGACTAAAATGTGCTTGTAGATACTCAACCCTGAGATGCATAAGTAGGTTAAAAATGACCCGCTGAGGTTATTTTCTTGCAATACCTTTGAGCAGGTTCCCACGGGGTCTTAAAAAGCCTTAAAAGTCTTGAATTTACAAATCTGCATTTAAAAAATGTATTTAACCCATAAAGACCCAGTGTTACTTCTCTGGTAGTTCCCACATGGATTTTTCCTCTATATTTAACCTTCCTTAAGTGATTTTTCACCACTTACGCATTTTTCACTGCAAATGATGACTTTTCCTATATTTCATTTGGCTGTTCATGAAAACTCAGTGAATTCAAAGGTTATTATATTAAAACTTTGTATCAAAAATTGAAGAAAAGGTGACTTTTTCAGCAAATATATTAATAACTGAACATAAACCAAGTGTCTCCATCCGCTGTCATTGATCCAACTCCACGGGTTTTACCGGTGGATCAATGTTGTAGAAGATGTCGGTGTTTCCGCGGTAACAACGGAGCCTCTGAACGTCCAAAAGGGTCATATCTGATGACCGTGAAAAGACGACAAACTGTATTTTACACCAATTATTTACATGTATTGATAGGATTAGTGGATCAGCAGATATTAAACAGTTTAGATCAGTAGATGGTTTGGTTTGTTAGTGGACATTTGGGTCTTTATGGGTTAAAAGGTTTTAAATTTGATATGGTAGATCTTAAGTTACGCTGAAATAAACGTGTTGGATGTATTGCGTTTAAAAGTGTCTGTTAAATATCCAAACTGCACTTGTCTGCTCAGTTCCTGCTGTTCAAACTCGACAATTTATATTGAAAATAGGAACCAATTATCGCTGACTTTGCAGCCGCCGGTGAGAAATGAGTCGGAACAGTAGGAATCCAGGCGTTGGAGTAAATAAATACATTTTCAGAAATTCTACGAGTCATGAATTTTTGGCAGTGTGGCTGTGAAACGGGCATTAAATTCTGTTCTAAACAGTCGTATAAAGGTCCTAAAAAGTCTTAAATTTAACTTATAGAACCCTGTAGGAACCCTGGTGTAATGAAAAGTTGTTATTACTTCATATTGAGAGTCTGGTTTATGTGTGAAGTATCAGGAGATAACTTGTGTTAGGATTTGGCGCTTATGAATAAATTGCATTGATATTCCAGGATTTCCTCAAGGAAAAAAAAAAAAACAAAACACGTTACCGACATCATGCAATTTACAATTTTAACTTGCCTCTTCTAGATTTTATGAAATTGTACTTTTTGTGTCACTACCCTAAGCTTCCATAGGTAGGTGAAAATAAGCCGCATTCATTGGCCCGCCCCCTGAAGGAAGCGGCAAGAGTTTGATTAACACTTCAGCAGCAAAACTACTGGTTCAGTTCATACCAAACTGAGTTTATAGATTGCCGGTGACATTTACAGCTACATTTGGGGAAAAGTAGGTCAAAGTTCCAATATTTTATGATTTTTTTTTTTTTAAATCTTCTAATTTGCTTATAATGGGCGAAATACATAAATACATGCGAGGGGCGGGGTTTGTTGTGCCTGGCACCACTTGTTTTCAGTGGAAATTAGATTATATTAGATCAGATCCCACAATGGGGAATTTTAATGATCAAGCCAGTAACAGAATAAAGCGCAAGAAAAAGTGTTTATATAAAGATAGTGCAAAAAGATAATATATAATAATGGTAATAAAAACTATATAGACTTCTACAGCAATACTAAAAGACTCACTCACTCACAAAATGGATGTTGACAGTGTTCTATATTGGTTAGATACTATGTACTATGTACTTTACTTTTAAAATATTTAAAGAAAAAAAAAGTGTTTTGTTAATTTTTTTTAACATTTTTTGACAAAGGTGGCAAAAAAGACCCTGAATTAATCACAGGTCGTTTTGACTCATTTATGGAAGGGTGGATGGTCCAGACACTCGTCCATTTAAGGGTTAAATGGAGCTGGACTCGAACATCCAGGCACATTTAAGTCTTGTTTATTCACTCTGACCAGATGGTGATTCATTTAAATCAGAAGTGTACTAATACCAGGCTTTACTAAGACACATCTCGCCCATGCATATATCTATCCCTCTAATGCACTAATTAAATTAACTTTCACAGCAAAATTCTCCGGATAAATGGTTTCAGGGCTGTATTTCTCATTAATATCTCCTGTGCAAAAGAAAAGTTGCAAGTTAAACTTTGCCCAAAGAGACACTTAGTCTTATTAAGTGCGTTCACTCCAGTGCAAACTTGAGCTTCTTGTATTTTACTTGAGGATTTCCAGTTCCTGCAACTTCTGATAATCTGTTACATCTTTTTACTCCACTAATGTTACACCCTCTGCCCAAACAGTAAAAACATGTATTTCCAAATCTCCTAAACTGTGATACTGCACAATTTCATGAAAACGTACAGTATCAATATTGCAAGTTTGGTTTAAGTTTGAGTATTACTATAATACGGATTAAAATATAAGCACTTGTGGATTTCTTTGCCTGTTTTACACCAGGAGTGTCAAACTTGTTCTAGTTCCGGGGCCACATACTGTCCAGTGTGATCTCAAGTGGGCCGGACAGGTAAAATAATCTAACGCATAAGAACTGCATCTTATTTTTGTTTTACTGTGGAAAAAAGTAAAATTACAATATGAAAATGTGAATAACCTGAACAATTATGAAAAGCCTGAAATATATTAAGAAAAATAAGCACAATTTCAACAATATTAGGTCTCAGCTTATTATGTACACGACTTATAGATCACAAATTCAGAAAAAATTTAATAACAGGGATAAAACAGTTAAAATTGCACTTATTTTTCTTCAGACGTTTCAGGTTTTTCATATGTGTTCATGTTCACGTTTTATTGTGAAAAGATCAGTTGTAAATAGAACGATTTTCATAATGTCATTTTACTTTTTCACTTTTAAAAAAAAAAGAACAAAATTTGTAATTGTCATTGTTTGTAGGTTATTATGCTATTATTTTACTCGAGATCACATTGATCTGTACGTGGAACCTGAACTAAAACGAGTTTGACACCCTTGAGTGTTAATATCCTCAGTGTGAGTTTTTTCCATTGAAGGGCTTGGATTGGACCCTTTGGGGGGCCAGTTTTGGGAGGGGCAAGGGGGAGGGGCAAGGGGTGAATTGGGATTGGGCCTAATAGTTCATACAGTTTGAATTTGAACCCTCCAGATGCTGCAAAGCTATCTTTAGATTCATTTGGGCAAAAAACTAGTGGATTTCTCCAACCTGTTTTAATTCCTTCTTAATTTGTTGCGTCTACAACTAGTTACGTCACGACATTTGCACGTGTAAGGTCCAGACTTCCGACAAAAATTTCTCCAAATACGACATAATTGTTTGTCAGCAGCAGCGGTTGGAGTAAAAACTGAAAATATGTCCAAACCTCGAGCCGATTACCTAAAATGTTCAGTTGTTGGTTGAACGGGACAGAGCAG
The DNA here is from genome assembly GCA_037367295.1 of Apogon hyalosoma. Classification (NCBI taxonomy): domain Eukaryota; kingdom Metazoa; phylum Chordata; class Actinopteri; order Kurtiformes; family Apogonidae; genus Apogon; species Apogon hyalosoma. Next base: position 28,945,031 of record JAPQRP010000013.1, read on the forward strand.
ACAACCAACAACCTGGAGGGGGCGGGGCCTGAAGTGGCTCATGTGCATTTAAAGGGCCAGCGCTCCAAAGCACCTTTCTGGTGTCATTACTCAGAAATAGGGTTGAAGATGTTGAAAATGTTTTCGTCAGGACTTCATTGATACTAAAAATTCTATAAGCAATGTTTAATGCCTAGTTACGTTTCACCCGTCCTGTATATAAGCAGCAGCGTCCTGGAAACGTGAAACTGTAGATGATACAAACAGACTTATGCACCCTTTTTTTTTTTAGTTTTTTTTTTTCTTTTCCCCTGCCTGCCCGCGTCTCTACATGTGTTTTTGTAATCGCTCTAAAAGAGGTCGTTAGGCCTCCTGTGTCGTCCTGACTGTGGGGTGACTTCATAAAAACCCACTTTCAGATGGAAATACTATCCCGGCTCAGTTTTCAGCATTTCCAATTAAGTGCCAATGTCAAGTAAATGCTTTAAATGCAGGCCTGGCAAATGTGTTTTCCATCTGAGCTGTGGTATAATTACAATTTACAAGGCAATTGTGAAGATTCAGTGCACGACTTGAGGAGTATCCACGCTGCATGAGGATAATGAGGTGGCTCAGACGTCTGTTAACTTCTGCCGATGCTTTGATGGCGTTGCAGTAAAACACCTTTCTCTAGTTAGCAGGGAAACATGATTAGGAAACTCTAGTAAACTCTCCAAACGCCCAGCCCGCATCATTATTCATCTACGACTGTCACTGCGATATGAGGTGCGACGGCGCTGGTGGTGCTCGTCGCTTCAGGGCGTTTTCTCCTTTTTCTTTTTTTTTTTCTTTTTTCTTTTTTTATGCCCACGCTTTTTGATATGAATGAGGCGTCACGCAATTTCCGACGAGTCTGTGCTTCTTGATGGGTACTGTATACGGCATCTGCTTAAGATTCAAACGGCTGCTGCTTAAGAAAGTTATGTGGCGCGAATCGCATCAAATCACCTTTTCACCGCTCGCTGGAGCCTCAAGGGGAATGAAATAAATAAATACAAAACAACACGGGCCGCCGGAATTCAGAGTGTTTTCAAAGGGACGTCTTAAGAGAAAAGTGCTGATTACCAGACCATAGAACCTAAATGCAACACCAGAGGGGATATGGAGAGAGAAAGGGAGTGACGGCACAGATGAAAGCACGGGGACAATAACTGAGAAGGGACCGTGTCCTTGGGATACAGCTGTATTTGCCGCCACGCAACATCATAGGCCGCAAAAAAAAAAAAAAAAACATGAGCGAGAGGGAGGCAAATTAATGCGGCCACATCCAGCAGCTTTATGAGGTCCAAATAATTATCAAGTGAAACTCTACACCGCGCATTAAAATAAGTGCTGCACGCGTACTGATCAATCCTCCAATTAGGTTTTGTGAGTATTAGAAGGATTAAGGGCACAGTCAGCAACTGGATGAACTTCAAAAGGAACCCTTTGGCTGCAACAGCTGAGCCTCGACTGATATCTGTGCCGAGAATTGGGATGAAATTGACAGAAAAAGGGGCCAGTATCTACCCAGAGAAGATATTATTAAAAACTATTAAGTGATTTTAGATCTGTAGCTCCAGGCCGAGCAAAACGTATGCATCTGTCATTGTGAAGTAGAAGAATAATGCTCATCTACAGTAAGAAATCGCCGTGGAAATTGAGTCCCAACACTGTGCAGCTGCTGTTCTTAAGGGGGAATTATGAGATTATCCGCATACTGTATGTACACGTCTTTCAACTCGGTATAAACCTATTATCTAATCGGTTTTTGATTTCATAATCAGGGCCGACTTTAAACGGAGGCATCAGTGGAGAGGCAGATTCACAGTTTAACTGCTGCTCTTCGCGTTTTTTGTTTTTTTTATTTTCTCACACTGCGACACACACGCCGACTCACGCTCCCGATGCTGCCACTTCTTAAGCTGTTCAGAATGATCCATTATTCATAAGTCTTAATGGCTGCTTCAAGTTCTCAAAGAAAACAAAAAAAACAAAACAAAACACACACACACCTAAGGTAGGTGCTGCAGATAATACCGAACATCTGAGAAAGGAAAATTAAAATCTTAAGTGAATTAGAGGTTCTGCTAATCACTGAGACGTGAGATGCGTGCGAAAACGACTCAGTAGACTGCATCTCTAGACTGCGCTAAAAGCAGGATCACTTTGACTCATTCTCTGTAGAACAAGCGAAAAAGTATGAAAAGAGATGAAAAAGGTGTTATGTTGAGAGCTGCAGAGACATCTTCAGCAGCTCTGGGTAACTTTTATAGAGACGCAAAGTTGAGACGACTTAAATTATACAACTGTTGGATGTGTGTGTTTTTTGTTTTTGTTTTTTTTTTTACATTTTCAGTCTGACTTGGACAAATTAAAATTGTTTTAAACTGACAAACGTGTGTGTAACGTGATGGAATGATTCAATCAAGATGCAAAAATTGTCTCCTAATGTTGATGCTACATCAGAGGTTTGAAATGTTACTTTCGTTCTAGAAGGTTCTACGTTAGAATCCTGGAGTTTGCGGCTGTGGACATTACCCCCGTTATCAAAAACAGGCATCCTAAGCACTGCTCTGGATCTGAAGTCGGTCTGCACTGCTTCTGATGGACTACGAATGGGTTGAATAACTTATTCTTGCACGTTAATGTCTTTACACACTGATATTTTAGGTCATTTTATGGTCTTAAATCGTTTTTGGTCGTCATAAATAGGGCTGGTTATCATGGGCAATTTCCTTAATCGATTCGATTTCGATTCATAACGTCCTGAATCGATGGATCATGATTCGATCTGATCCAATATCGATTCGATTCAGTATTAACTGACTGGTTCAGATTCATTTAGTGATGCCAAAGTACGATTTTGAGCTGTAACCTGTCGCAGCCATGCAACACGTCAGTGCAGGTATCAATACTGACACGAGAAAGGAAACAAATACAAAATGTTGGCGGTAAATAGCGGAATCTGCTCTTAAATAATGAACGGGACAGAACCATGGCCGTGTTTCTACAGCGGCTCAGACTTGACTTCTTCATCTTTATTCTGTTTTACCGCCGGTGGCTTCTAGCGTTAAGGTGGATTACTATAGTAATAATAATAATAATGGATTAGATTTATATGGCGCTTTTCTATGAACGCATACTCAAAGCACGTACAGTGGATCCATTATTCATTCACTCACACATTCTCACTCTGGTGGTGGTAAACTACATATGTATCCACAGCTGCCCTGGGGCAGACTGACGGAAGAGTGGCTGCAAATCCACGCCTACGGCCCCTCCGACCACCACCAAACATCCCTACGCATCCATACACCAGTGTGAGTAGCAGCACTGGAGGCAAGGAGGGTGAAGCGTCTTGCCCAAGGACACAACAGCACATGACTAGGAAAGAGCGGGATTCGAACCGCCTGTCACCTATGGCTGAGTGTGGATCCAAGTTAACATTCCTAGAACGACCGGCTTCCACGACCCGCCTTGGAGAGCCTCCGCCGACCAGTTCCTCCGCACTGTGGGTTCGACTTTGAGGCCAGGAGGACCTCCCGCAGAGGTGTTTTTCCTCACCCTTCCTCCGCGCCGAAACTGTCGCGACCGAGATCGAGATGCCCCATCTGCCCCAGGGACCCGCGAGACTCGGCGTTGGCAGTATCCGGGTAAAGTATTTACCGTCCTGCTCTGAAAAAACGATCTCATCCACTGTTACTCGATTATAATAAAACCGATCCAAAATCAATCAAATCTATTTTTGTACCCAGTCATAAATCTGATAACGTTTACTTTTATCACCCGTTTATCAGTGTAATTACAGTATTTTACAGTGTTGGACTAGTTTATGGGTTTGTAGGACTAATGTCACCAGCATGGGTTGCTAGGCAGGTGAATTTACTTTTTATATTTTAGCACCTGCAGCAAAAGTTCAACCATCTGTGCAGTATATTATTATATTTATCTTATCTGTACTACCCATGCATGTACATTTTTTTTTATTATTCATGCACATGCTCTTCTTTACTCATAAACACACACACTATCAGTTTTCTTATTAATGTTTACGTTCTTATTTTTAGCTCCAAACCCTGCACATACACATTACATTTTTTTGTACTTCTTCCATTTATTATTTTTCTAGTGCTGTAAATAGTGAGTTGATTGGTTCTTCTTATCTGGACTGTGTCTTAACCTGACAAATGAATAAAATGTGTGTTTCAGTCTGCATTAGCTTGCAGAGTTGGTGTACAACGTTGTTTTGTTGCTGCTCCAGAAATAATTATGAAGAATTACCATCGGTCCATCAACAGCAGGTCCAATTTATGAACTCTGACATGTAGTCTGAGGCTGATATTTAATTAATTATAACACTCCAGCAGGGAAAAAGAAAGCAAAAATGTACAGTTTGTGGTCAGACAGACACTAAATTGTTAGCATTTGCAGCCGAAAGATCCAGAAACCAAGTTAAAATAGAGGGAATCTAATAGTTTGCATGTAATTTACCTACATTTAATAAGAGGCAAGGAAAATTGGGATGTTTTGGTCAAACCACCCAGTCCCAACTTTGTGAATCCAGTTTTTTTTTCATTATAATGTGATTTTTATCTGCTATACTTTGTTCATTTACGGGTCTTTATTTGTCTTACAGCTTACAGTGAGTTTTGATTATTCATTCATTTATTTATTAGTCGATTTTAGGTGGAACAATTTAATAAACCACCTGGGATTTTCGTCTCGGCTGCACATTTTATCATTTTGATCTTTGTTTTTAATCCTCATCTCGTCTTTTTCATTGCGCGAGGAATAAATTGCATAAATATACTCATACAGAAGGACTGCTTAGCATGTTGAAACCTATAAACCTTGAAAATATTGGACTCATTCTACACACTAATATGTAGATGGTGTTACTGTTCACATCATAGATGTTTAACTTTCCATTTGGAAGACAACCACAAAAGTTTCCAAAGTGCTGTGCAATAAAATAAACACAATAAAACATAATAAAAGATATAAAAAAAAAATACTAAGATAAAAACACATTGAGTGAGTGAGTGAGTGAGGCAGCTGGTTATGAGTTCCATATAAATAAAGAAATCAAATGTGAATTATAAATCATTAAATTGTTTATTTTGGGAACAACTCTGCTATAAGTAAAGTAAACTTTACTGTCCCAAAGGGGAAATTAGACCGAGGCATTGGCTGCTGCATTACATATACTGTTACCGAGTTATAAAATTACATGTACCCTGAGAGAAAATTTCTGTCTGAAACTTGATACAGTACAAAAGTCTTATTCCACCTTCAGCTTTGTTGTTTTTGCAGGGTTGTACTGAGCATACATATCCATTTCTCATTCTCTTTTCTTCAGGTACAACAGGAAAACAAAAGAAATACATAAAATACAGCCTTAAGACCCACAAAAACTGAACTAAATGTGTTGCAATGGATAAAGTTACTAATTAGTGTGACCTCTGACCCCGTGGCAAGAAGCAGCACGAACAATTAGGAACATCTGACACGTGTTGAATGAAACTTGGAGTAAAATATTGTCTGAACAAAAGGGTTAAAGACGTGTTAAGGGCAAAGGGAGGTCACAGTAAATAAGACCGCTTCGGTTTATAGAAGCTGTTTTTAACCTGAAACTTTAGTTTTTACTGCTGTACATACGTCGCATATATCAGATCGGACCGAATACAGAGACTGAGAAATCCATATGCAAATGGCGGAGTTACCTACCGATGCCCTTGCCCCCCCACCCTTGCACATGTAAAATGTTGCAAATACCTTGACCAGTCTTGCCGCAATGTGGACCATCGCGTTACCCACTGAGCTGCGAGTCCACATGTACAGTAGCGGAAAAAATTATTAGCCCACCCCTTGTTTTCTTCAATTTCTTGTTCGTTTTAATGCCTGGTCCAACTAAAGGTCCATTTGTTTGGACAAATATAATGATACCAACAAAAATAGC
>JAPQRP010000013.1:28958198-28969201 GCA_037367295.1 Apogon hyalosoma
GGAGTTGAATGAATGAAGAATTCAGACCCAAGCAGAGCATTTACAGTTTATGGAGAGCACAGGGAAATGTTTTAAAAAGCATAATTCCATTTAAAAAAACAAAAACAAAATATCAGTCCCTTTAAAAGGGCGATACATTATCCTATGCAAAAGCTCAGTCAGCTCTTGTCAATGTTTTATGGTCACTATCTGGTGTGTAGGCATGGTCAAATGGATGCCAATCAGTCAAAGGTCAGAGGTCGACAAATAAATACAACCTCTTTAAGGCGACACAGCTCCATAACCATCGAGTACACCGATGCCCTTTATTTAACTCAATTACAGTCACAAATCACCACATGTTTGCTGCATGCGACTGCAAAATATACTTAATCCAACTAGAGAGAATCGATCGGATTTCGTGTTTACATGGTAATTGGTCGCTCTTATTTTCCTATCGAACAAAACACCACCTCTCTCCACCCGATCCGTTCAGCCTCTTCTTATTTAGTTGACTACATGAGGCATTTTTCTTCTGATCTTTCTTTATTGATTGATAGTGGGGGATTGGGATCCATGCTAATGCAGCCACTGTTTTATCTCCAAACATGCTGGATTTAACACGCCTGTTGTACACACATGTACACACATATACACACAATCTGCCTGGATGTGTCAAGCTGATTCATCTTCACCTATAGAAGTGAAGCCCTCTTGTCACGGCCTCCTCATATTTCAAGCAGTTTTTAGATTACTCGACACCACAAGAGCCGTGTTACTATGATTTGCTCGCCGCCTGCCAGACACGGCTGCTTTAAGGACAATTAATGCCGGATCCATCCACAGACATGGTATTGATTGTCCCGCGGCCACACTCTCCTATTCATTAGCCCGTTCAATAAGAAATTAGTTATGTTGCAAATAGCCTTGGAACAAGCCATTATCATTAGGATTAACAATTAATTGAACTAAGCTTTGAGGTGAGTCGGACACTCCGAGGAAGCCACAGGGCCTATCTTGTTGGAAGACTGCGGGATGACTTTGAGCTTTAAATCCCCGATGAAAAAAAATTAGGTAGAGACATATGCAATTATCTAGTGTGGCATGAAGTGTTATACAAGGTTTTCAGCACAATTTTATCTCTTTATAAATTAAATTAGAAAATGCAACCAGTGGGGAATTGCTGCAGCGCACCTGAATACTGATTTGAGTGGCCCTTTTATGAGAGTTTAATTATGCTCCACGACACATCTGTCATTGTCGGTTAAAAGACAGATCAATATCAAGATGGAGCATGTTTGTATTCTGATTAGAACAGATAATGTTTAGACGCATAATCCACAGAAGTATACGTTACACAAGAAGCCGACCTGATTTAAAAAAAAAAAAAAAAAAAAAGCTGTTACTAAAACCCTTAAGAACAGATTAAATAGTGATAACATTAGTGGTGGAGGAAGTACTGAAGCTCAGCACTTAAGCAAAAGTACAAACATCCTGCAAATATGTACTCAAGTAAAAGTAGAAGTATCAACAACCTTAAGTAAAAGTACAAAGCAGTTTCAAATTTACTTTAAAGTAGGGGTGTGCGGTTTGATGAGATTAGATTGTGAAGGATTAGAACGTGCATTATTATTTTCACTTAAGTAAAGACGGAAGAGTAAAAGTCTACTTAAGTGCAGTAACGAAGTACAAATACTTGATTACATTTCACCACCGGATAAAGCAGACGTCTGTACTCACATGCGGTTCACTGTTAACCAGTCCCTTGAGTTCCGGAAGCTGTCGACTGCTGCGGAACTCCACTTTGGATGAGATGGACTTGACCACCAGTTTGATATGTGCATAATCCTTGACTGATGAGAGGTTGAAGGCGAAGGGTCCCGGGCTGACCAGTCCGCTGAAGTGATAAGGTGAAGGGGTGAGGATGAGGCCTTTCTTGTCCCCCGTCAGAACGTAGGAGGCCATGATGAGGAACATGACGGCCAGGCCGAACAGGAAGCTGTAGACCCGGACCTTTCGGAAGCAGCTCAGGGTGCTCCATCGCCTCGGCGCCTCCCGTTTCACCTCCAGGACGGCGAACAGGTTCATGGGCGTGTCGTCCACCTGCAGCAGCAGCGGCCTCTTGCGGTAGTCGTCCACCACGGAGCCCAGCAAGCTGTATTTGTAGTCCATCTGCGTCATGGCGGCGGCGATCCCAGATGTCAGAGCTCAGACACGTTGATGCGGAGGCTGAGGAAGCCGACAGGAGGGTTTGAGGTGAGGCAGAGATCTGACAGCCATGATGGGTTGTGACGAACAGCCCACCTCATCCAATGATGTGTCCCTGTTAAGAGGAAAACGAAAACTCTGAGAAATGTGACCAGACGTGACACATCAATGATTGCACAATAGTCCCACATCCGAGCTGATGCTGCAACTTCGAAACCACAGAAATACACCAAACAACTGCAGTCGAACCTTGGGAATAAATTCAAGTAAAATCAACACAAACACTGAAAAAAAAAAAAAATCAAAATCTTACAAGTGTATTTTTTTCTCATTTCTAGTCAAAATATCTCATCACACTTAAAATATGACATAATCAGAATCCGCTTTATTGACCAAGTATGTGAACACATACAAGGAATTTGGCTTCGTTTTTTTCTTTGCTCACCACATACAATTTCACATGAACCCAGAACAACATGAACCCAATCACACTTGAACATAGACCTAATAAAAACATTCGATGAGAGACAAGGACAACAATGGGTTGAGATCTACAGTGGATTTAAATTATAATACTTACAGAGTGCATATTGGGGTTTTTATACACTGAGTGGATGTGTACAGGGATCCGGTCTAATAAAAATATGTGTTTATGTGTTTATGTATATATTATTGTAGTGCAAATTAGTCACACCTAAAGAGTAACTTTTCAGTGAGATATAACAACTTATTTTTAAACAATAGATCTGGAAAATCTTATTTCAAGAAATTTTACCGAGATAATTTTTGCTTGTTTCACTGGCAGATTTTTTTGTGCTTGAATTAAGCAAAATAATAATAATAACAATAATAAAAATCTTGAATTAATAAAAAAAATAAAAAAAATCTGCCAGTGAAACAGGTGAAATGATCTTGGTAAGATTTCTTGAAATCAGATTTTCCAGCTCTATTGTCTAAAAATCAGTTCTTACATCTCACTGAAAAGTTACTCTTTAGGTGATTATGTCTTATTTGAAGTGTGATGAGATATTTGGACTAGAAATGAGAGAAATACACTTGGTAAGATTTTTATTTTTGCAGTGAAAGAGGTACATTAAAATTGATACGTAACATATCTGAAATTTTAAATACATTTTTTTTCATCACAGACATCAAAACTGCTGCAAGCTTGAAAGACATTGTTATAAATATATCACTAAAAGAAATCAAACCTTGGTTAGATTCAAAGCCAAAGTAACAGTTTCTTAAATGCACTAATACTGATGATAATTAATAAATGTTCTCCATGGTCTAATATGAAAAGCGACTTTATAATGTTGAATGTTTTTCACTTTGGAGAAAAACTTTTACATTAAGTTACTGAGGCAGAGTCAAGGCTCCAGGGGTCACATTAAAGTTGAGGGTTATTATATCAAAAACAGAGACAAATGAAAAAAACAACTTTTTCAACCAAATATAACATTAACTGAGCATAAACCCAGTGTGTCCATCCACTGTCATTGATCCAACTCTATGGGTTTTACTGGTGAATCAATGTTGTAGAAGATGACGGTGTTTCCACGGTAACTACGGAGCCTCTGAATGTCCAAATGGGTCACATCTGATGACCATGAAAAGACAACCAATCATTTTTAATTATTTTAACCCATAAAAGACCCAGCGATACTTTTGTCAGTTCCCAAATGAATGTTTCTGTAGATTTAACCATTTATTAAGCAATTTATGACCATTTTTTTTTTATAGCATCCTCTGTATTTTGCATTTTTTAAGTGTAAATCACGCATTTTCCTATATTTAATTCCCTGATTGTGTACATGTCCATCAAAACTCAGATTAAATTCAATGGTTATTCAATCAGAAACAAAAACAAAACAAAACGGGAAAAAAAAAGTGACTTTCTCAGCAAAGATATCAATAACCGAATATAAAAACAAGCATCTGCATCCGCTGTCATTGATCCAGCTCCATGGGTTTTCCTGGTGAATCAGTGTTGTAGAAAATGACGGTGTTTCCACGGTAACATCCAAATGGGTCATATCTGATGACCATGAAAAGATGACAAACTGCATTTTACGCCAGTTATTGACACGTATAGATAGGATTAGTGGATGAACAGGTATTGAACAGTTTAGATCAGTCGGTGCTGGATGTTTGGGTCTTTATGGGTTTAATCTGAATTCCAAGAACTGCAATTATCATTTCATTTCCAGAGATTATTAGAATTACGAAACATTTCCTGTGGCCCAGAAGAACCTAAACAGTCACTTCCTGCTCCTGTGCTGACTTTGGCTCTGATTTCTTCATTTTGTTTCGTTCAGGAATAGAGCTGAGGCTACACCCAGACGCTGCTGCAATTTCTTTTTGAGTTTCTCTACATTTGATCTTTTTCGTCATATCATCATATTTCTCGGTTTCAGACCTGACAAAGTGTTCGTTTGTGAGAGCAATGAAATGATTATATAGGTGCAGCAGCTATGGAGAATTCTGCTTAAACCTCTGTGCTACTTTTAGCAGCATAACCTCAGGCAGTACGCAAAAAAAAAAAATAAATAAAGTGAGGGTAGAGGAAAAGACATTTGTCGGCACTGAATATTGATGATTTAGAGGAAACAGCGGTGGAAATAATAAGTCACCAGATTGCACAAATCAAAGGCCACAAATTCTGGGAAATCTATCGTCATTCTCAATTCGAGAGATGTCTGACAAACAATCGGGTTACGCAGGGTTAAAGTCATTTCACACACTTCCGCTCGTGCTTCCTGTGTAATCAGACAGCACAGCAACACCACCCCTAACCTCCACGTCCATCCTCGCAGCGCTGAGCAACAGAGTTACAATATGGAGGGAGTGATAAGGACGAGGGACGCATTCAGCCTGGAAACGACGAGGCTGCGTGTCAGACTCTCCTGGGGAGAGACACGAATATAAGAGATATCCGGTCTGCAGCGGAGAAGGGATTAGACTATCAGAAAATGGTATTCCTCACTGTGAAGTCACATGGATCAACAGTCACCCACAGATAAAAGGAGGGCCCACTGTCTAAAGGGCCGAAGACTTGGGGATCCCAAACGATAATGCTCCAGCAGCATTTACATCTAGTTTTATCCTCCAGGTTCTCTTTGTCTCTGGAGCTGAGGCAGCATCATGGCAGCCAATACAATACTGACAAAAAAGCACCGGCGCTGAGCATTTAAGACGAAAACAGTGGCTATAGAGTCATTACAGCTTTCAACGGGGTTCCCCTGGAGTCGTAAAGGAGTGATACTTTTTTTTTTTTATGGAATTCTTCATTTTCCAACATTTCCCTGTGGTCTCCATAAACTGTAAATGCTCTGCTTGGGTCTGAATTCCTCATTAATTCAACCCCACAGGTCCATCTTCAACCCTATTTCTGAGTAATGACATGAGACCGGTCGTTTTGAGCGCTGGCCCTTTAAATGCACATGACCCCGCCCCCTCTAGGTTGTTGGCTGTGCTGCTCTGTCCCGTTTAACTGACAACTGAACATTTTAGGTAATCGGCTCCAAGTTTGGACATATTTTCAGTTTTTACTCCAACCGCTGCTGCCGATAAACAATTTCGTCGTACTCGGAGAAATGTTCGTCGGAAGTCTGGACCTTATACGTGCAAATGTTGTCACATAACTAGCTTTAAAACGTCACAAATTAAGAAGCAATTAAAACAGGTTGTAGAAGTCCATTCAATTTTTGCCGGAGTGGATATAAAGATAGCTTTGCAGCACCTGGAGGGTTCAAGTTCAAACTGTCCAAATACACAAAGAAATGAACCACAGACTAAGAAAAGTGGGTTTGGATCAATATGAGCCCTTTAAAAAGTCGCAAAAGTCTTGAATTTACAAATCCGCATTTAATACCTTAAAACATTCTTTGAAAGGTTTTGAATTTGATATAGTAGGACTTTCATTTTTTGATTGCACTTCAGATTTTTTATTTATGTAACCTTTATTTAACCAGGTAACATCCATTCAGATCAAGATCTCATTACAAGGGCAATCTGGCCAAGAGGTCAGCGACACACGTCATAATAAAAAATACAAGTTAGAACACACATTTCAAACATTATATTAAGCATTAGTTTAGAGGATTAAATGGTTTGATTTATTTATTTTTTTTTTTTTAAGTGTAGACGTTGGTCGTCAATTTAAAAATGCAGGCACTGTCCAATGGTGTCTCGTCTGCTGAATAAAGTAAAGTAGTCGTTAGTTTAGTTAAATGAGATCTGACTCATTTTAATTTGTTTTATGTACTTTTAGTGATGCTTCTACTTCTATGAGTAAAAGCAGCTATGATGAAGGGCTTCATGATTTGGTGGAAAAAGTCAGAATTCACTTCCCATAAGACATTCTGGTTTTGAGATTATTGCGTGGTTACTCATTTAGAAATGTCAAAAGTACAACGGTGACATTAAAAAAAAAAAATTCAAAATGTGACTTTCATTTTGCTTTTTACTGTCAAAAATATCACCAAAGACCTGAGGTCGTTTTTATTCTTTTCCCATTCCTGCTACTTTTATCGCCATAAATCCACCTAAATCTAGACTTACACAGGGTCATTTTGCACTTACGACAGCAAATCAATGAACTGTGCAGCCTCAGTCGGATGAAAGAATCTATGATTTATAAAACCGCTGTTTATTATGATCCAATATTGTGCAAATCCACTTAATTAAACCATGAAAGGTGCAGTATGTTAGACATGTGAGGAAATTAGCATACATTAATATCTAATTTATATTCTGTGGAAAGAACCGACCCTGAAGGAGATGTTAAGAAGTGTGTCCTTCCAGACACAAAAAAAAGGTGGAACATATTCGACTCAGTATCGAATAAATGAGAGAGATCCCCTGGTCTGAAACATCCTGTTCAAGGTTTACCAAAAGCAATAGAAGCTCCGTTTGTGCTTTCAACACAAATGTTAGTTGTTGCTAAATGTTGTGTGTATTTGTAGATCCACTGTAAGTTATAATGCACACGTGTAAATTCTATTTTTCATAAGAAATTTTAAGTTGTTCATGTTATTAACATTGTTTTAAAGGACAGTTTATAGATGTAAACATTTTCATCATGTGAGGAAAGTTTGGAGTTGACATCATTTAAATATTATAATGTTATTTGACTGGTCCGGCCCGCTTCAGGCCAAATTTGGCTGAATGTGGCCCCTGAACTAAAATGACACCCATGATCTAAGGTATTTTCACCAGAATACTCGAATACTTAAATATTCGATTGTTGCATCCCTAACTGGAACACGCATTTTGTTTTTGCATGTACAGTTTTAGTCAACACAGTAAATATCCAAAACAGCAAGGGGTAAAGCTAGTTGTCGAACATTAGTGAAGACCGAACACTGCCTCCACTGTACTGTCATGTCAAATACTATGATGTTTCACCGACTCTAGTGTCTATATGTTGCACCGGCATCCGACTCCTGCTCACGTACATCATAAGATAAGGGCTGTATGGAAGTGAGTCATCGCTCCTCCTCACGGATGCTGATATTGTCTGCCCCCCCCACCGCCCACCTCCCTTTTCCAAGCCCGTATTCCTGCAGCTTGAGGCAGAGCAGATAAGAGGAAGATGACGGCTAGAGAGCGCCTGCCTTCCCGCGAAAAGCAATGTCATTTACCCCCAACTGGGCCCTCAGTGTCACCCCACAGCAACAAACCCCACTCGCTCCCGGAGAACGGCGCCAAATAACGAGCCCGGCTCTGAGGAGACTGATTTCCATCCCTTGGAACGTTTATTCAGAAGAAAGAACTGAAGAATAAAGGGTTCACCGGAGTCAGATATAAATATGTTTTCACTTTGAGCCAGGAAATGAACCTATTGACTGGAGCGGAATTATTTTTATAACTTTGGAAAAGTTGTATGAATAAAAAAAAAAAAAAAAGGCTGAACTGGAAAGACAAGGTGATGGATTTTAATGATGGCTAGTTCGATTACAGTCTTCGCACACATCACAGATGGTGAATTGGAAACGGTCTCATAAAAGTTCAGTGGAACAAGCAGACTCACTTTGATTCCTGTTATATTTAAAGGTTGTGAGGTTTAATTTTAACCCAGAAGAACCCAGTGTGACTTCTGTGGCAGTTCCCAAATGAATCTTTCTCTCTATATATAACCTTTCCTAGGTGATTTAACGCTATTTATTATACGAAGTGTCTATAGGTCCGGACCCGTGAATACTGCCGCACGGCTATTTGTCCGTACTAGTTCCGGTTTACAGGCGCAGTACGCCACTGCGCCAGCATTCTTTCGCGCTAAAATGGGTTAGGGTTAGGCATCTAGGCACCAGCTCACTGCACATGTACACAGGAAGTGCCGGACGAATAGATAACAGCGACATGGGTCTGGGCCCGGACCAATAGCAACAGCCTTTATTGTAATAGTATCCTCTAAACTTGGCACTTTTTTCAGTGAAAATCATTTACTTTCCTCTTTAATTGACTGATCATGTAGATGTTGACAAAAGCTCAGCGTAAAGTTAAAGGTTGTTCTATCAAAACAGAGAAAACTGAAGAAAAAGTGACTTTTTCAGAAAACTATATCATTAAATGAACATGTTTCCGCGTTCACTACGGAGCCTCTGAACGTCCAAATGCACTGCAAAAATCAAAATCTTACCAAGTGTATTTTTCTCATGTTTAGTCAAAATATCTCATTGCACTTAAAATATGACATAATCACCTAAAGAGTAACTTGTAACTGAGACATAAGAAGTTCTGTTTAGACAATAGATCTGGATAATCTTATTTCAAGAAATCTTACCAAGATAATTTTCACTTGTTCCATTGTCAGATTTTTGTTTAATTCAAGCAAAAAAAATCTGCTGTGATCAAATCTGATGACCATGAAAAGACGACAAACTGTATTTTACACCAATTATTTACACGGATCGATAGGATTAGTGGATCGACAGTTTAGATCAGCAGACGCTTCTGGTCGACAGTGGATGTTTGGGTCTTTATGGGTTGGGGGCGGCATGGTGTTCCCCTAACGGCAAGAAGGTCCTGAGTTTGATTCCAACGCCAGGAACCTTTCTGTGTGGAGTTTGCATGTTCTCCCCATGTCTGCATGGGTTCTCTCCGGCTCCTCCGGCTCCCTCCCACCATCCAAAGACATGCACTCGTAGGTTAATTGGTTAATCTAAATTGCCCCTGGGTGCGAACGTGCGAGTGATTGGTTGGTCTCTATATGTCCAGGTCGTTACTGAAAATGAGAATCAGTTCTCAACTAATTTACCTGGTTAAATAAAGCTCAAATAAATAAATAAATAAAAGCTCTTCTCAGATTTGCCAGAACAATGAAAGCTCGTTTTCTGCTTTAAACAGGAACATCATTTAATACAGGTTAGTCGTGCTGGTCCATTACAACGATTAAACTCTACACGATGAAATCAAAGCGCTGGAAGGAGGATGACATTTTGAGGATTGTGCTTTAGTAACAAGCCCGGAGCGTGCTATCGATGAGCGCATGCACTCATCTGTAGTCGCAGTGCTATTAGGGCTTATTGACTGCCCGTGTCCTTCATCAAGGCGGAAGTCAATGGGCTGCATGTGCTCAAGGCTATTCAAGATAGAGGGAAGGAAGAAGAGCGTAAGAGGGTTAAAAATGGAGAGAGACGCTGAGGGAAACGGGAATGGAAGGACAGAGGTCAGGCAGCGAACTGGAGCCACGGACAAATGGCAGTTTGACAGATCTGCTGTCTTCACAAAGGAAGATAAGTAGCAGCAGTCAATCAAACCTGATGAAATGGCTTAATTTGAATAGAAATATGGCCCAAGGGCAGTGGATAATGAGGACAAGAGTTTGCGTCATCTACCTTTTCAGCTGACAAACCTTCAAATTCACAAGTATGACATGGGAATTTAAATGTATCCTTCACTGAAGATGGATGTTTATCACCCCCGGTGTGAATCAGACCATCTGCCCACTGCAGGAAGGACACGACGTACCTAATTTTAATGGGATTTAATCGTCTTATACTTGATAAGAAATCACACACTTCAGTTAGTTGTCTCTGGCCCATTACGCTTAAACCTCACACGCATGTCGTGGAATACAGCAGAGCAGTTTCTGTCGGTGTTCCGGACTAGTCTCGCTTTAATTCGTCTTTTTTCTGTCTTCATTAACTTGAGCTACAAAGGTGTTCACTTATAAATTCTGTTGCAACTAAATGCCCCGTGTGCAATATTAAACAATGACAGTCGGACGGTCAAAGCATGTTCTTTCACTTTCAGTTTATGCAGTTTAGGCCTCTGAGGTCAGCTGACCCAGGTCACATGGTCCAGTCCAGAGTTTAAACTAAACCTGGTGAAGCAGCCTTTTATCTGTTCTGCTGCACAACTGGAACAAACCCCCAGCTGACCTGAAACCAGCCCCAAATATCAATGTTTTTAAATCCAGGTTTAAAAACCTTCCTCCTTTCATGTGTGTATGAGTAAACGCTTTTCAGTCTTGTCTTTAAATGCACTTTTTTTTAAAATTAGTATTATTTTAATGTCTTGCTTTACTCTATTCTAATGTTAATTTTAATGTATGTTTTTTTTTAATATAATGTATTTATTTCACTGTGAATGCATTTTAAAATCACATTTTATCTCTAATGATTTTAATGTCTTTTACCGTTTTTGTGATTTTTTTTTTCATGCTTTTGTAAAGCACTTTGACTTACCCTGTGCATGAATAGTGCAGTACAAATAAACTTCCCTTGCCTTACGCCAGTTATGGCATGGAGAGACATTCGGCTTGACAGACGGGGTGAGGTGGGGGGGTGAGTAAAGCGGTGGAATAATAG
>JAPQRP010000013.1:28993485-29005645 GCA_037367295.1 Apogon hyalosoma
CCTGGAGACCACACTGGACCTTACAGACCCTGGAGACCACATTGGACCTTACAGACCCTGGAGACCACATTGGACCTGAGATTGTTGATAATGTAACTGTTACTGTCACTGTCTCGTAATGTGTGTGGAAATGACCAAAAATAGTCACTTCCCCGATAAAGGGTTAAAGTGACTGAATGACATGAATAGTAACAATAATAGTAAAAACTAAAGTAACAAGTGTGCAGTAGGTGATATTGATGGAAAAGTTTGTTCAGAGCAGGATGTACTTTAAGACGTAATGATAACTATGTGGAGCTCATTTGTTAAATCAAACGAGGCTTGAAAGTAACTTTTTCTTAGTTGCTGCGGAGCTTTTTCTGACGTTCCATCAAATAAATACACTTATTGCGAGGGAAGCCAGAGGAAAACTGGAGTTTCTTCCACCTAAAAGGCAGCGTCGTCGGAATGCGACAGTTCCTGGGGTAACTTTCAGCCCAATATGATCTGAAAAGGGCCGGACCAGTAAAATAATAAGAGAAAAAAGTACAATTTTATTTAATGAAAATGTTTACATCTGCAAAGTTTCCTTAAAAATCGGGATAACATGAACAATCTGAAATGTATTAAGAAAAATAAGTGCAATTTTAACAATATTATGCCTCAATTTATCATTTACACATGTGCATTACAACTTACATGATCATTTCAAATCAAACATTTAGTAACAGGCAGAATATTGGTAAAATTGCACTTAATTATTTAAAGACATTTCAAGTTGTTCATATTTATTCAGGTAATTCACAAATGTAAATGTTTTCATGTAATTTCACTTTTTTATACTAAAACAAGGAGAAAATTTGCAATATTCCTTGTTTCTAGGCTGTCATGATAGAATTTTACTGGTCTGACCCACTTGAGATTATATTATCGTATATTAAACGCACTTATCGCGAGTGAAGCCGGACGAAAACTTGAGTTTCTCCCACCCAAAAGGCGGCGGCGCCGGAATGCGACAGTTCCTGGGGTAACTCGGCACAATCTGAAGAATTCAGCCCGAGTCGGCGGCGATACTACGCCCCGCCCCCAAACTCACGGAACTGAAAAAAGTCAGCCGTGTTATTAAAGCGCACGCTTCTCCATCTGCGACCATGTGGGAAAACGAGGGGCGGCAGCACCACAGGCCGTGTGATGTTCCCAGAGCAGGTTACTCTTCCACTTCTAATTCTCCACTTTCTGAACGCTCTCCAGGGGACGTATAGTAATCCCGCGCAGCAGTGTTTCACGCCTAGTTAACAGTCGGAGCTTCATCTCGAACTCCTGCCAGATACGCGCACGGGTCGAGTCTTAGCCTACGACTGCCAAGAAAATGTGTGAATTAACAAAACTTCGGCTATTACCGAGGCGGTTGGCTTACTGCTGGAGCTGGGAAACGGACCCGACGCAAACACTGCGAGGGAACATCCCAGCAGATCCATAATATTAACTTGGCCCGTGGATTTTCAACGTAAAAAATGCTCCACTTTATCTTCCCCCTACTGTATTATACATGTGGCTCCACAATGATGAAGGCTCGAGTAAAACCTGCAGGCTTAACAGGCAGGCAAGCAGGTTAATTCTCCAAATTGAGGCTGTGAAAGAAAACTTGTCCTTTTACCACGAAGGATTAATTGTATTTTATCTTCATTTCTAAGTTTGCCAATACGTTCCACCTCTCTCACTTGTAATACTGAGCGTGAGGTTTAGCATAAATCACAATTACAATCTGTTCTGCAGTCGGCAGATTGTTGCGAAAACTGTTTAATCAAATCTCTACCTGCTTGACAAACAGAGGGAGGAGGAGATGTACAACGGCACATCCATCATGCGAAAAGGAAAAAAAAAAAAAAAAGTTCGTATTGGCAGAGGCTGCCTGCACAGATATAGAACTCCAGACTCAAATTAACTTGGCAGGGATAATCCCACAAAATGATAGCTGCAGCAATGAAAATAACATTTGTACGAAATCCTCATGACCCGAGTGGGGATGGAGTACGCCGCCTCGCTGCCAAAAGAGTCCAAAAAAATGTAAACAACCCCGCAGGTGAGTCTGACACCTCAGCTGGGCATTTCTCGGCTGTCTGGTAAACGGAACTAAATGTTGACCTTTGAACGCAGACAGAACCGGCGAGTGCACGCGAGGTTTCTGTTTACCGACTGTGCCGCTTGTTTTTCTGGGTTAAACGCTCAAGTCGCTGCGGTTTACGCTAATAATCACCCCTTAAACTGCAACTGAAATGACATTAACCCTTTAAACCAGAGGTGTCAAACTCATTTTAGTTCAGGGGCCACATTCAGGGACCAGTGAAATAATAAGAGAGAAAAAAGTACAGTTACAGGATGAAAACGTTTACATCTACAAAGTTTCTTTAAAAATCCGAATAACATGAACAATCTGAAATGTATTAAGAAAAATAAGTGCAATTTTAACAATATTATGCCTCAATTTATCATTTCCATGTGCATTTCAATGTGCACTACAATTACAAATAAAACATTTAGTAACAGGCGGAATAATGGTAAAATTGAAATTAATTCTTTAAAGACATTTCAAGTTGTTCATATTTGTTCAGGTTATTCCCTTTTTTTTGTAAAAGGATAGTTTGCAAATGTAAACATTTTCATGTAAATGTACTTTTTTTACACTAAAACAAAGAGAAAATGTGCGCTTTTTCTTATTTACAGGATATTTTGATAGTATTTTACTGGTCTGACACACTTGACCCACATATTGGTCTGTATGTGGAACCTGAATTTAGTTTAGTTTATTTCAAATAAGCAACAAAACAAAATAATCCGACTTAGTCCTTGTAAGTGAAACAGATTATAAGAAAACCAAACAAACAAAAACATATGCACGAAAACAAAGAATGACTTCATTTGCATATTTGAAAAGAAGCGGGAGGAAGTAGAACTTATTTAACCCCACCCCTTCTCCACACAACAGTCTATCCTTTAGCTTCATATCAACTTAATAAATGAAAACTCAAGTCCTTTGGATCAATTAACCTCACTTAACTTCACACACACACCTATAATGACATACCAGAAAAGTACAAAAAATAAATACACGCATACATCCTTGAAGGCATTATAAAATGAATACACAATAAAGTCAACAATAAGACAAAGTGAACAATAGCAACCAAACAAAACATACACGCATTACTTTTTTAATATCAGTACAGTATCGTGAAATGAAATATCGCGATATATTGCAGAACCGATATTTTCTTACACCTCTAATGGCCACGGTAGCCCAGTTTGCCCGAAACGTACTGCGCCGTAGGATTTTGGCCATTTTTTTTCTCCATATTCAAGTTTTGTTACATAAACAGCGCACTGTGTTCCTTTAAGAATCCATTTGGATCCATTTAATCGATCCGCTGTCGCAGCTCTACAATTTACTGCATGTTATAATTATGCTAAAACAGCGTCTTGTCCAGCTTCTAATACAGACGTGAGTGAAATTACCGTAACGACCCAATAAAACCTATGAAGCGCTGCATGCCAGGTTTCGGAAACCGTTGGTATTTTTCCAATCGCGCAAACAGCGAAAAAGTTCCATCCGTCCAAACTGCATACGCGCAGGGTGCGTCAGCGATGACACGTCAGGTTTTAAAGAGTTAAACAGAAGACAAAACATGAGAGAAAATGAGACAAAGCTGCGTCTCTGTGGTTTGTAGGTCATTTAGGGGAAAAGGAAGAAAAAAAAAAAAGCAAAAAAAAAGCGAAGACACCGCTGCGGTAGGTTTCGCAGTGGCTCGTTTAGAAAGACTAGCCCGAGGTAACTGGAAATGAACACTTCTCTCGCCGTCGCTGCACATTGTCGAGGTCCCTGCAGGTCTCTGTTGAGGCCCATTAGGGTGACATCTGGAAGACAGATACTGGAGACGCACACAAACACACACACACACACAACCGCTAATACTGGGTCTGTCAGCTAACCTAAGGGATTCCATGGCAAGACATGAAAGTATTGCTGACCCAGTGTCCGGGTAAATATAGATATTTAACTCACGCACACAGAAGCAGAACTGCGATTTATTTTATTTATTTATTTTTTTTAATGAACGCCCAGAGAGTAGATCTGTGTGGTTTAGAGATAAATCAAACAAGATACAGAGCAGTTAAGGATGAATCTTGTCTAAATAAATACTTCCAGCAACGTCGATCCAATCTTTTTATGATACGTCTGCAAATGAAACCGTCACATAATCGACGTTTTCCTACAATTCTTACAGATACGTTAATTCCCTGCGTACGGATCGATGTTAAACCCGTATAATATTCCCTGAGAAATGAATACAAAGGATTTTTGTGAAAGTGATGTACAGTGCGGGTACAGTCCGTACCTCGTGTTCCGCTCTTCAAAAAAGTTTCATGAAATTTGGTGCGATCATTTTTACATGATCCCGCTCAGAGATTTTATTTGTCACATGCTCGTGGTATGAACAGAAATGCAAAAACATCCACAGGGTTGAGAAATTAAATCAGTCAAACCACTTAAAAACAAAAAAAAAAAAAAAAACGTACTCTTAAGAAGTGACGTATAAATATAGATATAATAAAAATATTAAAGCAACAGAAAAAACACTGTTAAAGTTTCAGTTTGCTCATATAAAGGCTTAACCTCCTTAACCCATAAAGACCCAGTGCTACTTCTGTGGCAGTTCCCACATACATTTTTATCTATATTTAATATCTCTTGAGTGGCTCATTACCATTTATTATAATATTATCCTCTGAATTTTGTATTTTTTCAGTAATAATCATCTATTGTCCTGTATTTAATTCACTGATCATGTAGATGTTCATAAAAGCTCAGAGTAAATTCAGAAGTTTTTATATCAAAACAGAAGAAAGTGACATTTTTTCTTAAAAATCTATCATTAACTGAGGATAAATCAAGTATCTCCATCCACTGCGCTGGAAAAAATCCAAATCTTACCAAGTGTATTTCTGTCATTTCTAGTCCAAATATTTCATCACACTTAAAATAAGACAAAATCACCTAAAGAGGAACTTTTCAGTGAGATATAAATAACTTATTTTTAGACAATAGTTCTGGAAAATCTTGTTTCAAGAAATCTTACCAAGATAATTTTCACTTGTTCCACTGGCAGATATTTTTTTGCTTAATTCAAGCTTTTTTTTTTATTATTATTATTATTAATTCAAGCAAAAAAAAAAATTACCAATGGAACAAGTGAAAATTATCTTGGTAAGATTTGGATTTTTGCATTGTGTCATTCATCAGATTCCATGGGTTTTACTGGTGAATCGATGCTGTAGAAGACGACAGTGTTTCCATGGTAACTATGACGCCTCTTAACGTCTAAATGCATCCTATCTTATGACCATGAAAAGACGATAAACTGCATTTTACGCCAATTATTTACATGTATTTATAAGATCGGTGGATAAACGGGTATTAAACATTTTAGATCAGAAAAGTGTTTTGGTTCAGTGTCTGTTTTGGTCTTTACGGGTTAAAACTGCTGTAAAAGGTCTGTTAACGTGCCATCCATGTCCGGTGAAATGACAGTCGGCTACTAACTACAGATCATACCGATGCAATAAAAGGCTGAAAATACTGTTCTGATTCATTTAAAATAACCATAAATATCACTCGCTGCTCATATAGTTATTGTTTTCCTGCAGCAGCAAACAAGAAAAATCTACGTGAACTCCATTTGCAGTGGCATCCTCTTGAAAAGGCACGAAAAACTGGTGAAAAACTAAGACAATGACTGTTCGAAGTCCTTCACTGTGCACTAACTTCTATGCCCAAGATGAAGAGAGCGCACTAGTTATGTGGAATATTTACATAATTGTAAAGACACAATTATCTAAGCAGAAGTAATGTTATCCCTGCAGAACACAGTGCCATAAATCAAACTCCGAGCTCCACAAAGAAGCCTGTTCTCATTGGCTGGACTCTCTCTGTGGTACATCTGTGTACAGATGGTATGGGAAATAAAAGCCAGTTTAGTTTCCCATGCGTCATTAATACAAGCAATGACCCCCAACTTGGCAGCGGGAGACAGCAACTCCAGGTTGCCAGATTTACTTTCTTGCTCAGCACCTCAAAGTCCCACTATGCTGTCCACATTCTACAGTGTTTCGTGTCCTTATAAAAGAAATATGCCCTACAGATGTGTAAATAAAACAGACCGCCTGCAAAAAAACAAAACCATGTCTGTTGTTTTGTGCAACCTACTTTATGTACATACATATTTAACCCATAAAGACCCAAACAGCCGCTAGCGACCAAAAAGCATCCACAGATATAAAATGTTTAATAGCTATTGCACTGGAAGAAATGCCCCTCTGAAAACAAATTTAAAAAAAAAAAAAATAATAATAATAATACAAGATATTTTTTGCTTGAATTAAACAAACAAACAAACAAACAAATCTGCCAGTGGAACAAGTGAAAATTATCTTGGTAAGATTTCTTGAAATCAGATTTTCCAGATCTATTGTCTAAAAATCATTTGTTATATCCCACCGAAAAGTTCCTCTATAAATGATTGTGTCTTATTTTATGTGTGTGATGAGATATTTAGACTAGAAATGAGAAAAATACACTTGGTAAGATTTAGATTTTTTCCAGTGTACTGATCTAAAATGTCTAATACCTGTTGATCCATCAATCCTATCAATACATGCAAATAATTGGTGTAAAATGCAGTTTGTCGTCTTTTCATGGTCATCAGGTGTGACCCATTTGGACGTTCAGAAGCTCCATAGTTACCGTGGAAACACTGTCATCTTCTACAACAGGACTGTCAAAGTCATTTTCTTTCAGGGGCCACATTCAGTCCAGTTTGATCTAAGGTGGGTTTGGAGCAGTAAAATAACAGCATAACAGCCCATAAATGAGAAAACTCCAGTTTTACTCTTTGTTTTCATGCTAAAAAACAACATTAAATGATTGAAATATTTATATTTAAAAACTCTCCAAACAAAAAAAGATGTGGCTAACCTGAAAAAACTGAGATTTCTTAAGAAAAATAGGTGCAATTTGAACAATATTATGCCTCAACTTATCATGTATACATGTGCATTATGGATCTACAGAGGTAAAAATATTTACTAACAGGCAAAATATTGTAAATAATTGGTGTAAAATGCAGTTCTTCATCTTTTCATGTTCATCAGATATGAGCCATTTGGACGTTCAGAGGCTCCGTAGTTACCATGGAAACACCGTCATCTTCTACAACATTGATTCACCAGTAAAACCCATGGAGTTGGATCAGTGACAGTGGATGGACACACTTATTTTATGCTCAGTTATGTATTTGTTGAAAATGTCATTTTTTCTTCAGGTTTCTGATTTAATAACCTTTACTGAACATCAACATGATCAACGCATTAAATCTAGAAAATGGCAAATTTTGCACAGAAAAATACTAAACATAGAGGATAATATTGAAATAAATGGTTCCGTTATTTATATCTTTGCTGGAAAAGTAACTTTTTCTTGAGTTTTCTCAATTTCTAACATAATATTCCTCAACTTTAATCTGAGTGTTGATGAACATCTACATAATCTGTAAATTAAATACAAGAAAATAAATTATTTTCACTGAAAAAATGCTAAATGCAGAGGATAATATTAGAAGAAATGGTTATCAATCAATTAAGTAAAGTTAAATATAGAGGAAAAAACTATTTTGGACCTGCCACAAAAGTAGCACTGGGTCTTTATGGGTTAAGGTGAAAGTATCTCCATTTCTTTTAGTATTAAACTTAGAAACAGCAGAGAAATTAAAGAATTGGCATAAAAATCTGCATTTTATAGTCACTGGCTCAGCTTGACTGTTACAGATTCTGCTCATCACAGTATAATTTAAAAAAAATGTGAATATCCAAATCCTAAAATCCTTAAATTGCATAAATGATGTCTAGTTTATTACATACGTTGCAGTTTTTATTCTGCTGGTCGTTCAGTCGAGACATTTGCCCTCGTGTGTGTGAACGGATGCTGAAATATCAGTGCAATTTCCTGTTGTTATGATCTTTTCACATATTCGAAGATACAGATCTAAACCCAGTCATTGAGAGCAAATGTGTATTTCATCAACAGAGTGAAGTTGTACACAACCACCAGGATCTAGTTGAAATAAAACCGTATAATCAGGGCGTTTCTGCAGGACTTGAAAGTATTAAAAAGTACAGAAGTTTTCAAGACCTTGAAAAACCTGGAATTTTGTGTGAGAGTCTTAAAGTATGGAAAAACGTTTCTGGCTCTGATCTATGATCAGCTGCTGTTTATTGTTATATTCTGTGTTCACTTATGTTGTTTAGTGTTTATAGTTGTATTCTTTTTTTTTTTTTTGTATTTTTTCTGTTCACTTTGCATCATGGGTTCTTAGAATCTTGTAGTTTCAGTTTCCGTATGCGATGCACAGATGGCAAAAACTGATAATAAAGCTGACTTTGACTCGACTTCCCTCATAGTTGGATTTCAAAGTATGTTCGAAGGCACGTAATCTTATAAGATAAGAAATACATGAGGAAAGAATATAAAAAAAAAACCCACCAACCAGTCGGTACTGGAATGATTCTAGTGAAGCTTGTTCCTGTCATATCCATGCACTTTTGTGATTTTCATATGTTTTGAAAACGTTTCTGTCAGTAAAATATAATTTACTGTGAATTATACATTCATTCATTCATCCATTTATTCAATTTTTTTCTACTTCACACAACAGGTACAATCTCAACCCAAAAAGTAGGAACGCAAGTATGAAAGTACATCAAGTTAAGGTCTGGGGGAAAAAAATAGCAGTTTTGAAAAAGTCTGGAATTTTCATTTGAATAAAGAGCAAACACCCTGTATGATGGAATTCTTGTATTTAATAGCATCAAATCCGAGAGGAAATCATCACAGTCACATAAAAATGCTCCTTTTACAAATTGGAAATGTTCTCGAGGCTTAAAAAAAAAAAAAAAAAATGGGTTCTACCAGATATTTCCGTGATTAATCGAGTAATTTGGATTTCATCATCAAGCCGTCGTCGAGACTCATTATTATAGACGACAACAAATGCACGGCCTACGTCCGAACCAAGATTCTGTGTCTTTGCCTTTTTCCGACGGTCTCCTCCCTCTCTTCCATCGCACCGACCTTTCGGCAGTTTCTCAATACACGTTCTTGTCTGGTCTTTGGTTCTCGTGTTCTCGTGAAACCTCCTCAGTCGCGGCCCGAGCACTGTTCCAAATGCAAGTTCACATAAACCAACAACGCACGTAGTACCCGGATGTTGTTCTTGCCAGCTAGCTTCGACCAAGGATGCGCTGGTCGGTGACTCGCCGGGAAATAAATCCCCAGATGCAGTTCGTGCTGGCTCGACCGGGACCCGGGCGGCTGAACCGACGAAATGTAGTACAGTTTTGAAAAACATACAAAATGTATAAATAACATGTAAATACTGGTACAGATGCATCGAAATCAAATCGAGTGATACTGTGGTGATTTGAGGGAAATACATTAGGCAGCAGATGACAGAAATACAGCAGAGACGGGGTTAAAGTTCACAAGTACGCAGCCGTTCAATTACAAATAGACTTGCGTTCTTAGGAAGTACGTTCTCTGAAACCGTTCTTACCAAGACCGTACTCGCCGAGTTCGCGAGACCATCCTCTGCGTTGTAAGCGTCGTCTTTTGTCGGCAGCTCCAGGGATGAGTCCGGATTCAGCTCGGCCTCAAAGTTGACACAGTTTGTTCTGATCACAAATCAGACGGACTCTGCGCAGAGGACTCGACACGATGAGCCCGAACAGCACATCAATTCCACATTTATCCCCCTATGGGCGGGACCAGCCTTCCAAACGGGTCGGTCTTAGCTTTATCGAACTAGATCAAACAGATGTGGGGCCTCAACTCTAAATAAACTCACGCCAACAATGAGTTTCCTTCTTATCACCTGTGTCTGACAATACTATGTGTGTGTAGACGTGTATCTAAAAGAACAGAAGACAATGAACTCTTATGCAGACAGAGGGTTTCTATCTCAACAATCTGAACCTACTGACTAACTATTTAAACTAAAACAGGATAAAAACAGAATCTAGTCACAAAGAACTTACCCCTAACCTCGTTGAACTAAAACAAACTAAACAACACTTTATCCTAATGCTTTAATATTTGAATTCAAACGATGGCATCGAGAAACGGCCTACGAGTCCGAGTCGTGCGCGTCACTGTTTACAGTCCGTGTAGAACACAATCCCCAGGGCGGAACGCAAGTGACTACGTAAATGACATTGATAATTAAACGAGTACTCGAGGCAAAAAAAATAATTCGAGGATTTTTTTTTTTTGTACTCGAATTACTCGAGTACTCGTTGCAGCCCTAAAACAAAACCAAGTTGTCTCCAGAAACTGTGTGCGTTCTGCTGCGCTGCGTCATAGCTGTGACATATTTTCAAAAGGCTAATTCTGGCAATAAAATGCCCCAAGTACTGCCAGTAATGGGTGTAATAAATGACTCTTAAAGAGGCTATGACAGGATTGACCAGAACTGGGAAGACAATGAAGCATGCCTCCACCATTCCCCTTGTTTACTAGAGCCGGTAACACTGAGAAAAGACTCGCATGCAAGTCATTCACAAGATAAAGCAGATTAATGTCTGTCAGCGTGTTGGCTTAATCACTGGAAACTCATCAATCACGCAGACAAATGGCCTCGCACCGCTGCCTCAAACCGACAGAGTCTTGTGGAGTGGTTGCTCCTCCAGATCCACATAAATCCTGCCGGTGATCCACCGCTCTCATCAGGAATACATAACATAACTTCATCGGAGGAGCCATCCATCAGCGGGCTCTCACACGCACCATTATTTCCAAAGTCCTACTCCTACGTTCACACGCAGCCGGATGCCGTCTCTAACGCTGATGGTCGGTAGAAACTCGGCCGCAGACGCTGTCACGCGCTCGCGAGTCCTCGCAAAGTGCAGTTTTTCCGTGAGATACGCACGCCGCGAAGGGTTAGCGGTGACAGGCGCGACGCTGAGGATGGCATCTTTGAGCGCTGACATGTTTTGATAGGCTGCTGAAAAGCCTTTTGAATAGACGCACGGAACAAAACAGCGTCTGACAGTCAGCTTTGTCACGCTGGTGCGAAAAATGCTACGTGCATGTCGATGACTCATGTAAAGTACGTCTTCATCGCAGTACATCAGATGCAGTTTTTATTTTATTCACCCCCGAAGATAATCTGTTAGCGGAGCCATTTCAGCTTTGCTAAAGCCTCACTCTAAACAAATAGGGTCATAAAATACATTGATCATTTTAAAAAAAAGACGACATTTAATAGCAGTCTAAATGATTTTTATTTAGATTTAAGCCTGCACTGCAGATTATTTGGTTCTTACCAAGATAAAAAAAAAAAAACAGATTTAGAAGTGTTAGATAATTTATCTTGTTTTAAGTTAACTTTTTTTTTTTTTTTTTTTTTTATACTGTATTTGTTTTCTCAACAGACAATCCATCACAGAAACTAGAGGTCACTGGTTGAACACAAAATATTTAAATGACACACAGTAGTAATTATGCTTTGTTTTGTTTAGAATCCGGCCGTTTTCTCCAGCGCTTTATGAAGATCTGTTCCGTCAGCCGTAGGTAACAAGTCAGTCTTTCTATAGAGTAAATTTCCTCTATTATTGCCACGGATCCTCACAGGGTGCATCAGGTTTGAGCCAGTTCCTTGTATCAGCCTCTTTGGAAGCAATTGTAAGAATTTTAAAGAGATATGTGTTTTCTTTCTCTAATATTCTCCAGGTAACAGTCCCAGCAAAAAAAAAACAAAACCTTGAGGTCCTTAGGAACTGTGAAAGTCATGATGCCCTCAATTATTTCAAAAAGCCTTTCCTAAAAAGAGTCCTACGATAACTTAGGGGATTGGTATTCTGAAGCCACAATGTATTATGGTAAATGTTTTATTGTCCTGGCCGCGGTTTTATTTTACCTGGAAAGAGTTAGAATGTAATAATATATCCTGTGTAACAAAACTGATAGTAATCTATTGCTTTCTTAAATGTATTTATTTATTTATTTTTCTTTAATTCATTTTTGTGTGGGGTTTTTTTTTTTGTTTGTTTGTCTGTTTCATATTTGATGGTCATA
>JAPQRP010000013.1:29006534-29024363 GCA_037367295.1 Apogon hyalosoma
ATCTTGGTGAGATTTCTTGAAATAACATTTTCCAGATCTATTGTCTAAAAATCAGTTCTTATATCTCACTGAAAAGTTTCTCTTTAGGTGATTGTGTCTGATTTTAAGCGCGATGAGATATTTGGACTAAAAATGAGAAAAATACACTGGGTCAGATTTAGATTTTTGCAGTGTACGTTTGAGCAGATGTACAATAGGTGGAAGTTTATTTCTGCCACATTTACAGTTCTTTCTGATAATAAATATGCTAAAAACTTCAGGTCAGTTGTTTTCTTCTTTACCAAAACACACTGTTTCAAGCATTAATTATTTTGAAAAATGATAATCAATGGCCAGATGTCAAAAGTTAAGTTCTTCCTGAAAACAAAGATGCAAAAGAATCGGTAAAAAAATAATTTTCGGACACTTTTATTGCAAAGAAAACGTAAAGACACCTAGGCGGCCTCTTATAACGGCAGTCTTGAGAGTCAAAAAGCATTACAACACATAGACATCAATATTAAAGCGTTCTGCTGGATTACTGCTTAAGGTGGTGAGGCGTGTAGTCTAGTGGCGTGCAATGAAGTCAAACACGGTGCACCCTCATTTATCACCTCAACATTATTTACTTTCTGCCTTATTAAATTAACAGAACTCAACCTTGTGCAATGACCTAAATGTTGGCATTGGATGCAAAATGTAATGAACAGCACGACCAATAATAATAAGCACCGGAACATTGAAATGAGCGTTAGTGTCTGCTGTTTTACTTCATGAATTTCCATGCCGTCTGTGGTTTTTTGTTTTTTTTTGGACTCTGAGGTGATGCATTGGTGGGACACGGTGACGCTGCAGTTTCACCAGGGTCGATTATTTTTCCAACTGGTGATAAACTCAGAAGACTGGCGAGTAAATAGTCATGACACAAAAATATGACCGTTGAGCTAAAACAGGCAAGTTCACCCTTCTGGAGCTATTTCCCTACAACCTCCTGTATTGATTTTGCTTTATTGTGAATCGTTTTGCTGCAAATAGGCTTCGTATAAGGCTATATGAGGAACTCTACAATTCCCGCTGTCTCAGGAGGGTGCGGAATATTATCAGGGATGCAACCCACCCTGGTTTTCCACTTTTTGAACTTTTACCCTCTGGCAGACACTAAAGGCCAGCACAAACCGTCGAAAAAACAGTTTTTATCCTAATTGCGCTGAACACTGCCGGACACTGATATAAGTGTGGAAATGCTGAATGATGAGGTTTTATGTGTCTTTTATACTTTCACACTGCAAAAATCCAAATCTTACCAAGTGTATTTGTCTCATTTCTAGTCCAAATATCTCATCACACTTAAAATCAGACAGAATCACCTAAAGAGGAGCTTTTCAGTGAGATGTAAGAACTGATTTTTACACAATAGATCTAGAAAATGTTATTTCAAGAAATCTCACCAAGATAATTTTCACTTGTTCCATTGGCAGATTTGTTTTTTTCCTGAATTAAGTTTTTATATCTCGCTGAAAAGTTACCCTTTAGGTGATTATATCTTATTTTAAGTGTGATCATATATTTTGACTTGAAATGAGAACTACATTTGGTAAGGTTTAGATTTTTGCAGTGCAGTGACACTTATTAATGCTGCTTTTTTAGATATTTATGCCGTCAAGGTTTTTCTTCTATATTTTCTAGGTTTTGTACTCTTTTATATGTATTATTCATACTTTTGTGGCACCTAAAGAGGATTGCACTTTCAATTTTGTTGTACCTGTACAATAACAATAATGACAATCTATTCTATTCTGTTCTGTTCTGTTCTGTTCTGTTCTATAATATACCGCTGAATTCCTTATCTCGACAAAATGTGACACAAAAATTCAGTTGGGTATTTTAATTTTGGCCTTTGATGCTAAAAAAAAGTTTTGGTGACTATATATTCCCTATGTATATATATTATGCCGTACTGTTCCTGACTTTCACAAGCAGTTTCAACTCACTTTTCGTTTTTTCCTCTGCGGTTGAAGAAACAGAGGAAGTTACAGCAACATCTATAGCAAACTGAATTCTGTTTCCTTCCGTCTGCTTCGTTTCTTTTTTCCTTTTTCGATTTGCCAACTTTTCCACCTCAGCAAAGAAAAGAGCCCTGATGGATCAGAGGATTTGCCACTCACTCCAAACCTCACTTTTATTGAAAGGAGGCGGTGTTCAGGCGCTGGTCTTTTCATTGTTTCTGTTCATCTTCAGCCATGTGTGAAATGTTTTCTGCTGTATTTCAGCTTTTACTCAGCTGCCATTATAACAGGCCGCCTAGGTGTCTTCATGTTTTCTGTGCGATGTAAGTGTCAGAAAGTGTCTTTTTTGCCAATCCTTTTGCACCTTTGTTGTCGGGAAGAACTTCACTTTCAATATATGGCCATTAATTAACATTATTATAAATAATAAATGCTTAAAACTGTGTGCTTCACTAAAAACGAAAAAACAGATTTAAAGTTTTTAGCGTATTTATCATCAGAAACAACTGTAAATGTCCATAACAAAATGTTTCAGTTATTTTACATCTGCTCCAACATGCTTTTTGGTCTTGAACGTTCAGTATCTATATTACGGCTTCATATTTTTTGTTTTTTTTCCAGGTGTTTTTTTAGCCTGTGTGGAAGTCTCTGAAAAAGTTCCTTTCTACTCATAATGTGTAAAGTGTTATATATTATTATGTAGTGCTGGAAAGCTCAGGATCTCAGCTTCCTGACGGCATTTTGATTTTGTAGATAGTAAAAATGGTTTAGGAGTTACTGTAATCTGAATGCTGTAAAGTGCAAAATGTAGCGCCCTAGAGATCGACGTTGTTGAAGGGTTGAAAGTGTGCACGAACGTTAGGAAGCGATGTTTCGTAAAAGATTAACTATTTTGCATCTGCTCGAACATACTTTTTGGTCTTGAACATTCAGTATCCAAATCATGGCTTCACATTTTTTATTTCCAGGTGTTTTTTAGCCTGTGTGGAAGTCTCTTTCTACTTGTAATAGTCCTAGATTGCTGCCATAAAGTGTTATATAGTGTCGAAAAGCTCAAAAAGTAGGAAGCGATGTTTCGTAAAAGACCAACTATTTTGCATCTGCTCAAACACACGTTTTGATGTTGAACATCCAGTATCTATATCATGACTGCTTTTTTTTTTTTCTTTTTTTTTATGTCCAGGTGTTTTTTAGCCTGTGAAACTCTTCAAAACAGTTCCTTTCTACTTGTAATAGAGTCCCACATTGATTGATTGATTGAAGTATTCATTTCGAATATGAATGTAAAAAAAAATAAATAAACAGACAAAATATTTAAACATAAAATACATATTCGAAAAGGAGTGAGAAGAAGTATAACTTACAAACTCCCACCCCTTAATGGCACATTGCTGCCGTAAAGTGTTATATAGTGTCGAAAAGCTCAGACTCTCAGCTTCCCGACGCCATTTGTGTTTTGTGGCTCGTGCAAACACTTCAGGAGTTACAGTAATTTGAATGCTGTAAAGTGCAAAATGTAGCACCGGAGACACTGCAGTAAAAGTGTGCACGAAAAGTAGGAAGCGAGGTTTCATAAATGACCAAGTCTGACATTCACAAAACCACACCACATTCAGGAGAGGCCATTGTTTTTGACATGCGGTCAGCTGACCCTGTCATGTGTTAACGCTGCCATTCTGAGTCTGTTTGGGTGGAGGGTGCATCTGTGTGCTCTGAAGCCACCCCCCCCCTCCCCTCCCCTTCCCCCCCAGGAGCTTGTCAGGCCACATACAGCTGCCCCCGATGCACTCTTTGACACTGAGCTTCCTGCAGCAGCGACTGAAATAAAAGACCCCTGGAAGAGAGGTCAAATGCTTCATTTGAGAAAAACAGTGCGCAGCTTCAGGCACTTGGGTTGAAAAAAATTTTAAAAAGAAGAAGAAGAAAAAAAAAAAATAGGGTGTTGGAATTATCAGAGCGAGGCCAATGTGTGCGAGTCACTCGGAAAAACGACGATATTTAAAAGACAAAGGTATTGGGATGAGACGCCAAGTTTTTTTTTTTTTAACAACAAATAGAATTTGGAGTTTCAAGCTCCGCAGCACAGTGTTTATTATGGCCTGTGACTTCTAATTAATTTCAATGAAACATGACGCAGCCAGGGCCTTGACAAAATACGGCTCTATTTTCTAATGCGCACCTTCTTCAAGATTTATGATGCCAATAAAGGCGGCGTTCTCCTCGAAAATTAAAACTCTGTGAATAAACAAACGCGCCAGTGTGTTAAATCTATGTGACGTTAAATGCGGGATGGCAGAACAATTCACATGAAAGCCTTCGATTGGACCCCGGGTGTCTTGGCAAATAAAAGCTCCGCCGCTGCATAAAATTGGTTCTTCGTGTTTTGGAAATTGCACAAACACAATTCTGAAACGAGGCGGGAGCAAACCGGTCAAACGAAGCCGGCTCAAAGACTCTCACATACAAACACCTGCTTTGAAGAAACACTTGTTTCATCTTCTGATCTCGGCGCTAATCCAGTTTGCAGGAGTCCGGACATGCGGGTCTGTTTCGTCTGTGTCAGCGTCTAATGACCTTAAATCAATGATGGTGAGAAGTCGCAGCAGCTCCGTGCATGCACAGCTCTACCCCCACCAACCCCACCACCACCGTTTTCCATGATGAAGTACCCCTAAAAGGCCATTTAAATTGAATCCCCACAGATTCCTCCAGCCAATTCAATTGAATTCCCTTCCTTTGAGAAATCTCCAACAAAGACTCCTATAACAAAGGCATCCCCTCTCTGTCTGCATCTCAATAATTAAGAGTCTACCGCTGGTCTATTATTGTAAGAAGCATTATCAGTGGAATCACTAATGAAAGCCAGCAATGACAGGAAAGTCATCATCAGCGCCGCACCGCCTGCTGTGATCACATTTACATGAATCAAAGTCCGGCAGGAAAACACAGACATCCTGCTTTTTCATAACTGATTAAGAGTCATGGCATAAATATTACTCATTCATAGTTCTGTGTCTTCTCGAATGGGCTTTTCCCTTTTTCATGTTGCACAAAGCGCCGCTTCACATGCAGATTTGACGACATGTGGCTAAGCGTGATTCATTGTTTATTTACTCTGAATGAATACTTCATTAACACACCACAAAGACCAAAGTTAACACCGCATTTATAACCCATGAAGACCCGCTGCTACTTTCACGGCGGTTCCCAAATACATTTTTCTCTCTATTTAACCTTTTACTTAAGAGATTTATCAGCATTTATTCAACAGGGTTATTCAAAAAAAAGAACGAACCGATTTCGTGACGCACTGCTTCAGTTCTCAAGCATCGTCAGTGACCGTTTGAAAGGGGAGTTTTCTGAGTTTCGAACGGCTAACCTCGATGACCTTCAACATCGAGTATCACCAGCGATCAACTCGGTGGATGGTGATCTGCTGATACGCGTTTGGGAGGAATTTTCTTTTCGCTTTGATGTCGTCCGTGCTGCAGGCGGTGGACACGTCGAACACTTGTAAGACGGGAAATAAAAGCTGATTGTGAGTCGAATACTCGTAACTTGGCTGGAGTTTTCTATTGCTTTTCCTTACGAAAATATTGCGTAATGAAATCGGTCCATTCTTTTTTGAATAACCCTGTAATATTATCCTCTGCACTTAACGTGTTTTCGGTGCAAATTAGCTATTTTTCTACATTTAATCCACTGATCATATACAGTAGTGGAAAAAAGTTTTCGGACACCCACATATATACGTTGTATTTGTGATATATGACATTAAGAATCACTCTTAAGTCATTGAGCTCTGCCAAATATTGTTCCATTCTCCGAACCCACATGCTCCCCTTTGCACGTGTTCTGTTCTGTCGAGGTCAAAACTGGATGTTTCAGCAACACATCCAGGGCATGAAATGTTGTCAAGCATTTCATTTTCAAAAATCATTTGCATTTGCTTGTATCAGTTACAGCCACACATTTGGAAAAACACAAAAAAGATCTTTCTGCAAGTATTTCATTGTGATACTTGAGATTGTGTATCATTTTAAGGGTGTCCAAAAACTTTTCTCCACTACTGTAGATCAGGGATGTCAAACTAACTCCGGTCCTCGTGGCCCAGTGTCCTGCATGTTTTAGATGTTTCCCTCTTCCAGCGCACCTGGTTCCATCAATGATCCGCTCATCATCCCGCTCTGCAGAAGCCTGATAATGATGTAATGGCTTCCAGGTGCGATGGAAGAGAAAACACCTAAAACATGTAGGATACCGGCCCTCGAGGACCGGAGTTAGTTTGACACCCCTCATCAAAGCTCAGAGTAAATGCAAAGGTTATTAAATCAGAGACAGAGAAAGCTGAAGAAAAAAGTGACATTTTCGACAGATACATCAATAACTGAGCATCAAATAAGCGTGTCCGTCCACTGTCATTGATCCAACTCCATGACTCTTAGGGCGTTTTCAGACTGGGCGTCAGGATCCATAGATGTACCTGGATACGATCGCGCCTTTTCCGTAGATGTTGCATTCACAAGCACGTACCGCGGCCTGTGCCTGAGATCGAGTGGGTGTTACAGATGCCCATTTGGAAGGAATTCTGTAGCCGTCCAACGAATGCGGAAGTGACAAACCCGTATGTCATCCACCGAGCGACTGTTGTGTTCATTTGTCTACATTGACACTTTTCTATCCGTTAGCCTGTTCGAGGCAAAGAGAAGACGCGCGACCTTCGTTTTCCCTCATGTATCACCGAGTGGTTCGGTCGATAAGGTCGAGGCTGGGATGGTGATGAGGTCACTTCCGGTCTCGGGTACAGATCGCTTTCACACTGCAACGTTCTGTAGTGGAACCCCCGCAGTCCGTACCCAGGACTACCCTCTCAGCTGGACGCCGGTACGGTACTCGCGCATGGAACGTTTGCATTCACGTTGATAAAATTAAGTGGACTTTGAGTTCCAATGTACTCGGGTATCCAGTGTGAAACCGGCCTTACTGGTGAATCAGTGTTGTAGAACAGGGGTGTCCAACACGTGGCCCGCTGGCCAAAACCGGCCCACCAAAGGTTCCAGTCTGGCTCATTGTAGGAATTTGCAAAGTGCAAAAATTTCATTGAAGATATTATCAGTCAAGGGTATCAAACTCATTTTAGTTCAGGGGTCACATACAGACCAACTGTGTACAATAATAAGTATAATAATATTACATTATATCTATAAATTACGACTCCAAATTTTTCTTTTCGTGCAAAAAAATAACACTGAATTATGAAAATATTTACATTAACAAACTATCCTTTAGCAATAAAGTAATTGTAATAAATTAACAATCATACAAAATATGAATAACCTGAATGAATATGAACGACCTGAAATATTTAAAGAAAACTGAGTGCAATTTGAACAATATTCTGCCTGTTATTAAATTTTTGTGCCTTCGTAGATCCAAAATGCACATGTATAAATGATAAGTTGAGGCATAATATTGTTCAAATTGCACTTATTTTTCTTTAAAAATGTCATTTTTTTAAAGCTTATTCACGTCTTTTTTTTTTGTTTGTTTGTTTGGAGTTTGTAAATATAGATATTTTCATGATTTTGCTTTTTTTTTTTTTTTTTTGCATTAAAACAAGGTGTAAAATTGAAGTTTTTTCTTATTCATGGGCTGTTATTTTACTGCTCTAAGCCCACCTTGGATCAAATTGGGCTGAATGTGGCCCCTGAAAGAAAATGAGTTTGACATCCCTGTTGTGGAAGATGACGGTGTTTCCACGGTAACTACGGAGCCTCTGATCGTCCAGATGGGTCCTACCTGATGACCATATTTGCTGTTTTTCCTGAGAACATGGATCTACAACTTCTACTGATTTGGGGGAAATTACCTGCTACAGAGATAAAAGAAAAGCGTGAAATCTTGTTAGCACTGTGTTAATGCTTTTTGTGGCAACTTCCAAATGGAATTTCCTCTATATTTAACCTTTCCTAAGTGATTTTTCATGATTTGTTATAACATTACCCTGTGCCTTTTTCCTTTTTCACTAAAAATCTGGTATTTTCCCATATGTATTTATTTTATTTTATTTTTTTATCCTACCGGGGGCAAAATGTCCCAGACAACATAGCTCCTATCGTCATTAGGACTCTCTAACTCTGAGTTAGGGTTAGACCTGGGTCAGGATTCGAACCAGGTCAGGGTTACAGGTACAGTACAACTAACTGTGATAACACTTTTTGTGGCAACTTCCAAATGGAATTTTCTCCATATTTAACCTTTCCTAAGTGATTTTTCATGATTTATTATAACATTATCCAGTGCATTTTTCATTTTTCACTGAAAATCTGGTATTTTCCTATATTTAATTAACTGATCATGCAGATCTTGATAAAAGCTCAAAGTAAATTCAAAGGTTATTGCATCAAACTGAATAAAAAGGGACTTTTTCAGTCAAATATATCATTCACTAAACGTAAAAACAAGCGTCTACGACCCAAACTCTGTGGGTTTTACTGGTGAACCAATGTTGTAGAGGATGACAGTGTTTCCACGGTAACTACGGAGCCTCTGAACGTCCACATGGATCATATCTGATGACCATGAAAAGACGACAAACTGCATTTTTGACCAATTATTCCCATGTATTGATAGGATTAGTGGCTCAGTGGGTATTTAACAGTTTGAGTCAGTTGATGGTTTTGGTCACCAGTGGATGTTTGGGTCTTTATGGGTTAAATCAGGCTGAATAATTATAGCATAACTTATCACGGACCGAGTAATTCATCAAAGTGCGTCAGTCACTCCACAGACATTTGTTTTTCTGGAGCTCATTTCATCTCTCCCACCGCAGAGTGCGATGCTAGAGGCCACGCACGCTACACCCAGTCATGGCATTTAAATCATTCTAATCAGCCATCCCACTCACTGTATAATAATATATTGCAGAGAGAAAGAGATTCCCCGCCACATTCAGGACGCCCACGGCTCCGAGTCCCACACAAGATCTGTGTAAACTATTAAACAACACTTACACTCTGCGACACACACTGAACGTCTGCTCAATAAACACTATTCGTGCACTTAGATCAGTCCATGCGTCCCTACAGCTGCACTATATAATTATTTTTGCATCAATTAATGGATTATTTTTTATCTTCCTGACTTAAAAAAAAAAACAGCAAAATCCACACCCACATACATATTAGCCTCAGGGACGTTAAGTCACATCACCCATAAAATACCATAATTGTACCAAATGCACATCAGAATTTCTCTCAAATTAAAGTGACATCTGTAGGTTACCTGTGTTTTTCCACGCAAACCATCCAACGCCCACAGGAATGAAATGCGTTCTGATACAACGTGGAGAAATGCCACAAATCCTCACATTTTAAAAGCTGGAATGTAATATAAGTGGCATCTTACCAGTAAAAAAAAAAAACAAAAAAACTACTCAGTAATGCGTGCGTCTTCTCCAAACCCTTATCTAGCAAGGTTGGAAAGAGGAAACATATCCAGGGAAAGGGTTCAGTGGCGCAGATGGTTTTGTGTAATGTTTCTGACAGACAAGTGTACAAATAGTCATAAATACGACTGCAGTTAATGATTATTTTCACCAGGGATGGGACTGGAGAATGTAACGATTCAGACTCCATTATCGATTTTGCTTATCAATCCGATTCTCTTATCGATTCTCGTTGGGTGAAGGGGAAAAAAAAAAAAAAAGACGAAAAACGGGTGTCTTTGCATCAGCTGTCTTTTATATTTCTATCTCTGCACAGAAAATATAATATATACAGTATGCACAAATAACAACAGATGATGCCAGGCCCGGTTCTGGGTGGGGGGTTTAGGGTCAAAACAGGTGGAATAACAAAAAAAGACAAAGAGAGCAACTGAAGTTTGACAGGTTTTAACTGAATAAGGCACTCAGAATGTGCATCAGTAAGAGATTTAGGATGTTGAAGATGAACTGTGACCTGGAACACACTGAACAACAACAAGGATTTGAATTTTGGCTCAGTAGTTTTTGTTTTGGGGCTTTTTTTTTTTTCTCGAAATCAGTCCATCTGCTTTTTAACACCCGACTGAACTCCAAAAAACAGTTACACGGTCAAAAAAAAAAAGGAACAGAATAAGCAACAAAACGAACAAAAATGAATAATAAATCAAAATAACGAGCAACGGGGACAAAATATGCCACAAACTGAACAAAATTGAGGAAAAAATAAAATGCAGAAAAATAAACAAAATAAGCAACTAAATGAACAAAAATGACAAAAATATTTACATAATAATAAATATCATGAAAAAACATGCAAAAAAAAAAAACTACACTGAAGTAAAAAATAAAATAAGCAACAAGTATTTGAATTTTGGCCCAGTAGTTTTTGTTTTTGGGCTGTTTTTTTTTTTTTTTTTTTTTTTTTCTAAATCAGTGCAGCTGCTTTTTGACACCTGGTTGAACTCCAAAAAGCAGTTACACAGTCAAAACAGTAAAAACACCATAAAAAATAATAATAATAAAATAATAATTATTATAAAACCAAATCGTGACAACACTGCAAACAGCAATTAGAAAAAAGAAGAAAATATTGTAAAAAATAGTTATGGTTCTGAGAGGAGACCCACACAATGTTACCAATTCATGTCAGAAAAGATATGTACTATATTAAAACTTTGATAAAGATATGGGGAAAAAAAAAAAAAAAAAGAACGCTCACCACAGATACATCAGGGGTTAAAGCCCAAATCTGTTCCAGAAGGAATCCAAAATAATAATAATAATAATAAAATACTAATAATGGATGTATTATAAAGAATGATAGTGGTTTTCATTCAGTTATTCAAACCTGCTTCGTACAAGGTCACACTATCTCCCTAAAGCTGCATTTCTTTTATTATCTCACTTTCAGAGCTCCAGTAGAATCATTAAAAAACACTTTAACTGCTGCGAACTCACTCATCCCCACAGTAAAGGAGGAGGAGGATGGAGTGAAGTGAGTGAAACTTCCTCAGCCCGCAAATGAAAACATCCTGCAGCATCATAAGCACTGTTGTCTCCGAGATGCACCTAAACGCCACCCTGGGCAGAAGATGTGGATGAGTGTGTGTGTAGAAATGGAATAAACAGGTCCACCGATGTCAAAAACACACTGCCAGTGAAAACTGGAGTCTCACAATGAGCTGCATCGGAATAGGTGTGTCTGCAACCTGTGCGACCGTGAAACTGACGTAAACACGCACACACATGCACACATATACACATATGCACATTTACACACACATATACACACACATGCACACATACACACTTACACACATGCACACATATGCACATATACACACACATGCACACATATACACACATATACACATATGCACATTTACACACACATATACACATGCACACATATGCACATTTACACACACATTTGCACATATACACACACATTTGCACATATACACACACATTTGCACATATACACACATATGCACAAATATACACACATGCACATATACACACATATACATATATGTACATATCTACACACTTGCACATATACACACATATGCACATATACACACACATTTGCACATATATACACACACACATATGCACAAATATACACACATATGCACACATATGTACATATACACACACATATGCACATATACACACACTTGCACATATACACACCCATCTGCACACGTATACACACATATGCACATATACACACCCATGTGCACACGTATACACACATATGCACATATACACACATGCACACATATGTACATATACACACACTTGCACGTATACACACATATGCACATATACACACCCATGTGCACACACAGGTGATAAATGAATATTCCTGGGCTCAGTGATCCATCTGGCCACCATTCCCAGCATGCCCCTTGTTTGCCTCGCGCCGTCTGTGGTCTGCTCGGTGTCTCAGGTATAGGACAAAGAGACAGGAGGACCACTCCGTCCCTCCTGGGCTTCTCTGTGCTCCTATTGGTCAGCTGCAAATCCTTTTGTTTTGGACCTTAACGCATCATCTCATGAATGCGAGCCAGACACGTCCACCCAATCGGAATAATAACAACAACAACAATAAATAATAATAATAATAAAAAAATAAAAATAAACCAGACAATTTTCCTTTCAGTCTGTTGACTTTGAGATAGAATCGCGTCTGTGTGAAGTGATGTTGAACCCCCTCCAGATGAAATGCTCCGGTGTTTTTCTTACATTCTCCCTCTTTTACGCAGCGGGGGCAGGAGCACGAGCCACTTTAAACCGACGAAAAAACTGAGTGAACTCTGGACTTAGATTAGAATACATAGTGACCCATTCATTCTCTAAGAGCAGCGGGCGCCTCTCCGCTGAAAGGAGCCCGTTATATTGGTGATGTCTCCGCTTTTAGACAGGATGCACAGTGAAAATCACCCAAAAAACTTTTCCATTTCTGCAGGCGCGAGCCAGGCGGAGAGCGCACGCACGCACACGGTCGCGCGCGCTGCGTTTTTTTTTTTAAATTATTTTTATTTTTTAGTACACAACCGTCATAATCATTATAAAACACCACTCGGGTGCACAGACACGTATTGAGGGGCTTACATTGAACTCGTAAATAAAAAAAACAAAAAAACAAAAAAAAAAACCTACCATGAGTTTCCTGATGGAGCCGGCGGCAGCGCTCGTGCGATCGGCCGGATCAGACAACTTCTCCCCGCGCGTACATTTCCACTCAGCGATCACGAGATTAATAGCATTTGAAGAAGAAGAAGAAGAAGAAGGAAAAAAAAAAAAAAAAGAAATACAATGAAGTGAAATCCGTGCAGTTGCGCGTATCTTTTTCCTTCCCCTGCGTGGACAAGTTGTGGAGTCAGCGCGCGTGTGACAGATTCTCCTCCTTCAAGCTCCACATATG
Organism: Apogon hyalosoma; assembly: GCA_037367295.1. Taxonomy (NCBI): domain Eukaryota; kingdom Metazoa; phylum Chordata; class Actinopteri; order Kurtiformes; family Apogonidae; genus Apogon; species Apogon hyalosoma. The sequence goes on from JAPQRP010000013.1 coordinate 29,019,439, forward strand.
ACGGTGGGAGTCAGCCTCTCTCTCTCTCTCTCTCTCTCTCTCTCTCTCTCTCTCTCTCTCTCTCCCTCCCATAGACACCGGTGGGGGTGGCTGGGGGGGCAGAGGAAGAAAAACGACCCACGGAATGAGTGAGAGGCATCACTGTGGGTTTATAAATATAAATATAAATATAAATGTCATTGTTTCCTGGTTCAAAAGACAGGTTTTGAATTTCATTAGAAGTCGCTTTCCCATTGGAAATATGCGCAAAACTTGACTGATGTTTATTAAATGTCGGAAAAAAAAAACATAAGTGCGTCAAGTCCGTTTTCCCATTAAATCACAAATGCGGTGATTTGTTTATTTATTATCGCGAGATGACACGAGAAGTCATTCCGTAAACGCGGCGACGAGCGTAAATATCTGTTGTTTGGAATCTAGAATGCTCGTTACCCCTCTATCACGTGCTAAATTAAAAAAAATATTTGGGTGTTTTTGTTTTTTAAAACTCTTCTTCTTCGCTTGTTGTAACATCTAACAACATCCTTTTTGTTGTTGTTGTTGTTGCTGTTGTTCACGTGACTCCAGTTGTGCAAAAATGTCTTTCAGTGGCAGTTTTGAGTGATATACCGATTTCGCTAGGCCTGAAAAAAACCGCCTCTTGTAAGCACAAAAACTTTTCATCAAAAAATGAGAATTTTGGCAAAATTGTCATTTTTCCATGAGGCAAGTTTTTGTTCGCAAGATTTATTCGTGCAGTTTGAGGGTCAACAGAAAAATGACTACTGTGGATTTATAAATATGACCATATGTCTTTGTTTCTTGGTTCAACAGACACCCGTGGAAATTCATTAGAAGTCGCTTTTCCATTGGACATCTGCGCAAAACTTTACTGATATTTACTAAATGTCGAAAAAAAACAGAAGTGCATAAAGTTCGTTTTTCCATTAAATCACAAATGCAATGACTTGTTTATTTATTATCGCAAGATGACATGAGAAATCATTCCATAAACATGGCGACGAACGTATATATCTGTTGTTTTGAATCTCGAATGTTCATTACCCCTCTATCTCGTACTAAATTTAAAAATTATTTGGTTATACCGCTCCATGTTTGTTTTAAAACTCTTCTTCTTCACTTGTTGTAACATCCATCAACATACTTTTTTTTTGTTGACATTCACATGATGTTCACATGCGATGATTTGTTTATTTATTATCGTGAGATGACACGAGAAGTCATTCCATAAACACGGCGACGAAAGTAAATATGTTGATTTACAGATATATTCATTATTATTTTATGTATTACCCTTCTATGCCGTACTAAATTCGTGCAATTTGAGGGTCAATGGAAAAGCGACTTATGTATTTGTTTCCTGGTTCAATAGACATGCGTGGAATTACATTAGTAGTCACTTTTCTATTGGACATATAGGCAAAACTTTCCCGATATTTACTAAATGTTGAAAAAAACAGAGTGCGTAATGTTAGTTTTTCTATTAAATCACAAATGCATGATTTGTTTATTTATTATCGTGAGATGATACGAGAAGTTATTCCATAAACCTGGCGACGAACATGAATATTGTGTTGATTTACAGATATATTCATTATTATCATATATCACCCCTCTGTCCTGTACAAATTTAAAAAATGTTTCAGTTTCCTGGTGTGTCCACATATACCACGCCATGTTTGTTTTAAAACTCTTAATAATAAAAAATTATAATACATTTTATTTGTAATGCACTTTACATTTTTAGATAAAAACCTCAAAGTGCTACAGCAAATTACAATAAGTATCAATTTAAAAAAAAAAAAAAATCTTCTTCTTCGCTTGTAACGTCTGTCAACATCCAGGTTTTTTTTTTGTTCACATGACTCCAGTTATGCAAAAAGGTCTTTACAGTACAATTTCGCGTGATGTATAGCAAGTTTGCTACACCCAAAAAACCAACTCTTGCCAGCATAAAAACTTTTCATCGAAAAACAAGAATTTTGGCAAAATTGTCGTTTTTCCATTTGGCAGATTTTTATGCGCAAGATATATTTACGCAAGTTGAGCGTCAATGGAAAAGTGACTGTTTTCCCATTGGACATCTGCGCAAAACTTTACCAATATTTACTAAACGTTGAAAAGACAGAAGTGCATAATGTTGGTTTGTCCATTAAATCACAAATGCGATGATTTGTTTATTTATCATCCCAAGATGTCACGTGATGTCATTCCGTAAACATGACGACGAAAGTTAATGTCTGTTGTTTTGAATCTAGAATGCTCGTTACCCCTCTATCCCGAACTAAATTAAAAAAGGATTCGGTTTCCTGGTGTGTCCACATATACCGCGCTGTTTTTCTTTTAAAACTCTTCTTCTTCGCTTGTTGTAACATCTGTCAACATCCGTTTGTTTTTGTTCAAGTGACTCCAGTTGCGCAAAAATTTCTTTCCATTGCAGTTTTGCGTGATATACCAATTTCGCAAAAACACCCGAAAAACCACCTCTTGCCAGCGCAAAAAACTTTACATCGAAAAACCAGAGTTTTGGTGAAATTATCGTTCTTCCATTAGGCAAATTTTTATACGCAAGCTATATTCGCACAATTTGAGGGTCAATGGAAAAGGGATAACTCATGACTCTCATTAATCACTTTTCCATTGGACATCTGTGCAAAACTTCACCGATATTTGCTAACTGTTGAAAAAACAGAAGTGCGAAATGTTGGTTTTTCCATTAAATCACAAATGCGACGATTTGTTTATTTATTATCGCGAGATGACACGAGAAGTCATTCCATAAACATGGCGACGAACGTAAATATGGTGTTGATTTACAGATATATTCATTATTATTTATTATATATTACCTCTCTATCCCGTTTTAAATTTAAGACATTATTCGGTTTCCAGGTGTGTCCAAAGTAATGAAAAATGTTAATGGAAAAAGAAATATGGAGGCATATTAGAAAATATCGGCTAATCCAAAGAAAGAACACATTTCAACTCCTACTTTTCTAAGTCTCAGGCGGTTAATATTAAACCACACTTCATTCTCTTTCCGAGCAATAACCAAAATGCTTTATATTCCAAACCTAAAAACCTACGGGAATTGTGATGCAAACTCCACTCTCTGGACGCAACAACCTGGATTTTATATCATCCTTCCCAACCACCTCCTTTTGTGATGAATTCAGGAGATTATATGTATGCATGGGTTGCAGATGCATGCAATAGAAAGTTTTTTTTGTTTTTTTTTTTTGGTAGAATTCATGTCATTTAGAGCATTTCTTTGCAGAAAATGACAACAAAATGCTTTCAAACCTCAAATAATGCAAACAAACTGAGCTCATTTAGGTTTGAAACCCCTTAAATCTAATGTTTTAACTCAGTGTTTACACTCACAGCTTTCATAAATCTTGGCATGCCCTCCACCGGCTTTCACATTACTGTTGGCTGTTTTATTCCACTCCTCGGCTGGGCCTTTGTTCGATGACTCCTCACCATCCGTCTTCCTCTTGATCACATTCCAGAGGTTTTCAATGGGTTTCGAGTCTGGACGTTTGAGCTGGAGTGGTTTAATTCTTTCCAGAGCATAAATATCCGACTAATGGGAGGTGTTGATGCTTTTGTTACATATAATGGGTTTTGGAAAAGCAACGCAAAGTAAAAGAAACTGGCGTAATTGCATTTCAAGTGATGTCTCTGGTGGTATTCTTGGCTCCGCTCGCTATCTTATTGTAAAATTTGCAAACATTGTGTTGGATAAGTGTGTTTTAATGCCACAGAAGTAGTTTTAATATTATTTTTGGTTAGTTTCCTATCAGGAATTGGAGTAGGAAGGGAGAGATCATGAATTTCATTATGTTACACAGTCCAGACACAGACATATTGAAATACTAGACTCAGTAATATTAAAAAATACTTATATGCTGTTGATATACAGTATTTGGACAAAAGTATTGGGACACGTTGAATTCAGGTGTTTCTTTTCTAACGGGTCTGGGATACAAAACAATAATGACACAATATAGTTTTATACTGGGATATAATGTCATTACATTTGTTAGTTTGGTTTAAATTGTTATCTTTGCTTCCAAAATGCCTCAGAAATGGTTTATATTTAATTTTTCTCAACACAGATTTTTTTTTTTTTTAAATCCATGACTATGATTTTAAATGTTCTACCTCTAAGTTTCTAAAATACATTTTTATTTATTAATTTTTTTTTTTCCTCTGGCTGTAAATAATAATTTTCTACCACAAACTAACTAGAAAAATCTCCCATTAAACTTTAAGGAAGTACTGATGTTTAAAGACTATGTGGACAAAAGTATGTGGACACGTTGAATTCAGGTGTTTCTTTTGTAACATGGGTCTGGGATACAAAACAATAATGACATATGTCATAATATCATTTTATATTGGGATGAATATCATTGCATGGGTTTGTTTGGTTTGGTTTAAATTGCTATCTTTGCTTCCGAAATGTCTCAGAGATGGTTTTTAATTAATTTCTCTCAACATCGATTTTGTTTTGTATTTTTTTATGCAGGACTATTATTTTTTAAATGTCCCGCCTCTAAATTTGTAAAATATTTTTTGTGCTCTAACTGTAAATTATCATTTTCTACCATGTACTGCTGGAAATGTCTCCCATTAAACTTGAAGGATATATTGATGTTTATAAACTATATGGACAAAAATATTGGGACACATTATATCTACCGCTGTAAGATGTCCTGCTCATGCTGATTTACGATAAAAACATCCATATTTTGCATCTTTGAAGCATTTTGGAAGAAAAGATATACTTAAGCAAAACTAACCAATGCAATGCAATGATGTTTATCCCAATATAAAACTATTTTATGACATTTGTTGTTATTGTTTTGTATCCCAGACCCCTGTTAGAAAAGAAACACCTGAATTCAACGTGTCCACAT
>JAPQRP010000013.1:29024463-29036396 GCA_037367295.1 Apogon hyalosoma
GTCCAAACAAATGGACCTTTAGTTGGACCAGGCATTAAAATGAACAAGAAATTGAAGAAAACAAGGGTGGTCTAATAGTTTTTCCTGCGGCTGTATAAATGATAAGTTGAGGCATGATATTTTAAAAATTGCCCTTATTTTTCTTTAAAATTTTCATTTTTTTCAGGTTATTCACATCTTTTTGTTTGGAGTTTGTAAATATGAATATTTTCATGATTTAACGTTATTTTTTTTGGCACTAAAACAACGAGTAAAATTGGAGTTTTTATTAATTATGGGCTGTTATGCTGTTATTTTACTGGTCTGGCTCACCTTTGATCAAATTAAAATGAACAAGAAACTGAAGAAAGCAAGGGTGGTGCAATGATTTTTTTTTCCACAACTGTATTTATTTGTAGCCAAGATAGTTCACAAGCCAAATATGCTTTTTTCCTGTTACCAGATTGTCACTAATTCATTAAAAAGAAAGAACCTGTACAATATTGCAGATTTATGTCTTCGGTCGAATAAAATACGCTTTGTGGGGGTTAGATGTCTGGAAGCTCTAAAACGTAAACGCATCACTAATTTGGGTTGTTTTAGTGAAATTCTTAGCAAAATGAGTCAGTTTTATCCTCACTTCACTGTCGGTGTGTTATAGTCGTCTTAAGGAGGTGCGGAAATACGACGCACACCGGAGCGTCATTGTGTTATTGAGGTGGATTCTCCTCATAGAATACGAAGGGGGTGACAGCAGCGGGGGGTGGGTCACCCACAGCTGCTCACTGCCTGGTCATTCACACCATTACGGCAAAGACAGATTTATAGGTGACCACGTTATTTATGCCATTTTGTGCCGGCGTCTGATATTTTGCAGTGATGAGATGTTTTCCCACATTCAAAGATAGAAACAAAGGTAAAAAAACCCCCAAAAAACTGCGATTTGTGCACAGCGGTGTCGGCTCTAACAAGTAAAACAGGGGCCGGTTGAAGAATGTGTGTGTAATGTTGTGTGTTAGCAGCCTGACACACACACACACACACACACACACACACATAAGTCCTGTTTGAAGATGCATGTAGCCTAGAGATGTGGGCGATGATTCACTCTGACGCATCACACACACACACCATGCAAAGCTAGACTGCTGTGGAGGTGACTTCTATCTTTTTTTTTTTTTTTTTTTAACCAAAAGCTGAGAAATGTGTCGTCTGGTTTCATGTTTCTTTGATTTCCTGTAGCTGCCAGGGTTGTGCTACAGCTACCCCCGACTCAGCCATCATCCTCACCGCCGCCGCCGCCACCGTCTCCTTTATAATAGCTGCCATTAACCCTTTATAGGTCACCCATAGAAATACGCTGAAATAAGGCTGCAAGTAAAATGAAACCAAACTGATGCTTTGAAATTTTGCCCCTTATAAGTAAATGGGGGGAAAAAAAGATTTAAAAAATTCGTTAAAAATTTGAACTTTGACCTACTCTTCCCAAAATATAACCACATCTATTCTGGGTCACTGGTAATCTATAAACCCAATTTGGTATGAATTCATTTTACAGTTTTGCGCCTATAGCCATTTGAAATTTCACCCATTATAAGTAAATGGGGAAAAAAAACATTTTAAAAAATTCATAAAAAATTTGAACTTTGACCTATTCTTTCCAAAATATAACCACATCTATTCTGGGTCACTGGTAGTCTATAAACCCAATTTGGTATGAATTCATTTTACAGTTTTGCTCCTATAGCCATTTGAAATTTCACCCATTATAAGTAAATGGGGAATTTTTTTTTTTTTTTTTTTAATTCATAAAAAATTTGAACTTTGACCTATTCTTTCCAAAATACAGCCACATCTATTCTGGGTCACTGGTAGTCTATAAACCCAATTTGGTATGAATTCATTTTACAGTTTTGCTCCTACAGCCATTTGAAATTTCACCCATTATAAGTAAATGGGGGAAAAAAAACATTTAAAAAAAAAATTCATAAAAAATTGGAACTTTGACCTACTGTTCCCAAAATATAATCAGATCTATTCTTATTCTGGGTCACTGATAATCTATAAAGCCAATTTGGTATGAATTCAACCAACAGTTTTACTGCTAGAGTGTAAAAACAAACAAACCGAACCAAAAACAGTACTTCTTGCCTCCCCTTTGTGGGGGGGGTGGGGGGTAATAAATGAATAAATAGATCTGTTTTTATGGGAAACAAAGGAGAAAGGGGTTGAATTTACCAAGTTAACAAATGTATTTATTTATTTATTTATTTATGTATTTTACCCTTTCATGAATAGTGGTCACTACAGTGGACAGCTTATTCTACAGCTGTTCTCTTACATATTCATGGATTTTGTCATTTTAGTTCCATATCAGCCGACACAGTGGACGCTTATGCATCATCCCATACACTGTAATTCAGACCATCGCTGTAACTTTGCTTTTCTTGATAAACCTGATCTGCACTAACATGTGTGAGTGTAAATCAGTTGCTTGTTATTGTTATTAGACTACATTATATGTATATATTATCTCCATAATGTGCATAATAACTAGTATCAGAGTATGATAAAGTGTGAGAAAACATCAGATTACCACCATTAAAGATGTTTTTATTACATGGTTTTCACACAATCTATCAGTAAATACATATTTCGTCGTGTCCAGCTGAGTGGATATTTTTGCAACTCCATCAAAAAATTTCAATCGTATTGTTTTTTTTTCATGCTCAAAGAGGAATAAAAACACTCAGCAAAAAATCTTAATTTAAGCATGACAGGGTTGATATTTTATTTGAACGTTCAAATAAAATAACTGTCCTCACTGTAGCTGGTGCCGTCACCGTCTCGTAATGCATGCGGAAATGACCAAAAATAGTCACTTGCCCGATAAAGGGTTAAGCTCTCAGTTTTCCACATGCTAGTTTCAATCGCCTCCTATATCCAGTGTTATTTCTGTCTACTTTTGAGTTATTGCAATAAACAAGCAGCCTGAAGGAGGTTATAGATTTTTCAGAGATTCCATCTTCTCGCTGTATGAATCCACGCGTTTGCCTGCAGTCACGGATGATCTCAATCTAATCAGAGTCGTTAAGTACTTAGACATGGTCTCGCTCGCTGATGGGAACACGTCTGATGAAGATGATGATGATGATGCAGCAGCGAGCATTAGCTGGTTGTGTCTTCAGTCGTCTAGTGCACATGAGTCACTCAGACGTGCCTCTCAGCGACGGCCCGTCTCTACCGGAAACGTCGGAAAACCCACACCGATGCCTTTAAGTCGCCGGCCTCGTTTGTGTTTTCAGCCCTGAAAACCGTCTGTTAGGCCGCTCCCTTCGTCACTTGCCGGGTCTGGTTTCCCGTTTCTAAAATCTCTTGTTATTTTCTTTTCCTTTCGAGCCAATTTCAGGCCGGTAAAATCACCAAATATTTGGACCTCGGGTGATCCGGTGGGTGGGTTGGGTTGCTTGCTTTGTCACACACGTTTGCGCTTTTTCCCGAAGAAGATCAAAGTGTGTAATGCGGCAAGCAGAACTGTTTCGCTTTTATCAGACTTAACGTGTTCCAACGCAGTCGCGGGGAGAACGTTTTTACCGTTGCACTTTTCAACAACGCGCAGATACAGTGTCTTTTGTCTCTTCCACAAGCGGGAGGTGGTCGAGGTGGAGGGATTTTTAACCCTCAAAGCCCTAGCGCTACGTTTAGGGCAAATTTTCTCTATATTTGACTTTTCTTAAGTGATTTATCACCATTTAGAATTTGGAATAGAATAGAATAGAATAGAATAGAATAGAATAGAATAGAATAGAATACGATTTGATAGAATAGAATACGATATAATACAATATGATACAATATGATACAATACGATATGATACAATACGACACAACAGAATAGAATACGATACAATATAATACAATACAATATGATACAATACGATACAATATATGATATGATACAATACGATACAATACAGTATGATACAATACGACACAACAGAATAGAATACAATATAATACAACACAATATGATACAATACGATACAATATGATACGATACAATATGATATGATACAATACGATACAATATGATATGATACAATACGATACAATATGATGCGATATAATACAATACGATACAATACAATATGATACAATTCGATACAATATGATACGATACAATATGATATGATACAATTCGATACAATATGATACGATACGATACAATACGATGCAATACAATACAATATGATACAATACAATATGATACAATAGAATTCAATAGAATTAAATCTACTAATACTAAAATACATAAAATGCTAACTCTATTCTACAGATAAGAAATATGTACAACAAATGAGGATATATACAGGTAATGAAGGATATACACAAGATCAAATTAAGAACAATTAAAAACAGCAATTATCCTCTCTATTTTGCTTTTTTTTTCCCCCAGTGAAAATCCTGTATTTAATTATATTTAATTCATCGATCTTGTAGCTGTTCACCAAAGCTTAGGTAAAAGTTGATGGTTATTTTATCAAAAACAGAAAACTGAAAAAAAAGGAACTTTTTCAGCAAAGATTTGAATAACTGAAGATAAAACCAAGTGTGTCCATCCACTGTCATTGATCCGACTCCATGGGTTTCACTGGTGAATCAATGTTGTAGAAGATGACGGTGTTTCCACCAGAGCCATTAAACTGAGCAAGAAATTGAAGAAAACAAGGGTGGTCTAATCATTTTTTCCATAACTGTAAATAAGCACAATTTACAGAATTCACAGTATTAACAGCATGTTTATCTATGAACAATATTAACAGTATGTATTTCCTCTAAAAACAGTATTGATACCTATGAACCAGGTCTGTATAAAAAAATAGTGCCTTTATTTTAAATTTTTTCCACCTCTTTATTTATTTATTTTTGATAAATATTGCATTATTATTGCAGGACAGAAGATTTTTGCACTGTAATACATTGATATTTATTGTAATTTGCTGTAGCACTTTGAGGTTTTTACCTAAAAATGTAAAGTGTGTTACAAATAAAGTTTATTATTATTATTGTTTATACTTACTGTACAAAGTGTTAAAAATCCGGCGTATACTTTTTCCATTTACTTATTTTGTTGAGAGTAGTTTCACACAGGATGTGAATGCAGAAAAATAGTATTATTATAAGAACAGGGCTGATTTTTCAGCGCTTTCACACCAGCAGAAAAGCCATCAGGTAATTATTACTTTGAATTATTCCCCTTTCCACCCACCCACACCAGCATAAAGGCACTAAAATAATAAAGACACTGAATGTGGAGTAGTGTCGCCAAACTTATGTAACGCCATTAATCATTAACTAATAAAAGCAGCTCTGTGTGTTTTTAACCTGTCCCTGCTCATGTTCTACTAAAAGTACAGACTTACTGGAGCACACATATGCTGTGTTTTCATAAAATGTCAAGGGAAATTGAAGTAAAATATGTGTAATTATGTGCACATTAAATAAATCCCCTATAGCAGGGGAGTCAAACTCATTTTAGTTCAGGGGTCACATTCAGCCCAATATGATCTGAAGGGAAGCAGTAAAATAATAACATAATAATATATATAACTCCAAAGTTTTATGTTTTAGAGTGAAAAAGTGAAATATGTCGAAAATTGTTGAAATCTACAAACTATCTTTTAAAAAACTGTGTAAAACATGAACAAACTGAAAATTCTCAAGTGCAGTTTTAACAATATTACGTCCCAGTTTATCATTTACACGTGTGCGTTCCATCTTACAGATCACATTGGATCTACAGACACATCAAACATTGAATAGCAGGCAGAATATCGTTCAAATTACGCTTACGTCTCTTATGACATTTCGGGTTGTTCATATTTTTTGTGAAAGTTTGTAAACATGTGCAGGTAATTTTGTTTTTTTTAAAACAAAGAAAAATTCAATCGTTAAATCAAATAATTAAATAAATGTGAATTAAAACAGGTTATTGTGATAGGATTTTACTTGTCCAACCCACTTGAGATCGAATTGGGCTGAATGCGGAACCTAAACTAAAATAATTAATATTTTCAGTGTAATTTTTGCATTTCCCAATTTCATCTCACGGGCCAGACCGGACCCTTTGTACTAAAGGCACTAGGCATGATGGGTAATCGCATCATCTGTCAGCTACTCCAATGGAAAGATCTGAGATGTTTGCTCTGTCCAGTCCAGGTTGACTTTTTTCCTCTGGGCTGTGTATATATACATAAATATGTGTATACATTTATATTTTCATTAGACTGAGGACTTTATGAGGTTTTAAATCTGATCAGAAAAAGAGAAGCTAAATTCATTCGTCCCACATCTTGAAATTTAAACCAAAATATTTCAGACTGTCCACTCGTTTTATCCATCTTGGGTAATAAACGCCGGGTAACCTCCTTAACAGAAGGTGTAATATTTTTTGTTTCAATCCGTCTTTGCCTCGGAGACGGAAACCCCACGCATCCCGATCCATATCAAAAGACATAAACTTAATAAAGAGTCTGCGAGTTCCGAGACCCCCCGCAGCCCCCCAGTTAAAGAACATCCTCACTGTCAGCTCCTGCAGTTTCTTTGGCTTTTTTTATACTTTGCATAATAGGAAGTGTAAAAATGTTGCAAAGAACTCAGCGGGGCAGTTAAATGAGATTAGAAGTAATAGGTTTCACACATGCTAGTAAGAAAGACAGGGAGGAAAAGATGTCTGATAAAATCATGTTAGGGGATTTCTACAGGGCCTGAAGCCTGAGGGCTGACCTCATCCCTAAGTGTTTCACTCTTTCCACTGAATATGTTTCCAATATATTCGGTCATGAAAAGTGGATGAGATGTCTTTATTTTGCCTCCTGTGTTTGTTGCTCGGTCTGGTTTTAACTCCCAGGAGCCGAAGCAGGCGGTTCTTTCCAGCCTGAACATTACTCATCTCTTTTTCTTCCTTTTTTTTTTTTTTTTTTTTTTTTTTTGTGTTTGTGTGTGTGTGTGTGTGTGTGTGTGTGTGTGTGTGTATCCAGGCTAAACGGTGATTACAGACTGACCTTAACGACATCGGTACAAGCTTTTCAGAACTGATATGAACAACAAACAACGGCTGCAGGATCCGGTTAACCCTGTAAAGCCTGAACTATTAAATCATTGACAGAAAATTCCAGTTCTTTTAAACTAGAGCCTTTATTGGTCCTTCTGAACAACCGAAAACATTAGAATTTTTCAAATATCAATTTCCGTGTATGAGTTTCAATTTTGTATCATATTTGACACATCAGGTCTCGGTGCGCAAATATTGTTTTTGAACAAACAAAAACATAATAGAACACAAACATGTCTAACAAACTGGTAATTGCTTTTCAAAATTGGCAAAGTTCTGCCTTTTTCCACATTAATGTCAATCTCATAGTGAACTCTGGTGAACAAATTCCTCCCCCCCTGGTGGATTATCCATGTATTGCATGTATCTAATTGTATTGTTTATGGATGCACAAATAGGACCATGGCTCCTGTAGTCCAACAGCATATTTAAAGACATCAATTGACATTTATTTGACCTTTCAAAGTCAGTCAAGTTCAAAGGTCATGGCACCAAATGAAAGCCCATATGTGACTTCCTATCTATCGCCAATAGTAATTATATCAATACCTTCAACTACTTTGAAATTTGTCTCATTATAAACCAACGGGGATTTTTAAAATTGCAAAAATTCAAATTCAAAAATCAATATTTCCCAATTCTTTCAACAAACTTAGTAGACCTTACCCTAAAGTTGTCCCACAACAAATATCAAGTCATTCTGACGGACGGTTTTGGAGAAGAAGATTCTTGAAAAATTGTTTATGGATGGATGACGGACAGACGACGGACGACAAGTGATACCATCGGACCCTTCGAGCCTTTGGACTAAAATCTAAAACAACTGAGGCTAGTATAAAGTATTATAGTACTAACAGTGGATGTACTACCACTGCAGCTGTTCGTACAAATAATAAAAACCACTACCATTTATGATAAACACTATCAAAACTATATGAGTAAATGAGAGGTGACAATGAGGGCAGAGGAGAAGCAGAGCCAAGATAATGAAATATCTGTTCGAGTAATGGAGGTAAATGATGCAGTGATATGGGGTTGATCTTAAATTGTCGTATTTATCGGTGGAATCACATAAATCACATTATCCTCAGATCACTATCAAATAAATAGCAGCGTTTTCCAAACAGTTCAATAAATCTCATTATTCTGAACAGCAGGGTTAAAGACATGTTTGGTGCAAAGGGAGGTCACGCTAAATACGACCACTTTGGTTTATAGAAGCTGTTTTTACCCTGAAATGTTTGTTTTTCCTGCTGTACATACTTCACAGATATCAGATTGGATCTAAATACAGAGACAAATGCATACGTGTGGTCAAGAGAACCTCACTAAACCAACAGGTATCATGTTGGACTAGAACGTATGCACAGTATTGTGGATCAGAAATGTTGTATCCACGCATATGGCTGGATAGTGTTTAAAAAATATTTGTATACAAATTAGCTTTAGTATTGTCAATTTTAAAATTAAGAAAATTACAGTACTGCAAATGAACAAGTACAAGGGCAAAAAGAAAATATAAATGAAATGATCAATATAAAAAAAATGAAAATCAGCCATACTTAAAGATGATTGCTGTTATGATGAATATGATTAGCATCCCATGATGCACTGGGGTTTGAAAATTGAGTGCACAGCCCTGACAGACTCTGTGCAGTTGAAACACGTTGGTGATGGTGTGCCTGTAGGACTTAAAGGACATTTATATTACATCAGGCTTGTTTCTGTCTTTGTTTTTGCACTACTTGCTTTTTGAACATCGATTGTCCTTTTCCTAAATGAACACCTGATTCCTTCATGCACATTTACATTTTTATTTTTTCTGACCCAGTGAAGCGCCTACTACTATTTTCCCACTTGAGTACCAGTGCAAATCTTGTATTTTACCTTGAGCATTGTCTCATGGGTTCATGTTAGTGCTAACAATGCTAGGCTAAAGAGTCTATTTAAAGTAAGATAATCCCATCCCAGATTGGATGTTTTAAGTTTCAGCTAAAATACCTCATGTCAGTGCACGCCTTGTTTCAGTGTCTGTTGCTTTAAATTTTAAAAATTATGCTGCTTCACCCCACATTTCCACGCCCTTTTCCCGTCGGTGCCATGGATACCCTCACGTGGACACACTGGCAAATGATGCCACAGTGCAAAGATGGATTCAGTGGTTCTGGTGGGCCCCGGAGCACTGACAGAATCTCAAATGACCCAGTTATCTGAAAAGGAATGTGTGTATTTCTGTCAAATGACCGAGTTTCTGTTGAGTTTTGATAGTTTAATACTATTTTTAGAACCCCAGACCTGTTTTGTAATGAAAAAAGAGAAAGAAAAACATTTTTTTTTTTTTTACACTATGCTCCCTTTATTTAGTTTCAGTTCAGCTCTAAAAGTGTTCGGTCAATACATTTTAACCTACAAGAGTTTTTGCAACATTTCATTGGGCTGCTGAAGAAATAGTCCTGACACCTGAAAATGAGTTCACATAAACTCCCTAGCGATCCATGACTTGATTACAGAAATAAAACAGCCAAAAATGACATCTTTCACAAAAATGTAAATTGTCAGAGAAAATGATTCTGAAAGGAATTGGGTTTTCTACAGAGGGCAGCCCCGGTGGAGTCCAGCCCACACCAGAAACCAGTCTGATTTACTAACGTCACCATGAATCAAGGTCTAACGCCGTTCATACAGGAACCAAATTGCCCAAAGCAGGGGGTCATGAACCCCAAACTCCTGCAACTCTCCTCAGGATCCCCAGAGAGACATGGTTGAATGCCTTCTGCAAATCCACAAAACATATGTGGACCGGTCATGAAACTCCTGTGAACCCGTCAGCGTCTCGTAGACAGTATAGAACTGGTCCAGTGATCCACAACCAGGACGAACACCCAAGGACATGCTATTTATATCTCTGAGCTGGTCTGGGATGGATGGATGGATGGATGGATGGACGGATGGATGATGGAGAGACGGACAGATACATCAAGGATGGATGGATGGATGGATGGATGGATGGATGGATGGACGGACGGACAGAAGCATGCATGGATGGATGGACAGAAGCATGGATGGATGGATGGACGGATGGATGATGGAGAGACGGACAGATACATCAAGGATGGATGGATGGATGGATGGATGGATGGATGGATGGATGGATGGATGGACAGAAGGAAGGATGGACGGACGGACAGACAGAAGAATGGATAGATGGATGGATGGACGGACGGATGGATGGATGGATGGATGGATGGATGGATGGATGGATGGATGGACGGACAGAAGGAAGGATGGATGGATGGATGGATGGACGGACGGACAGAAGCATGGATGGATGGATGGACAGATGGAGGGATGGACAGATGGACAGAAGCATGCATGGATGGATGGACAGAAGCAGGGATGGCTGGATGGACGGACGGACAGACAGAAGGAAGGATGGACGGACGGACAGACAGAAGAATGGACGAACAGACAGACGAATGGATGGACGGACAGAAAGAAGGATGGATGGATGGATGGATGGACGGACAGAAGGAAGGATGAACGAACGGACAGACAGAAGAATGGACAGATGGACGAACGGACGGACGAATGGATGGACGGACAGAAGGAAGGATGGACGGATGGATGGATAGTTCATCTTTGGTATAATTTTGAACTGTTACTATTATAATATTCAGTATCGACACCAAAGTCCAGTTATCAGAGTGAACTCCACCGGTTAGTCGACATATCACATGTATATAATATCACTGTCAGTATTGAACGTATATTTCGGGGGGTCAGGGTTGACGGTTTGAGTCCCAGGGCTGAGGATAGTAGAACAGTGATAAAACCTACATTTTACGAGGGCGCGCACACACTGTCAGCTGCCTATTGATGGCTCACTGAAACTGACAGCGTCTGCAGAGGGCATTCCTGACGGTATCAGCTCAACTCACCTCACCTCGGCACGACATTTCCATTTCATGAGCGCAGGGACCACCAGGTACCATCAGATACTCGTTCTACTATCACCTTCGCCAGGGCTCCGAGTGATAAATAATAAATGTGGAAAATGTGTTCAAATCCTGCAGATCGTGGCCTGGTCCTTCCACAACTGCCGCCGTGTCGATATGTATGCGTGTCATCCGACGTCAATCAGGAAATCTCTGGAAATCATTAAATTTTCAAGTGGGTTCTATCGACGAACCAGCCACAGATTTGAAGTCTGAACGACTGTATTCTGAAAAAAACCTTAAAATAAGTGGCGGTTTTGAATTTCCTCCCGCGCCGCTGCAGTCGTAGGTTACCTTGGGACAGCAGGTCTTAATGCACAATTCGGATTTTTTTGGCGAAATCCGATTTTTTTTCGTGTGTGTGCTCGTTCGTGTTACACATTCAATGCGACTTCTGTCAGTTTTGAGTCTGAACTGAATGCAACCCTGAAGTGACCCGCATGCGCAAAAGAGGTCCCGACGTGATACGTGACCACGCAGGCACGCGCTGTGTTTACGGGACGCAGAATTGTGACGTTTGTCGCATTTCAATGACGTAGAGGTCGGATAAATGCGACTTGGCCGTTCAGACCGAAGTCGCATTGCAAAATATCAAATATGTATCAGATTTAGGACCACATATGAAAGTGGCCTGGGTCGGATTAGTGCTGTTCCAACTGTCTTTAAAAGGGTCATATTTAGCTAAACCCACTTTTATTAGTCTTTGGTACATTTTCACACATACATTTCTGTATTTACAAGAATTTTAGAAAAATATTGACATGCAGGCCCACTTTTCTTAGTCTGTGGTTCATTTCTTTGTGTATTTGGACCCTAATAGTTCATACACTTTGAATTTGAACCCT
>JAPQRP010000013.1:29057365-29074360 GCA_037367295.1 Apogon hyalosoma
TCTGTCAAATGTTCCTTGTGGTTGGTTTCAGATGCTGCAGCTCTTTCATAATTCCTAGTTTAGTTCTTGTTTGTTCAATATTAATTGTCAAACTTGTAAATGCAGGGTTCTTCAAAATGAATGGACCGGTTTCATTACGCAATATTTTAATAAGGAAAAGCAATAGAAAACTCCAGCCTAGGCACAAGTATTCTACTCACAATCAACTTTTATTTCCTGTCTTACAAGTGTTCGACGTGTCCACCACCTGCAGCACGGACGACCTCAATGCCATAAGAGAATTCCTCCCAGACACGTATGTGCAGATCACCATCCACTGAGTCGATCACTGTTGTTATTCGATGTTTAAGGCCATCGTCGTTCAAAACTTAGAAAACTCCTCTTTCAAAGGGTCACTGACTCATTCCATGACGATGTTTGAGAACTGAAGCAGTGCGTCATGAAATTCTCCCTTTGTGCTGTAATCTCCACCTGGCTTTTCTGCCTCCGTCCATAATAATAAACATTATATAGACTAAATGTCCTCGAAAATTAACGTTTATTTTCGACGTAGAATAGCAAAAAATTACACGATCAAAAACACATTAATTTTAGCAAAAACAAGTCTCCGTTTCCAGAAATTTGTGACGTTAAAATGGGGTCACGAGCCAAAAAAGGTTGGGAACCACTGAGATACAGTATTTCAGAACGGGGGGGAAAAAGAAAAAAAATCGATTGGATCAGGATGATACGCTTCACTTGATTCCTATGTATCAGCCGCAAACATTCTGACCCGTGCCGTTCTGTTTTGTAGGTTTAGCATCTTGCAAAACGGTAGAAACAGCCTCATGTCAAATAAAATGCACATATCCATCACCATCTAACGTTTGCCTGAAGTCCAGTTGTTCAGGAACATGAAACAAAACCCTGCAGATGCTCCGAACCATGTACATTTTACCCACAAAGTAAAAAAAAAAAAAAAAATGGATGAAAAACACTCTTGCTGATGGAAACACTGATGAGTGTCTCATTGCCACCGATGGAACTGACTGGTACTATTTTATTAACTGCAGATTACAAAGGCTTTCCATTTAAATCTGTTTTTCTTCATTACGCTTTCATGCGCAGTTTGCCTTTTCCTGCCTTTTTCCTATGTGTCTTGTGCTTTTGCCTGTTTACTCTGTGCAGTGTTTTGTGTTGTTTGATGTGCTACATAAATAGATTTGCCTTGCACTGAATGTGTTCCCTTTGGTAGACAGCTTATATGTAGAATATAAGATTTATTTTGGTTCCTTTGCATCCTGTCACCTTCTTTTGGCAGATTTGTGCACAGCCAAGGTTCATTTTGAATAGTTTCAACTTATCTTTTTAGCCTTATAGCGCTTGTTCGATATTTCGTTTTTGGGTTCGGGTTAATGTGTAAGCTGTGGGCCAAGAATGTCAAAAAAATACATGCTATGTTGTTGTTTTATCCTGCTATGGAAAAGTGAAGTCATGGTTGAAAGGGTCATGTTTATCCAAACCCACTTTTATTAGTCTTTGGTTCATTTATTTGTGTATTTGGACCCTAATAGTTCATACAGTTTGAATTTGAACCCTCCAGGTGCGGCAAAGATATCTTTATATTCATGTGGGCAAAAATCCAGTGGATTTCTACAACCTGTTTCAATTCCTGCTTAATTTGTTACGTTTTATAACTCGTTGCATCGTGACATTTGCACATATAAGGTCCAGACTTCCGACGAATAGAGTACGACATAATTGTTTGTCAGCAGCAGCGGTTGTCGTCCATACTGAAAATTACGCTGTAAAAAAAATCCTGTTGTTTTTACGGAAAAAAAACTGGCAGCTGTGGTTACCAGAGCAATACTGTAAGAAACACAACAAACCGTAACCATATCTACACCCTAACATGTAGATTTAACATTTGAAGCATGCATATTTAACTGGTAAATGGACTGCACTTGTATAGCGTAGTTTATATGCCCTCATGTCAGAGCCCAGATTTGAACCACCAACCCTTCAGTCATTGGACGACCTGCTCTGCCAACTGAGCCACAGCTACCCATCACACATGTTTGAAATGTTAACTGTTTACTTTTTATTACTTTTTTATTTTTTAAAAAAGTGAATAGGCTGTTATTTGAACATTGTGGTCTTGCAATTTAAACAGCGCCAAACTGTTTTTCAATTTACAGTTTTATTTTGTCAAACAATAGAAATGCATCATTTCCACATAAAAATCTGCTTTCGTTCACATACTCTTCCTGTAAAAACTACAGCTATATTTGATTTAATCATTAACACAAAAATATTTTCAAATAAACAACTCTGTATTGTATTTTCACTAACAGTTTTTTTTTTTTATGTTGCAATTTTACAACTTTTTAGTGTTAATTCTACGGTCATTTTTTACAGTGTAGGGAAGTCCCGATCCGATGTAAAGATTGGTATCGGTTGCCGATCTGGCATTTTTTAGAAGATCGGATCGGATTTGGTCGTGAGATCGAGGGGTGGGGGGGCACAACTGTGTATGTGCCAAGTTTGAAGTCAACTGAAACAAAATTGATGTTTTTACAGACATTTTAAATTTCACCCATTATAAGTAAATGGGAGGAAAAAAAGATTTTAAAAATTCATTAAAAATGTGAACTTTGACCTACTTTTCCCAAAATGTAACCACATCTATTCTGGGTCACTGGCAATTTATAAACCCAATTTAGTATGAATTCACCCAATAGTTTTGCTGCTACAGACATACGAAATTTCACCCATTATAAGTGAATGGGAGGAAGAAAGGTCACATGGTGCACAACGGGAGGAGGTGGGACTTTCAAAACCGATGCCGTTTATCCTAAAGTCTGCTTTACTTCACAACAGTATCTCAAAGGTTGTCACATTTACAGGAAACGACGGAAGCGCTCCGAGAGGACGTACGTACTGTATGTAGAGAGAGCAACTAATCAGGGCTGAAATTCATCCTCCAGCCTCTTTGTGCCACATTTCAGACCTCGCAAGGAGACGGCGCATCCTTTTAGAGAACGAAAGCTCCGTCTTCAACCACTTACACAAGATGTGACACTTAAACCAGAATGGAGTATAGAGAGCACAGAAAAATGAACAAAAAAAAAAAAACAGTAGAAGAAAAGCCTAGTTTATAGATGTACGTGTTTGTGAAGCACTATGTGTATTGCACAATACCCACAGTGTAATTGCTGCATCACGGCTCTCTTCGCTTTGATGGAACAGACATCAGAGTGTAGGATCGATCAGTGTTTTCAGCAGCGCCACAGTGGCCTGTTATGGTGCGTTAATGGAAATATCATCCCGACCACATGGGACCGCATGCGGACCTGCAACGGGCTTTCTTGCCTGTCAGTGTGATTTGAGCTATAAGACGAAGCGTTTTTTTTGGTTTTTTTAGGATTCTCTATGCCTGTGTTTCTTTAATGTGGAAAGTATGAAGGCCACACTCGGCTGGAAACAGCGTTCTGGTCAGCTCTGATGCCCTCTTAGGTCGCCAAGTTGCTGAGCAGTCGGTACAGAATGTCTCAAAACATCTACACAGAGTTTCCTGCTCATTTATGCTAGAAAAGGTCACTGTTGTGTTCCGTGGAGCTGCAGCTGCGGCGGCAACTTGGCCTAATGCAGTTTTCAAAACAAATGTGACAAAGGAGGCAGTTTGAGGAGGAGACAAATTGCCGAATTGACAAACTCGCTTGTTTATGAAATGAGTTGGCGTGTTTGTCTCTTTCTGCTCCGGTGGAAAACATCTGCGGAGTGTTTGAAACGTGGACGTTTTGTTGGATTCGACACTCGCGCTGAGTAAAACCGCCAGGGTTCGGTAAAAGCTGTCACACACGCACGAGACGCGAAAACCACGACGAGATACTGACAGATATCATTTTCTGTCGTTTCTCAAGAACCAAACAGGCAGTGGTGGCTGCTGGGATTATTTTTTTGGTGGGGCCATAGGATCCAAGTCAGGTTTCAGCTGCACTATAACCACACATCACTATTTTACGACGTTCAATTAAAATCAAAATGCGCAGTATGTGTTTTCAGTCACGTATTTTTTTATTTGTTAATTTCACCCGTCTATCCGTCAAACATGCACATTTATCCATGACTCTATTGTTGACGTCAGGCCTGGTCAAAAAAATTCAATCAAAATAATCTACACCAAACTTATATTTTTGGGTAGGTAATTACTTATATTATCAGGAATATGTGTTTTGTAATGTGAAAAAAAATGTGAGGAGTTTAATGAGTGTGAATGTTTGGAAAGTGACAAAGTTTTGTGCGTTGATTCTGGTTCATGTTCTAAACTCTATAAATAAACTACATTTATTCAAATACACTGATATTTGACTATTATAATATTTATGTCATATTCTAAACACACAGTCTTTAAAATTAATACATGCATATATCTATGCAAAATACATTTGAATATAATATTAATATTATGTGTATGTTGTAAATATTGTAAAAAATGTATATGATATTGATAATTTGAAATAAAACACGTTTCATTTGATAGTTACTTTTGCTGTTCATCCGTGACGCTGCCATTTTTCTAAGCTCTTCTTATTTAGGTCTGATCGAATATTTTTTTCTCTAACGAATTATTAGGTTGTAAAATAGAGGGTTTAAGGTAAACACCGAATACATTTGAGGAGGAAAATGTCAGAGGAAGTTGACTTTGGAGAACTTCGTAATTCTTGCAAAAAAAAATAGACGTTCATTTTTTTGTCCATCTGTGACGCAGTAGTTTTTGATATTTTTCATTTAAAAACATTTGAAACCAAATTTTGCCCTTTGAGTCTGTTTAAAATGGCATTTAAACCTTTACAATTACGTGTCATATTTGTCTTAAACTTGTCTGGTTCAAAAGTTATGAATCAAAAAGTGGTGGGCGGTCCATCTGCGACGCCCTTGACCCCGCCCTGTACGGACGATGCGTTTAGACCAGGAGTGAAGGTTGTATGAGCAGATGGCATGGCGCTGAAAAATTAGAAAATCAACGTTAATTTTAAAAGACGTCAATAGTCGCTTTTTCGTTGACCCTCAAATGGCGCAAAAATAACTTGTTCATAAAAATCTACCTAATGGAAAAGCGACAGTTTTGCCAAAACTCTTGTTTTTCGATGACAAGTTTGAACGGTTGAAAAACGCCGCGCTAGTGGAAGCAGCGGCGATGCCTCCAGTTAGCCGGTAACCGATCCCGCCTCCTCATACCTGGACACAAACGTTATCACGGCATCGAACAGACTCGTAGGCCGCGACGCACCTTTTTTTGCACCGTACAGGCACGGCAGGTTATCCGTAAAGTTAGCGTTTGGTCTCTGATCTACAGGTTTGACTGCGGAAGTTGTGTCATTTAAGTAAAATACCAAGTCAAAGACATTTCAGTCAAAGTTTGAGGGTAAATGCAGCAACTGAGGAGATACCACAGAGGATGAAAAGAGGCTTCTGAGCTCCTAAAAGGCCTCAGGTGTGAAACTGCACAGAGCTGATAAAGAAGCAGATTCTGTTCCACTCTGCGTATGAATATTCATCAGGATGCATCTTTAACCGTGAATAATCCCTTGTGTTTGCATATTCCATTTATACTAAAATATCACACATAGCATAGCAGAACTCGGACCCTGCAGAAGGTTCCATCTATCAGCTTCCCACTCCCGACCTGAAACCTTTAATCAAACCATTGTCTTTGATTAACGACGCGGCTTAAATGAACTCATAATGTGTTTTTCTTTTCCTTTAAGCAGCGGAGTGACTCCGTCAATAACCTAACCTCCTTATTTGTCATTCCTCTGGCGTTACCGCTCACCTTTAATGATCACCACAAGCCGATCCTCAGCGCTCACACTCATCGTTCTTGATTTGAGCGCTCTGGGTCTTGAATCTCAAACGGTGCCTGGGCTTTTCTCCTCACAGCATTTATGATTAACTTGTAGTGAAAGGCTCCAGTTTGTCGTCAGTTCGTCATTCAAAGCGTGCATTTGTGCTGCAGAGAGCTTCGTTTCTATCCTCGCATTGACTTTCCACATAAATGCCTTGAGCGGAAACATTATGTAGAAAAAAAAAAGAGAATCTGGAATATTGCAAAAATAAGTTTCATAACTGGCTGCGAAAGTGAAGAGGTGTTAAAAGCTTATACATGAACATTTTCTAATGCGTCTTGACATTTCACCCTTCTGCAGCGGGAGGGCGTTTATGTCACATTAACCAAAAAGCTCTTCTTTCATACAAAAACAACCATTAAAAAAAAAAAAGTGTTATTTCATGTCAGGGTTGTTTCTCTGTTTTATGTCCTGCTCTTGGCCTTTATTACATGTTACCTACAAGTGGGTGACATAAAAATTGTAGAAGCAGAAATTGAGGTGAAAAACATTAGAATTTGGAAATACACACCTTTCCTCTTAGTCCAAGTCAGTTAAATGTCATGTTAATACACACTAAAAAAAAAAAAAGTAAATTAAATGTTAAATTTACTTAATACAGTTATGGCAACAGTTTCTACAAAACTCAGTTGTGTTCGGACTCATTTAATGTTATTATTACAGAGAAATGAACTCATTTATGTGAAACCAACAAGACCGCATTAAAGCTGCGTATGACTTTCATCACCAGTTTTTCATCAGATCTGTAAAATCCGAGTCCTGGCCGAAGTATCACGAATCCGTGAGTCTTTCCGTGATCACGCACCTGAATCTCTTCCCTCACGGTGAGCAATTTCGAAGCGCGCTCCACCTTAAACGGTCCATTTGTTTACAAACGGAGCCGGTAGGACACTGGGGCATTTCGGGAAATTTGTCGCGACGTGCGCGGTGGGAAGCGGAGTTCCACGCGGCCGCAGCATCGGCAACAACAAACACGTCAACCGAGCAACTTTGACGTATGTCCTAGTGGAGGTTCAGCAGGTGTTCGCGTCTCACCGTCTGGATTCGCGCTGAGTCCAAGTTCATGTGATGATGAACTCTTGATGGTCAGAGTTTAAGGATCACCTGCGCTTTCTTTGCACATCGTCATGCCACACGCTGAACATCACTCTGCCTCATGTCAAACCTGCCACTTTTCATTCTTTTCAGTGTTATCGAGCAGTACTGCGCTCCATAAAAATTGCACTGTCATACATTTAGATTGCATTTTCCTTGTAAACTGTGCAAATAATGCTTGTATATAATAGTGTTAGGGAAAGTCTCGTCTTTTATTCTAACTTAGATTTGATATTTTTATATTATTTAAGCTCAAATTCTTAATCCCTTCTTTTTTCTTGATATTTGTCTTAACGCATAATCTGTACATCGAGGGCAAAGCTTCCTGAAGTCAAATTCCTTGTATGTGTGCACGTACTTGGCCAATAAAGCTGATTCTGATTCTGATATATCGCAGTACACTGACAACACCAAAGAAATCTCACAGTCTGTCGGTGCTGGAGGTATGAACGCTATTCATCTTGAAGAAAACTGCCTCATTTGATGCTTTGGCCAAAGCTCAAACTGTCGTTCTTTGACCGTCGAGGAAAATCTGCTGCTGCGTTTACAATTGCGTTTATATTGAGACATCTGCTATCTGTTTAAAGTGGGTTTTTATGTTGTTTTAGGTGGAAAATATACTTAAACGTAGCTTAGGCTTGTTGTACGGGTACATCTCAAAAAATTTTAATATCATGTAAAAGTTAAATTTTTTTCATAAAGTCAAACCCATAGATTATATAGACTCATTAGACATCGAGTGAAATGTTTCAAGCCTTTATTTCTTGAAATTGTGATGATTGTGGCGTACAGATAATAAAAATCCAAAATTCAGTGTCTCGGAAAATTTGAATATTGGATAAAATCAAACAAAAGAAGAATATTTTAAACAGAAATGTCACTGAAATTAAATGTCAGTGAAATTTTTTTTTAGATGTACCTGTATTTTCTCACTCGGCGGCTTTACAGACCTATTAGGGTTTCTCAAAATTAGCCAGTGAGGTATATTTTTAGTGTAATCATGAAGATGTTGGGCCACTTCTCCTGAAAAACCACAAACCACATTGTGTCTAAAAGCACCTGAAAATCATCGGCCTGAAATTTCCCATAGGTGTTTGATCTGGGCTGAGGTTTGGTGACTGTGAAGGAGCGTATGATCCACATTATTGTCCAACTCATCAAACCATCCAGTGACCCTTTATGGCCTATCGATGGGGGCGGTGTCATCCAGGGAGAGACCGCGCCATCAGGTTTTTCCTTTAAATCGTCTCCCGTTTTCCCAGCAGAGCGGCCGATAAATTCACTGCAGGCTGCGCGCCGATCGGAAGAGGAAGTTTATTAATTCAAAAGAAACGCATGAGGAAGAAGCAATTAATGCAATTAAAAAACAGGAGGCAGGGTTATTTTGTAAGCGTCGCACACTAATGGAAATGACAATGTTTGAGATTTTGAGACGCAGACTAGACTTTTAACCTCAAATATGTATGAATAATTGCACCTAAATTGCATATTTATGTACATAGCTGCAAAAAGGAACCCAAGGCAAGTAAAAAAAAAAAAAAAGCTTTGTTTCAAGAAAATCAGGCTCTTTTTTTTCTAAAAACAAATAGTCTCATGAAGTTTACTGAGAAGCATAATCTCGTTTTAAGAAAAAAATCTAACTTTGTCTTAATTGAGTTTAGTTTATTTACACATATGCTCAAACAAAGATGACTCTGCAAAAACCTCCCAATAAGAAAAACTTCTCCCGATATCCCCCCTTCCCGACCAAGGACGGCAAACGCCAGATTATCTTATGTTTTAGAAGATTATCCTGTGTTCTGAGGTGCGTTAAGAGTGAATTTGTCCCGGTAATCGGCTCTGAAACAGGTCAGGGTCGAGAATCGTAAATATTGAACTTGTTCAAAATGTAAAACCAAAAATCTTCGTGTGTGTGGGCAAAGCTGAAAACTCCTGAGGTCATGAGTGTGTGGAGCAATCAAGAAGCGAGCTGACTGAGGAACGAGGAAGTAGGTGTAAACATAAAACAGAAAGTTCGGTGGACCTCAGAAATTCGAGATTTTGCCGTCGAAATGCGTCCCCAGAGCGCCGTCCTTCCCTCCTCTCGTATGTCCTCTTCCGTGTTGCGCGTTGTGTTTTCCGGCTGTTGCTGTTTCTTCTTCTTTGTTTTCGTTAGATCACGTTTCATCAGATTTCTGGCTTGGAGGACTAGATTCCAGATCGGTGGCGGGACAGAACCGTTATGTGCCGTGTTGATTATCGGAGCACACCACACACAGTACCATCAAAACTGTTGAATGCCTGATTTTTATCGTCATGTGTGGGGTCATTCACAGATAGAAAATCCTTATGTGTGCACCCCCGCTTAACCCTGTAAAGCCTGAACCATTAAATCGTTGACAGAAAATTCCAGTTCTTTGAAACTGGAGCCTTTATTGGTCCTTCTGAACAACCCCTTTTTTTTTTTCAAATATCAATTTCCATGTATGAGTTTCAATTTTGTATCATATTTGATACGTGGAGTCTCAATACTCAAATATTATTATTTTTGAACAAACAAAAACAATATAACACAAACATGTCTAACAAATTCTTAAATCCTTTTCACAATTGTCAAAGTTCTGCCTCCTTCCTCAGTAATGACAGTCTTGTAGTGTCACTGGAAAGGCCTCTAGTGAATGAATTCCTTCCCCCTGGTGGATTATTCGTGTATCACATGTATCTAATTGTATACGTCGGGATTTTCAAGAAAAAAAATATCACACTGATCATGGCATTACAGGGTTAAGAGCTAATTTGCATCTGCGGTCTCTGGGCAAGTAAATAGACAACAGTTAATACATAACATTACATTAAACAGTCGACAATTTAAAAACAAAGCATAAACACAAATACAAAAATATAATATAAAGCTTTAAATACTATAATAACAGTATAGTTTAAAAAAATATAATCTGTACTAAGCATAAATAGTGAATATAAATAGTATTAAAAGGCTCTACTGTAGTTATAGCAGCGAGGTAACATTTGCTTGACGCATTTATTATATTTTCTCAATAGAGGACAATTTGGTTATACTTAGCGTTTTTCCAGAAAGGTTGTTTTTTGCTGCGTGATTATAGAAAAATGTGGCAACCTGGCAAGTTTTCACTGCAGCTGCTCTTTTACATTAACACGGGAGCAAAAAGAATGAGGACACCGAGCTGTAATATTTGTCTACAGAATGATGGCGGGCGTATTCCGGTGACATCATTTTGCTTTAATGACCTCCTGTTGTCGTGGTGACGATTTCTCAGGCTGTTCTTTGTCTGCCGGAGTGTGCAGAGGTGCGTCGGAGTGTCCGACGTGGCCGCCGTTCGGACGCCTGCAGCAGACAGACAGGTGCTATTATTGGAGGCTGATGCTCCGGGAGACCTCCAGCTCACACATGATTGTTTTTCAGCCCAGGAGGTTAGATAGAGGCATTATGGGCTGGATCCCTGTGGGAAGCACCGCCGAGCTCCCTCCTCCAGCAGCCTTGAAAATTAAATTGCTATTTTTCAAACAAGCCTAGAAGCAAATCAGCGGCTTTATGACTCAAAGTAAAACCGGCAGTGTGTGGTCTTTTCAGTCGCTCTGCTTCACCTGATGAACACTTCAACTTTGTGATTGAAAGTGTGACCTGTGGAGACAATAACAAATCAATTTTCCAATGAAATGCCTCCGAGAAAGAATGACACCTCCAAGAAATGTGTTCTGATTTACAGTCTGTTCACTCATATTGTTGATTCTAAGGGCCTGTCCCAAAGCCCCCCCCCTTGGCCCTACAATTCGTCCCTATCCCTACATTTGGAGTCATGTTTCGGAGGGTAGGGTGTCCCAGTTCTCCTAAGCATCGAGGGGGAGTGGACATTCTGCTCGTCATCCATCCCTTCGGGCGGAGTCAGCTTGGATGCAGACGGTTGCTTGAGACGGAGGGGAAGAATTTGCCACCCGTAACGCTTTGCGAACACTTCCGTTTTTCCCCACGTCCCCGTTTTAAAAATGGCAACCGGAACTGGAAAGGAATCGCACAAATGTAAGTTTTCCTTTCACATAGCTGCAATCTTCTTTGCAAATCGGATGGTACATTTTAGTTTATTACAAACGAAAACATATTTGGAGTTCGAACCAAAACTTCCGCTTCGTCACATACGCCACCTCGTCACTTACTGATGACGTCGGTGTCCCATTGTGTTGGTTGAAATTTTTGAATCCCTCCCAATTGCGACTCCGTTCCGAAGTGGATTCCAAAACGAGCGCTAGTTGCCAAGGGGGGACTTTGGGACAAAACCCTATGAGTCCAGTATCAGGATTCCCACGCGTCCTGGAAAATGATTGGCCACTTTTCCAGTCATGGAAAACATATGGAAAATACAAAAAAAAAAAAGGTCAAGTGTCCTGGAAACGGTTAAGTTATCCTGGAAAATTACTGATCCTCCCCCTGCCTTGTGACCTTGTGTGCTTAAACTGAGACGAAACAAAGGAAATGGTTTTTCAGTGATTTATTGAAAATATACAAATATTTGTAGAGCAAGTGCAGGACAGACTCCAGCTTGTCGGGCTAATGAAGTGCTCAGCTGTAATCTGTGGGTGTGTTTGGAATATTCTATGATACATTTGTCATAATTATTTGTCATTAGATAAATTATAGCCATAGACTGTGCATCAAATGTCTGAGTAATAAACACAGAAACAATCTGGGTAAATGCAAGTTACAACTATAGAAAAGAACAAAGATGTGATAACTTGTTTCTGTTGCGGCTGAAAATGTCCTGGAAAAGTCCTGGAAAATAATTTCAGGGAAAGAGTGGGAACCTTGAATACAATTTCCCCATGAACATACGGCTTACGTTTATGGTATCAACCCTTTTACAGACCTGCAAATTCAGAGGAGCTGAAAAAGGTGACAAACGAAATCACCACCTGCGGGCCCCAGCAGTGTTATTGTCATGGGGTATAGTTAGAACAGGGGGGGTAAACTGAGTACAGCTGGATTGTAAATTCAGAATGTAATAGTAATAGATTTCCTCAAATACAGTAACGCAGATACTAGTGTGCAGCAACTCAGGTTAGTCACAAGAAACTAATGATGGAGACGAGACGGCCTATGTCGAGACCGAGTCTTTGAAGGGTCGAGACCAAGTCGACACCAAGACCACCAAAACAAGTCGGTTTTCATAACTATGCTTTAATATCACCCCAGGTATTAATCAACAGTTAGGCCTCCAGACTAAGCTGAACTGGAAATTGTGTATCGGAGCAGTCTGGCACACTCTTGTCTGCTTAACCTCTTCATATGGACTTTTTACTATGATGAAAAAAAATCCCTACCGTATGCATCATCCTCTGCCGGCTTTTCAAAACCGCTTCAACAGTGCTGCTCTGTCATCAACATGTTAATCCCACCTCGAGTTTTGAATTTGCTAGCGGTATGTCTAGATTAGTAGGCTACTTTACAACATTTTTCCAACACTTCCAAAATGTAATAATTTAAGGTAGAGAATTTTAATTTTGTCTTCTAGTCTTAATGTAACTTGTCAAATCCACTGAGACGGCCACGCCCCCCGCCATTTGATGGTCTTTGGAGAAGGGAGTCCCAGGTGTGCACCCCGGTACCGCTGGCCCGTTTCCTGATCTCAGTAGCGTCCTTGATCCAACGTTTGTACTTGTTGCTCTCTGATCCAGTGACCCTTGCGCCGTCCCAATCCATGACATGATTGTTTCTCCTGCAGTGGTCTCGGGGGGCGTGGCCTTCCCAGTGGATTTGAAAAGGTCACTGGGAGGGCCACGCCTCTGGGCAAAAACAGCTGATCAACACATCAGTAACGCGTGGGGAGACGCCTCTGAAAACATGTCAGATCATAAAACATCTGTCTACTATGATTTTGTCTGAACAAAAGAAAATAACCCCCGTAACATGTAATAATTAAAAAAAAAAACACTAAAACATAATATTCAATATCCTTTAAAAGAGCACTCCTTCTTAATAAGTACATAAGTAAACAATGATCACAACTACAACAATTAAAGCACAAGTCGCCCCCCCCCATAACACACACAAACATTTATTTGTTTGTAAATGTATTTGAAATGATGGATAATTGGATTTTTTTTTACATGAACATAGAAAAAAGTCTGTTGGTCTGGAAGACTCGTTCTGAACTTGGATTCCATCTAATAGTATCTAAACTGGAATTTGCAAGTTTCAATTACTGACTGTGCGACTGTCAGAGCGACAAAGCATGCAAACTAATAATCATACATACATTCACTTTTATTTGACAAAAACGATGTCCACCAGATGAAGTTAGCACACGGTTGACTGCAGTTAATATGGAAATCAATTCGCCAAATTTTTAGTTTTCTTGGGAAAATCTGCACAGAATGACAGGTTTCACTTCCAGGTGTTCACATCGAAAAGAATGCGGATGCACATGCGCATAATTCTCAAAGGTGGGCTACGAGATCTTAGAAAAAAGGTTCCAGTGAGCAACATTTTGAAAATACACAATTCAAAAGTGCAAACCCCTTTCTTTAGACATCCCCCCGAAGCCACGCCTCCAGAATACTGGCACAGGCAATGTTTGTTCCCGAGGGTTCACGAGCGCTGCACAGCAACAGTTCGCCCGGTTCCGGCTCTGACTCAACCCATACATACCTCATTCAGTCTCCTCCAACATCCCCGCTCTTACAGAACAGCCCCAGTTCAGACCTATGGAACTAACACTACATTTCCTACTGATTTATATCAGTGACAAAACAGTTTTCCCGTGAACTTTACATCCTAATATAGCTAATATAACTAGCCAAGCTCTGGCTTCGTTTCCTGTACCAGTGCTCCAAGCCTCTGAGAACGCACATTCATGCAGGAGGGGTACGCGCCGAGGGGGGAGAGACAAATGTCAGTTGACTTTGATCATTTCAATTAGGCGCTTAAAATGATTGGATGGTGTTTTTTTTTCAGTCCTGTCCGATCCACAGGTGACTACGTTTTTTTTTGTTGTTGTTTTTTTTGTTTTTGCGCTAGAGCATTTAATAAATTGGTTGTAATCGGGGTGTGAAGGGGATTTTAAGCAATATAGTAAAATAAAAAAGCTCCAGGAAAACATCTAGCACGCCACCTTTACGGGATAAAAAAAATACAGGGGTAAAAAGGGGACAGCCACCGTTAACACTCGCGCAATGGGTTCTATCAACGTCGCTGGAGATTCTGAAAGTCCATTTTATTGAGTGGGTTCAGACTCAGGTGTAGGCCTTCAGTGATGTTGTTCAACTTCTCGGCAGTGACTCTCATCAGAGTCAGGATCTCAGCTTTCCGATAACTTTTGAATTTGGTGGGTAGTGAAAACGGTGCAGGAGTTACCATAATTTGAATACTGTGAAGTGCAAAATGCAGCACCGGTGAGACTGCGGTCGTTAAAGGGTTAACAGACTTCTGCAGGAATAAAGGGTGACAAATTCCTCCTAATGTACACATCAGCATTCGACTGCTACTTGGGAGTTTTATGTATCAATTATACAAAGCGGCAGAAAAGCATTATAGTTTGCTTTTCCCCTCGAAATGGATACTAAACATTTCGATTTAATGCACAAAATGGATTGCTGTTATCCCGCAGCTTAAGCATACAGCTGCAAAAAATTACAGCTTACCAAGTCTGAATATAAATGGTGCCGTTTTCCTCCCATTGCATATTTCCCTTTTTCTTCAGCTGCTGTTGTGGAGAATGCGAGCGGCTGCCATCAGCTCATTGCCAACGAGGCTATTAAAAGCACAGAGGATCTCAAAGGTCAGGGAGCCGGTTCAGAGTTGACAGAGGGTCAGCGATTTATTTTCATCATTCACATCAGACCGCGAACGCCTTCCGAATGCAGAGTTACGAAGCGCCTGTATGCAAATGCGCACAAGCGAAACTCGCGACCGTTAATGCGGAATATTTAACCCGCGCATTCGATACAGTGATGAAAAGTAGGAGCAGGATTCGTCCTAAATATGCAGCGACAGTTGGACTAATTGACAGTTTGTGAGGAAAAATGCCAAACATCCCCCGGAGTGAGTACGTCTCAGGTGTGAGCGTCGTCTGCTTTTCTTTGTTTACGAGATCATGAAGTGAAATTTCAGTGTAGAAAAAGATGGAGGGGTGGAGGCGACGAAATATCAACACGGGGGTAGATCATATTACTTCCTCTTGTGATGTATTGTCAGTTCACTGGCTCAAAGATCAATGTTGTTTTTTTTTAATTCGTTTTCTCAAAATTAGTTTTTTGTCATTCACCGGTAGAAACATCTCAGCCCATATGGACACCAAACTTTCCAGTGAAACGCTTAGCAGCAGTCTGAAGATATTTACAAAGGGATGTGTTAATAAATCATTCCTGGCCCAATTTATGTGACATTTTAATTAAAAAAAAAAATGGCGAAAATCTATTTTTAAAGGCTATGGGCAGTATATTTTGATTTCCTTGGTTATGAAAGCAGATATCCCTCCCAGAAATCCCTCTGTAATTTGTTTCATCTTGTGTGTGAACAAAATGAAAAAAGACTTTTGCACCTGGCTTCGTCGTATTGTTCAGATCCATCTACCAAAAATATCTGCAAACTCATGCATATTTAATGAGATAATGCCTAATTTACATAATTAAACACACAAATTTCAAAAACTTGTAATACATTTTTTTCATACTTGTGTAAGTAATCATCTGAGGAAGTTTCATGGTGATATCTATTATTTAAAAAATGTTCCCTATTCACCTGTAGTACCCATAAAGACCCAGTGCTACTTTTGTGGCACTTCCCAAATGAATTTTTCTCTCTATTTTAACCTTTCTTAAGTGATTTATCACCATTTATTATAATATTATCCTTTTTTTTCAGTTAAAATCACATATTTTCCTATATTTATTTCACTGATCGTGTAGATGTTCATAAAAGTTCAGAGTAAATTCAGTGGTTATTTTATCAAAACAACGAAAACTGAAGAAATAAGTGAACATATAAATGAGCCCAGACGATGAATGCGTGTGATGTTCTGCTTATCAACTAAAACTTGTGTAGAAATGGCAAGTTGCTTCACTGTTTCAGAGTCAGCCATCGCCTGCTGCTACATATTTTGTTTATTGCGAGACGGTGGCAGGTCGAGCTGAATTATAGTCTATGAATCACTCAGATTTCTGCCCCTGATCGACAGTTTCCTCGAGTAAAAACGCCATATATGCTTCGGAGACCGTTCCTCATTCGAGAACATCGGCTGCTCGTCCTCAGTGAAATTGGAGGCAATTTGAGAACAAAATAGTGGGGGTTTTGTAAGTGGTAGTCAAGGGTGGAAATTACAGGGGGGGGGGTCTGGACCCCCCTCGTCGGAAAAACAGAGCCCTTTTTAAACAGAGGTATACGGCTGTTACGAAGCCCTATCATTACACTGTCTTTGCGTCTTTACAATAAACCAAACAAAGCTGCTGCCGCTGCTGTGTGTGCTTGTAGATACTGTTCTGCAATCAGAGGCGTAACGCAAACAGTGTCAGCGTTAAGTCTACGACACATGACATACGCTTCGCAAACACAAGCACGCTCTTCTTTTAGTGATTTTTCTTAACCTCTGTGAAAAAATCTGAAATGTGGACTCTATGAGTTGGTGCCAAAATGCTTCCATTTTTCAACATTTTACACTAATTAGGTTTTTCTCACTGCATGTCAAATGCCCGCGTGATGTAATTTTGTTATAATTTTGGAAATACTCACTCAAAAAACACAGAATTACACTCAATACAATGTTGAAGTATTAAGTCCATCTCTGGCAGGTTCCTCGTGCTCCTGATGCCTTGGATACAACAGTTTGTGAGACCTCTTCCAAATATTTCTGGCAGTAAAATTAAATATCTGCCCTTGGAGGAGGTGAACATTTTTACACTGGAAAAAAAATCTAAATCTTACCAAGTGAATTTTTTCTCATTTCTAGTCCAAATATCTCATCACACTTAAAATAAGACATAATCACCTAAAGAGGAACTTTTCAGT
>JAPQRP010000013.1:29074460-29096162 GCA_037367295.1 Apogon hyalosoma
TAAATCAGTTCTTATATCTCACTGAAAAGTTCCTCTTTAGGTGATTATGTCTTATTTTAAGTGTGATGAGATATTTTCAGTAGAAATGAGAAAAATACACTTGGTACGATTTAGATTTTTGCAGTGCACTGATCTCTAATGGGTTATTTTTGTTGTTTTTAAGCTGCAGCAGTGCAATTTCAGGGTGGTTGGTCAGACAAAACAAGTGATGTGCAGATGTCACTTTCACTTGGGCATGACCACGACATGAGTGAATCTGCATGAGTGAATTTCTGTTCTGTCAAAGACGCTTCGGACTTTTCAGATTTTCACCTGCGCCACCAGACCACTGCAGTCCCAAGTCTGCATCAGGATCGATAGATCTGGATTGTACATCTGTAGGACGGATTTCCCGCTGCAAGTCGATGTTCATCACTAATTAAAAAGAGGAATTGTACATTTATAAAGCAGGATCTTGTTCCTTATTTTTCTCAGGTAACATATAGAGCGGATGTCAAACTCACTTCAGTTCAGGGGTCACATACAGTCCAATCCGATCTCAAATGGACCAAACTAGTAAAATAATAACATAATACCCTATGAATAATGAAAACTCCAAATGTTCTGTTTAGTTTTTTTAAAAAAAGCTTTACATTTATAAAATATCGTTCCATAAAAATGTGAATGACATGAACAAACATGAAAAACTTGAACATTTCTTTACGAAAATAAGTGCTATTGTAACAACATTATACCTCAGCTTATCATTTACCGTCAGTGTATCTGTTGATAATTGGATTCCCTTTTCAGAAACAAAAGGAAAATTAGCGGTGCACTGATTTTTGTTTTAAAAAATTTTAATTGAATTTGAAGACGTTTTTGTTTTTCATTGTCAAAACTGATAAACCTAATTTAAAAAAACAGACTGATTTTCGTTTTGTCTTTCTAATAACAAAAAGAAAGTTAAGCACCTGACATAAATAGAAAAAACGGACCAAAAACACCCATTGTTTTCATTTTCTGAGACCATATATTGTCATTTTCAAGGAAAGAGCGTTAATGCCTCGGTCACAAAGATTCTTACGAACAACGGGTTCGTACGAATCTTCCAGTTCGTACAAAATCTGTAGTTCGTAGACATTCGTGGAGGGAGCACGGTCAGTGTATCTGTTGGTAATTGGATTTTCTTTTCGGAAACAAAAGAAAAAATAACGGTTAATTGATTTTTGCTTTAGAATAGAAGAATTAAAACTGAATTTCAAGGTGTTTTTCCTTTTCTGTGTCAAAACAGATCAACCTAATTAAAAAAAAAACGGATTGATTTTTGTTTTCTCTTTCTAATAACAAAAAAGAAAGTTACGTACCTGACAGGAATGGAAAAACGGGCCAAAAACACCCATTTTTTTCATTTTCTGGGACCGGATGTTGTCGTTTTCGAGGAAAGAGCGTTAATGCCTTGGTCACAAAGATTCTTACGAACAATGGGTTTGAACAAATCTTCCAGTTCGTACAAAATCCGAACATCGTAGATATGGTCCCTCCACGAATGTTCGGAACATCGACAGTATCTTCGTGACCTCGATGGCACTGGCGCTCTTTCCTTGAAAATGACAACATCCGGTCTCAGAAAGTGAAAAAAAAAAAAAAGGTGTTTTTGACCCGTTTTTCCATTCCTGTCAGGTACTGAACTTTCTTTTTTGTTATTAGAAAGACAAAACAAAAATCAATCTGTTTTAAAAATTTGGTTCATCTGTTTTGACACCGAAAAAGAAAAACACCTTGAAATCCAATTTTAATTCTTCTATTTTAAAACGAAAATCAATTAGCCGCTAGTTTTCCTTTTGTTCTGAAAAGAAAATCCAATTATCAAAAGGTACACTGACTGTAAAGGATAAGCTGAGGTATAATGTTGTTGAGAAAGAAGAGAGCAGAGACCTAACGTACCAGCGTTCATCTGATCAACGTCTCTTTTTCCGTCGTTGTCTTGGGCGGAGGGTCTTCAGTCTCTTCCTTCCAGGTTAACATCATATTTGTAGTTTTTTTTTAACCTTAAGGCAACGGCTGTTTCATATTTCAGGTCAATGGTTTCAGTGGGTATTTTTTAGGCTTTAAAGCTGTTTAAAGTGTATTTGAATGCAACTGAGCTGAAAATAAAGACATTAGTACTTGTTACTGATTACAGAACAATGCTCATCCTACTTATAATAAGAAAATCCTTTTCCGAGCCTGTATCTTTTTTCTCGTCAGCTTAAGCCACGGCAACATTTTCTGGTGCTTCTTCCTCTGCTGTTTGTGTATTTATATTCATGACCTTTTGCGTGACAGTCGTGACTCCGTCCTTCATCCTTCCCCGTCATCCTTCAGGGAAAGTCACCTCTGCTGTCGCCGGCGCTGCGTTTGCAGACGTGTGTGCCGCCCGTGCACACCTGAGACACCAGCTGATGTGCTGCTCAACAATGTGCAAACATGAAAAGGCACATCAGGGTAATTGGTGCTCTCCCAGCGCGCGTTGCTCGGCATAATCAGCATCTCAGCGCCTCGCAGGAGGAGCTCTCCGGGTCCAAAGAGGTATTAGGAGGGAGGGAGGGAGGGGAGGCAATCACAGCTCCGGCTTCAACTGTCAGCGGCGCAGTGAGCAAGCAAGGAATGAACGGGGGTAAGTCGTTCTAGTCGGCTGGACATTAGGCGCTGTCTCAGAAGTCCCCTCACACCATCACACACCGGGGTCACACGGGCCAGACCACCATCCGCCCAAAACTATTCCACCTCCCTGCTCCCAATATCTGAATTTCCACCTCCTTATGGGCTGGAAAAACAATTTTGATGTTTACCACTGGTGGATTTTTTCGCAGCTGGTAAAGGTTATTGCAGAGTGTTGGAAGCAGGTGTTTTGCAGCCCGGCCTCTCCTCTGTGGACGCCATGCTTAGACTGGAAGAGACTTTCTATTTAGGCCTGGATTAGTGGGCTGGAGTGGATTGTCAAGGAAAATTGCCGCCCCACGGACGGATTGATTACATTTTTTAGTCCACTTGTGGAAAATCTGGCAGTTATATATCCATAATATTAACAAAGAGCTGGTATAATCCAAACAGGGTCTATGGAAT
Organism: Apogon hyalosoma; assembly: GCA_037367295.1. Lineage (NCBI taxonomy): Eukaryota > Metazoa > Chordata > Actinopteri > Kurtiformes > Apogonidae > Apogon > Apogon hyalosoma. Next base: position 29,077,545 of record JAPQRP010000013.1, read on the forward strand.
CTGGCTTAAATATAGTGTTGATATCCCACTATGTTTACAATATGGGGAATTTCTGCTACTGGCTCAGACCACCACTTTATCTGCTGATGCCACATCATTATCGCAGCTTCCAGCGGTCTTCTGATTCCCTCCGTGCTTAAACAGCAATTGTCTTTGTGGTTTAATCTGGGTTTTAGCGCTCACTCGCTTGCAGGTCTCAACTTCTTTGGGGCTCTGTTTGCACAACAACACATCATTAGATGGATCGCTTCACAACAGTGACTCCAGATCATCCAGGAAACTGAAGGGCAGTGGAGGAGGAAGTACTGAAGCTTCGTACTTAAGTAAAAGTACAGATATCCTGCAAAATATACTTTCAAGTAAAAGAAGTACTACACCAACAATCTTAAGTAAAAGTACAAAGTGCTCACTCTTAAATTCACTTTAAATTGTTTTTTTTGATCTTCGTCAAAGAGGTTATGTTTTCATTGGGGTTTGTTTGTTTGTTAGCAAGATAGCTCAAAAAGTTATGGACGGATTTTGATGAAATTTCCAGGAAATGTTAATACTGGCACAAGGGTTGATCTGCCAAGCGCCCATCTAGTTTCCATTGTGTTTATTGCAATTTTTTGTTTTTCATTCAACAGAACAGTGTCTTCAGCGGACTAGACACAAAACAAAACACACACGACAGCTCTTACATGACAAAAAACAAAAACATAGCTTCATACTGAAGGCGGTAGGTCAGACTTACAGTGTACGGGAGTCACATTTATGAGTATTATTCAAGTGCACAACAATCCTTTTAATAGGGTAGCAGAGAGGTCCAGTCCAGTATAGTCCAAAAATGGGCGCCATACTCTGTAGAACTGATCTGCACTGTTATGGCTGATATTGGTAAGACATTCGAGGGGGGTCGGTTCAAAAATTATTTTGCACCAACCATGGACAGAGGGAATCTTGTCTCTGGCCCACTGCAAAAGAATATTGTTCCTTGGTGCAAATGTTACAATATTGTACAGTCTTTTGCCGGCTGCTGTCTTCACTTATTTACTTGGAAGACTCAGGATCAGGGACAAGGGGTCCATTTCTATGTCAGTATGAACGATTCTCTCCATTTAAAGTGTTATTTTTTTTGTTTTTTTTATAGTAAAAGTACTGACAGTGGGTTGTCTCAATATCTGAGCTGTGCCATTTTGATAAAAAATGTAAATACACTGACTTATGCCTCAGCCCATGTCACTGCTGTAATCATTACAACCAACTTTATACAGTATATGTGTATTTTAAAGGTTGGTGTACTTACTGTGTGTACACTCTGCAATACTGTGCATTCTCGGAGTTATAATTCTGTGGTAAATGGTAAATTCCACTAATTTACCATTAAGTTAAAGGGCTCGTATTGATCCAAACCCACTTTTTTTAGTCTGTGGTTCATTTCTTTGTGTATTTAGTTCATACAGTTTGAATTTGAACCCTCCAGATGCTCCAAAGCTACCTTTAGATTCATTCTGGCAAAAAGCCTGTGGATTTCTACAACCCGTTCTAATTCCTTCTTAATTTGTTACGTTTTATAACTAGTTAGGTCACGACATTTGCACATATAAGGTCAAGAGTTTCGACGAACGTTTCTCTGAATACGACATAATTGTTTGTCAGCAGCAGCGGTTGGAGTAAAAACTGAAAATATGTCCAAACTTTTACCTAAAATGTTCAGTTGTCGGTTGAACGGGACAGAGCAGCACAGTCAACAACCTGGAGGGGGCGGGGCCATGTGCATTTAAAGGACCTTTCTGGTGTCATTACTCAGAAATAGGGTTGAAGATCTACGCATTATGTAAGTATGCATTATTATGTTTACTTAAGTACAGATTTGTAAAAATTAACTTAAGTACAGTAGCGAAGTTCAGTTACTTTGCTAATTCCACCACTGGTGATGGAGGACAATGGTACAGTATATTTTCCATCAAACCTCGGAGAAACTTCTCAAAGTATTGTAAATGCGAGGTTTAAAAATTCAACATATAGGGCTGAAGTTGAGGCTCATGTGTGTCTCATGATATTATAATTCCCTTTGAGCCGAAGGGGGTTCAAAGTCTCATTTAAAATGTAGAGAGATGGTTGACATCCATCCCAGGTTTGTGCACGCATGTATTTCAGCCTGGGGTTTCATTTTGAAGTGTCTGAACCGCTAGCGTCGACACTAGCACGGGTTAAACCTTTGATGCTGAGGACTGTCAGTCATTGTTTCCTGCAGGTGTACAGAAGGGTTTTTTGTTTTTTTTTTTTAATAAAGCTGCAGGTTTCCCTCTGGACCAGGTTGGAGAGCTGAACCTCTTAGATAAGAGGACGGGGGGCAAAGGCTGCATTCAGAGTCCACAGTATTTTGGATCGGCTCGAGCCTGTAGCCAGTGGCGAAAAAACACTCCCGTATCCACTACCGAGCAGAAAATTCCCATTTGACAACCGGGGAGGTATTTAGCGAAGTTTTAGAAAGATAGAAGTTTTGCTTTCGGACTTGTTGTTGTGTTACAATACAAATAATAAAGTGTAGTGAAGAAAAAAAAAAAACACAAAATGTAAATGTATGTGAAGGAATCAGGTGCACATTGGAGCATCAGGCGGAAAAAACAGTCATCAGTGCTCATAAAATAAGTAAAAGAATGTTTACTGTCGCATCATAGTGCCTCGGACTTGTTTCAGGCTGGTTTTTTGTTTGTTTTTCTTTTTCTTTTTTCCCCAATATTTGTTATTGAAGAAAAATAGAACACTTCCAATCACAGAATTACAATTTACCTTCCTTTTTGTCCCCAAGTATAAACATATGTGCACGTAGACACAGATTTACATATATGTACACACGCATATACACGAGCGTACAAAAACAACAAATAAACGAGCACACTAATTAGAGCGTTGCAAAAAAAATTTAAATGTATAATGAAATAAACACAAGTGCACACCCCAAACCCCGCCCCGCTTCAGCTCATCCTGGTCAGTAAAAAGTAACGGTTACTTTTGTATTACAAAGTACAACAACAACGGGCACACATTCAGTCGGGCGGTACCTCTAAGTTTGTAAAATAAGAAATAAACGGTTGCTATTTGTTGTCAGTATATCCTCTCAAAGTGAATTTAATTGTCTCGGGTTTTAGAGAAGACGTGGTGTCTTTAAGCCACCGGGAAACGGAAGGATATTTAGCAGACTTCCAATGCAACAATAACAAACGTCTTACAAGTAAAGACGTGTAAGCTGTAATATCCTTTAGTGTAGAGTTTAGTGGTTTGTTTTTCTTTAACTCACTGATGGCAGATTGTTTGTAACTGCCCTTTTTGCCGTTCCCTCAGCCAACTTCTGACCAAAGGGGGTATTGTATACTAATCATTTTGCCGTCTGCCCATTCAACGATGTAATCACATTATCTGGAGAATGCATTGAGATTATCTGGGCCAAATTTACACTGTGGATGCATTTTGAAAATAGGTCACCTATAGGGCAATAACTGTCAACAGACTATTTTGGCTGAGGGGTATTAAAAGTGTGCATTACATTATGTTTTTGTTTTTACTGCTCCATGGTTTTGACATAATGGGATTAACCACAACTACAACAAACAATAAATAAAATAAGATGGAAACAAATCGGAAATGCAAAAACTTCATGTCTGTGGCCAAAACCATCCTGAAGCGTCTGTTCAGGGTTTACGCTCACATCTACCCTCAGCATTTTGACTCCGTCATGCAGCTGCAGGAGGAGCCCCAGCTCAACACCTCCTTCAAGCACTTCTTTTTCTTTATTCAGGAGTTCAACCTCATCGACAGACGAGAGCTTGCTCCCCTGCAGGACTTGATTGAGAAGCTCGGATCCAAGGACAGATAGACATTTCATCTAAAATTTCCCTTTTTTTTAAACTTTCTTTTTTTTTTTATTAATCAGGTCAAGAAAATAAAGCAAAGCCACGTAGAATAAAAATTAAAGGAGTCGGCCACCGATACATGTACGTGCTTCTGCGACACCTGTGCAGTGGTGGAAAAACGCTTTTGAGACACTGCATGCGTTTGTGATATAACACATTCAGAATCACTGTTATTGGTATTTTGTCAGTTTCTAAACCTACAGGTTCCATCGAGGTCAAAACTGGATGATTCAGCAAGAAAATCAAACACATCCAGGGCAAACTGTCAACAATTTAGTTTGTCATTTTTCCTTGTGAACAATTAAAAAAACAATTAAATTTAAAAAAAAAAAAGGTGAAACTAGCGTATCGACCCGTGGGGAATCATGGGATCTAGATCCTCTGATCCACTTCATTCCTTTACTTTCTTGGTAAATTCCACTGGCATTTTCAGTTGAATAACCTCTCAGCTGCCATGTCTGTTCCTGCACATGAAATTTGACACCATGGCAACGTGGCCCTGTTGTTTATGTTGCTAGGTAACCCACTTCAATGATAATTCTGTGATTCTGGGCATAGCAACGTGATTGGCCATTAGGAGGTGCATTATATTCCAAAATGACAAATACCTCCTGTTACGTCCCGGCCTAGGGGTGTACCAGGACGTACGTAAAATTTTGCTCTTAAACCTCTCCCATCTCACAAGTTACAAAATGCCAGTGCAAAAACAATCTCAGTGCACAACATTTATTTTACAACACAAAGAGGATAGGGGAGTGCTCATATAAAATAACAAACAAAAATCTTCTTCCAAACAAAAGGTCTTATCTCCAAAACTAACGGTTAAAAATAAAATACAATAACTAACTTAAACTCCCTGTGCCAAAACAGGAGAAAACGTGAAAACAAAAAGAGCCACCCTCCCCTACCAGAAAACTACAGACTAGTTCCAAAATACTATGTACAACTAGTTACAAATGTCAAAACTACTATTAACCGAAAGCATCTATCGAAGTTACTAATTACCAATTATCAAAGTGACTACTAATGCACAGATCTATCAAAGCTGGCCGTCAAACACACAGGATCCGGTTGGGAGTTGGCAGAGCATTGACAGAGTTGCGGGATCCACGGCCATTTAAAGGGCAGCTCATCTGATTCCACCGATCTCAGCTTCCTGTAGGAAACAGAACAGCACCCCTACAGGGCTGGGGTGGAAATACATAAAAAACAGAAACACACTAAAACAGAAATTATGACCCAGGGTCAGAACACTCCTAAAATATTGATCCTATCAACTTGTCGTTTTCACTAGTCTGTTCCTTGACCAAAAATAAATAAATATGACAAACTGCAGCAGTCAGCTCTTTCCAGATTTTGTGTGATGCCCCAGACACACAGAGAATCCATTTCCCTCTTATAATATCAGATAGACCACCACTCAGCTGGCTGGTCCCACTGTCCTGTCTCGTCCTGTCCTTGTACACTTTTGTCCAGATGAGCTCTCCCTCTTTGTACGTGTATACGAGCAAGAAATGGATGAACGTGTGAATGTAAAGTTTGAGATTATTACTTAAACACAAGCTGTAATTAAAAATCAAGTTGTCCTACGAAGAGGGGTGGTGGTGGTGGGTTAAAAAAATAATTAATTAATTAATTAATTAATATATGATAGACACAGAATCCTTTCAGTCGTGACTTCATATATGAGTAAATTCAGGAATGACTAAACTCTTCTCTAGATGCTTTATCCTTGTTCAGATTTGTAATGTTATGTAAAAGATGCTATTTTACAGCACGTTTCAGAACATTTAACGCAGCCATTATGCGAACTAAACCGCGTACACGTTTGCATTGCTTGGCTAAAAAAAAAGCATAAATCATGTAAATGTCTGAGAAAAACAGTTTCAGAAATACGTGTTGTATACAGGCAGAGTACGGAGTATCTGTTATTTCTGCTGTATATGTTTTTCATGGGCTGTCACTCGGGTTGATCTTATAAACCCTTGTTTGTCGTGTGATGTACTTTTCACAGGGGTGGTACAGATTGTATCAGCGAAACGTAAATAACAGTAAATTCAAAACGATTCTATTCAACTAACATTCATTTTTCAGTCACTCGCTCCGTTTTGAATGTCTGGGGTCGCCAGACATTTGGGGATGTTAAAATGGGGTCACGAGGCAAAACAGGTTGGGAACCACTGGCTTAAACGATTAATCTTCGTGAAATAAAATCCCGATAATGGGATGGAGACGGCTGTGATTAATGTAGACGAGGTAGTTTTCGCGTGAGCCGTGCTCCAACGCCGCTGCACAAGCTCGGACTTCATCTTTGAGAACTGAACTGCTCCAGACAAACACATAAACCGACACATGAATGCTGAGCTGCCGGGGCGTAGCGCGGTACAATAAGAGCTGTGTTTACGCAGACCGACGTTCCCGCGCCTCATGAACCCCTGTGGGGCAGAAGTGTCTCCCTCCACACTATTTTAAGCGCTTTCCAATAGGCCGTAAACACAGCTAAATATAGGCCTGTCTGTTACTATGGACTTGGCAGGAGCCGCGAACAGGCAGAGCTCTGTGCAACACGGCCGCAGGAATTCCCGATGTTGTAATATGAAAACCAGGGGCCCCTCGTGGATGTAAACTCTGGCCGGGCCTGTCACCGAGGTGCAGCCGGGCTGAGTGGAAAAGCAAACTTCTCAAGGATTTCATAGGGCTGAAGGGGAAAAAAAACTGCAGATAGAATCACAGCACCTTCACGGAGCTCGACAGCGAGGATCGGACCCGCTGGCTGTGGTTCCACTCCGATATTTCATCATTTCTTATCGTCTGATCGTGTTGCGTTTGCCAGAGGACTTCTGGATGCGCGCAGCATCACGGCACATCAGTTTATTTTTTTATTCGGATGTAAGATCTTCAAAAAAAACGATGTTAAATGAACCTTAATCTACATGAAAACAATATAATGAAAGGCTGTAATCAGTGACTATTAAATTACACTGGTGTACAGTTTATTTTATTTATTTGTTTTTTTTAATTATCTGCCTCAGAGATTAAATGTGCTAAATTAATTGGCTCGATTAACTGGAAAATGAATGACAAAAGTGCCGGTTTGCTGATGTTTTCAAGGTATGCGATACAGTGTTATTACTCATATATGTTGGTTTATGTACATTTATATAATAGATTTATAAATGTTCCACTAGATCAGAACTGGGGATTGTGTGGCCCGATAGGCGACCCTGTCATGAGGTCACTGGCACATTAAAAGTCAATGCAAATAGAAATGATCATAACAGATGCAGCCAATACGACAGCGATGCTTTTATTTTGAAGGATCTGCTAAATTAACCTTTTTTCACACATGCTTTCTGTAGTTAGCATAAGGCTAACGTGCTGATTGGTTTGCCGGTTAGTTTAATCCCACGGAGATGTCAGCTAATACCAAAAAAAAGAAAGATCGATTCAGAATGTAGTTTTTAACAAGACGTGGACTTCTCAGTATTTCTTCGTTGAAGTCAGAGGTAAAGAAAAAACAAAACAAAACTGAGATACGCAAACAAACAAAACTGGATGCGTTTATTGTTTTTCATGTAAAGTTAATGTTGTGCTGGTTTTGCACATTTTCGAAAAAGTTTTTGTGAATATTCATTCAATAGTTGTATTCTTGGCTCCACATTTTCATTGTATCATCGTATTGTTTCATTCACTGTTTTTATACAGATATTTATTGAGCAGAGCTGCAGGTGTATTGATCCGGCACTTAACAACTGTCAAGGTTTCTCATGTAGCCCCATTAGAAAATTAACTGCCTGCCTCTGCACTAGATAGAATGTGTCAAGTGAATGTAATGTCATGTGCAGACAGTGTTTTGAAGTAGATCTGGAAGCTCTGAGACAAATATTCCTTTTGAGTTAAACCCTTTCTCTCAAATTTCACATTTGGACCCAAAACTATATGTTAGAAACTTCAGCCAACCAGCATTTTGGACTGGATTGTTCTTTATCAGTGACTGACAAGTGGTAAAATTTCCTTACTTTTATCTGGAAGCATTTTACTTGTAGACCACTGTAACGATTACTGCTATAACGGTAAACCACGATAAAAGTTAGTATTAACCTTTAAATTCGAATGATCATTAGAACCGTGTTTAATTACCACCTCCAACTGAAAAAAAAACTTGCTACTCTTTACGTTTTGGTGCATTTTTAATTGTAGTGCATTGAGAAGATTACCCCATATGTTTTTATTTAGCATCATTATATCCTTCGACACATCTAGACCAATGTCACCTTAAAAGGATGAGACAGTAACACATTAAAAAAAAAAAAAAAAAAAGCAATGTATCCATCAGCGAATACGGCGCACGACAAATGGAGCGGCATGTCAATAATGTAAAAGACCAGCATTGAGCATAACATGAAAATAGGTGGAATTAGCTTTAATTGAAAGTAATTAGAGAAGGATGAGGATGACAACGGTAGCCATGGAAACGATGATGGTGAAGATGATCAATCCATGTAAATAATTGGTGTAAAATGCAGTTTGTCGCCTTTTCATGGTCATCAGATATGACTCATTTGGACGTTCAGAGGCTCCCTAGTTACCGTGGAAACACCATCATCTTCTACAACATTGATTCACCAGTAAAACCCATGGAGTTGGATCGATGACAGTGGACGAACACAGTTATTTTTACATTCAGTTAGCAATATCTTCGCTGAAAAAGTTACTTTTTCTTCATTTTTCTGTGTTTTAACATAATTAACTTTGAATGTACTGAGTTTTCATGAACATCTACATGATCTATGAACTAAATATAGGAAAATATATGATTTACACCAAAAAATGCAAAATCCAGAGGACAATATTATTTTTTTAATTAAAAAAAGGGGTTTAGCCTGGTTAACACGCTCTGTACATGCAGCAGTGTAATAGCAGTAACAGTAACAGAGCCTCTAAATAATCAGAAAGTCGTTAAAATGCTCAGGTCAGTATTTTCAAGAATGCGCAAAATAAAGGAATAAACCTGAAGAAAGGGTTTAAATTCATCCAAAATGTGAAAACTGACAGTATCTGCTGCAGTGTTTAATACGTTTGGCTTAAATGATCATTGATATTTTTTTCTGTTGCATGTTTTAACAGTAACTTAAGAGGCAACGAGTGATCTGAGTCAGGTAAAGCAGGTAGATATTCACTTATTTTCCGACTTTGGATAGAATTAATTGCTCGTATTTAATAGGGGTTTTTTTTCATTTTTTTGTTGAAATGGTGCATTTTAAGATGATTAAAAGTCTATTTTTCTGCGTCACATCACAGTATTTTGTGTTCACACGTCCTGCTTTGTGTCACTGTTCTTCTTTTCCCTCTTTTCATCTTCTCTTACAATACTTTTCATCTACACGAGCCTATTCCAGCCACCGTTCTATAATTCACAAGGAAAGAAAAATGCATTCGGAGCTCATCTGTCATCTTACACCAAGTACATCCAGTTTATTTAACGGTCACGTTGTCACATGTCGGTGAAACAGGAGTCTACGTAGATCGAACGGTGAATCGTTTTTCATTTCTTTCAATAACCACATTTTCCAAAATCCATACGTTCTTTCCTCACTCATCCTCCGGCACTTGCAGAACTATGTTTGCAGCTTTATGAAATCTCTTCAGCTTTTTATTTTTCACAATTGAACGGGGGAAAATAAGAAACACAGACGCAATTTGCCGCATTTCTGAATCACTCCTGTTAGATATACAGTATTTACGTACACGCGCTAAAGCAAAAATCCTTTAAGTGGAAACGGTGATTTATGCGACAAAACACTTAACCCATAAGGACACAATGCTACACAGTTAAAAAACAGTGTCAATTTAACTCTTAGACAGTTGAATTTAACTCAAAATTAGAGAAAAATTTACTCTATCGCCTCTCTATTGTAAATTTTCAGATTTTATTCTACTCAGTTCGGTGTAAAAATTATCAACAAGTGGTGCCAGGCGCAACAAACCCCGCCCCTTGCAAACGTTTTACCTTATTTGCCTTATCGCTTATCATTGCGAAAACACATTTTTGCTGACCTTGACCTTTGACCTACATTCACCAAAATTTAATGGGATCTATTCTGGACCACCTCGCACCTTTTCTGAAAATTTCATGGAAATTAGTCCAGTAGTTTTTGCGTAAAGTGTCTGACAAACAAACAAACACACAAAAAAAACGAACCAAAAACAGTACCCTTGCCTCCCCTTCAGGGGGCGGGGTAATGAAATGTATAAAGATATTTAACTCTATGGTATTTCCACACTGTTAGAGTAAAATAATTACACTTTATAGAGTTATTTTTACTCCAGATTTAGTTTAAAAATGACTCTAAAATGTGTTGATATTATTTCTCTGCAGTGTTACTTTCGTCATCTGTTTGCACCCTACGCTAGGCGTTTCCAAAGTGGATTGTGAGATGATTTTGGGAAATTTCTTGAAGTAGCTCTTCATTTTGCGATGATAGTTTGAGTGCATTTTTGTTACATTTACACTTTGAAGGGCGAAAAATTGCTCCATAGGTTTCATCCATACCAGGAAATGCTTTTACTTTGAAAGAGTAAAGTCCTTCCGCCAATAATACGATTATAAGATTACAGTGACAATCAGGTTGGGCATTGTTCTGCCTACAGGTTTGACTAATGGTGTCATATTAATAATAAAAAAAAGCATAAAAAGGCCAATAAACATTGTAAAACAGACATATTAACTTAAATAAACATTAACATCCCCCCACCACAACCACCACCACCACCCCCGAACTCCTGCACATAAAACAGAACATAATGAGTAAAATGTCCAGTACCCATAATGCAATGTGGCAGACTGGCATTAATCATGGGCAGCATTTCAAATGTCTTAAAAACATCAATTTTGTTTCTATTTCCTTCAAACTTGGCACATATACAGAGGCAACTGATATGATGACATCAGCTGGATCGATGCCACAATAAGCTACAATACGTGCGAGGGGCGGGGTTTGTTGTGACTGGAACCACTTGTTTTTAATTGCTTTGCTATAATACGACAAGTTTTATGATGGAGCCGTAAGATGAGCTTCCCCCGTTTTAAAGATCAGCAGCCGCCACTGGTGTCCGTCCACTGTCACTGATCCAACTCCGTGGGTTTTACTGGGGAATCAATGTTGTAGAAGATGACGGTGTTTCCGTGGTAACTACGGAGCCTCTGAACGTCCAACTGGGTCATATCTGATGCCCACGGAAAAGACGACAAACTGTATTTTACACCAGTTATCGACATGTATTGATAGGATTAGTGGATCAGCAGGTATTAAACAGTTTAGATCAGTAGGAGGTTTTCGAAGCCAGTGGACGTTTGGGTCTTTATGGGTTAAAGATAAAAAACACATTTAGGTGATGCTCCCTTTTTGTGAGTTGGTGCCAGTTTTGTGGTCGAATGAGCTTATTGTGAGGGGTTTTGGTGGAGTGTAACTGACCAAAATCCATGTTGTTGTTAAATAAGTGGATTCGATATTGACCAACGCTTGTTATCAGGTGCAAAAAAATAGCAAAGATCCAGTCACCGGGGAGCTGTTGCGCGCTGAGTGTGCACAGTCATATTGTAACCTATCAGATCTCTAACCTCCTATGTAACTATAGCCATGAGGCTGCATGTACAGCGCTGTGCATTATCACCAGCTGCCGAGCCCAGTTTCTGTGTATACAGTAAAAAGTCCTGAGAGAGACTCCACAATGAAAACCCTCCCGTTCCGCTCATGTTTAATTCATGCTCTGGATTTTGCAGGGCTTGATTGCATGTGTTGGACTTTCCTGTTTTTTGCACGTTTGTTGTTTCTCACCCGCGCAGAATAATGCATTACAATGTTTGCCATCAAACGTGTGCCGTGGCGCTGACAGTGGGCAGATGCTCATTAGCAGAGGCAGTCAACCCTGGTGGGCTATTTACACAGAACGCTAGTGTGGCACCTTAACGACCTTAAGTCAATAACAGGCCCGGACACTCCCCAGGTTTTCATATTTGTGTTTCTTTAAATTAACCACAGTTCGTCCCTACTCCCAGTGTCACTACGAGCAGCGGCGCGTCCTTAAATTCGCTGTTTCGTTTCTCTGCTCTGACTTATTGTCGGCGTTGCCTCGTGATGGCTCCCCGCATCACTGAATCGCTCCTTCATTATTGACACGGAAAGATGTTTACCTACCTGCTCACCGCCCATGATGACTCAGACCGGCCGAACTTTCCTCTGTTCATCACTTCAGAACGGCCACCCTCATTTCTCCTGACCTACTTTACGCATACAGTTCTGTCCGTACGCATGTGGACAATGAAACGCTGCAGCACATCAGAGTTTAACTGACAGACTGGTAGAATGATGCCATTTAGGTGTAAAGGGTCAGTTCGTAGAAATGATCTCATGGGGGGTGAGTTGTGGACCCACCCACTGACAGGGTAAGGTACATTATGATGCTCGGGTTTGTACTGTGTTTTTCCTGTTGTATCTACACTCTTGAAATAATTGTGTTTTCAGGCATAATCCCCTATTTATCACCCCGCCCCATGAAGGGGGGAGGCAAGGGGTTATTGTTTTTGGTTTAGTTTGTTTGTTAACACTTTAGCAGCGAAACTACTGGTTCATTCATTCATTCATTCATTCATTCATTCATTCATTCATTTTCTGAACCTGCTTTATCCTCACTGGGGTCCCGGGGGTCTCTGGAGCCTATCCCAACTACTTATGTGCGAAGGCGGGGTTCACCCTGGACATGTCGCCAGTTCATCGCAGCACTATTGGTTCAATTCATACCAAACTGGTTTGTAGATTGCCAGAGACCCAGAACAGATGCCATTATATTTTGGGAAAAGTAGGTCAAAGTTAACATTTTTCATGATTAAAAAAAAAAAAATGTTCCCATTTACTTATAATGGGTGAAATACGTGCGAGGGGCGGGGTTTGTTGTGCCTGGCACCATTTGTTCCTATAGATACACATACTGAGTCCCAGTTGTACTTTATCTACCATCAGTAAATCACATAGTCGCAATCATTTCACGAGAAGAGGTAAAAAATGTTTTATTCCAACGTTATGAGCAACAGTAAAATTTGATTCCCTCAAGCAGTCGAAATGACAATAAGCTACAAAGAAGACGGTGGCTTTTCTAAAGGAACTCGCTTGAATGTGTTTCATGCAAAGGGGTAAGAACTTCAGGTCTCAAATGAAGACAATGCAGGAGTATCTTTAAGTTGTAATACCGCTGTTGGCCACTGGGCTTGGCTCCAAAAAGCCCTGGCTGTCATAGAATTATAATAGCTGTCTCTCTAAATATACTAACTTTGTTTAAAAAAAAAAAAAAAAAAGGACATTATTTATTTATTTATTACCCGGGACTCACTCCAGTTTCACCCGTTTTATTTGGACACTAATAAGTGATCTTTCCCATCTTTACATATGTCCTCCATTAATCCAATACCAGTGCAAGTAGAAGCCTTTACTGTCCGATGTCATTCTGCTCAACAACGGAGTCAGACTTTGGTTTTATTTAATGAAACACATTCTTCCTGACAAACAGCTTCACTGTAATTGTCTTGAATAGGTTCCACTAACAACACCGTAAAATGACTTTATACTCACTATTTGATGAAGTTTACTGAGACAGAAAACTAGCATTTAGCATTAACTGACCTCCAGTGGGCGACGTCTTGGTTTCTACACCCATTAATTGCACACAGTGCGTGGTTTTATGTCAGAAGTGTTTACTGAAAGGGTCAAAATGCACAGACATCTCTGAAGTATTATCTGGTGAATCCGATTCCGACACTTTCAGAGACTGATGTTGGCATTTAAATTTCATGTTTAAAGGTTTTTCATGTGTGGGTTTGTGATAAAAAGCTGGACACAAACTATGAAATGACCAAAACAATGATAGTGTAGATTCAAACAGTAGAAATAGGTTTGATTATTAAGGTTCAGATCCGGCCACTGCTCCTCCACATCCAGAGGAGCCGGTTGAAGAAATTCAAAGATTCAAAGCTGTTATTGTCATATGTAGCAGTAAGGAAGCATGTTCCTTGTAGTTTGAAATTCCAGTGTGTTGTCTAATTAATGCAAACGATATACAAACAAGTATAAATAGATAAAACAATAAATAAAAAATAAAAAAAATAGAACAGGCAGATAAAATGGTCCAAAGATGGTTTGGACATTTGGTGAGGATGCCTCTTGAATGCCTGAAAAATGAACTATTTTGGGTATTTTCAACTGTGAGGAGACCCTAGGGTAGACCCAGGACACACTTGAGGGATTATATCTCTACACTGGACTATATTATAGTTAGTTAATAAAAAATAAAAAAAAACATGTTTATTTGCCTAAAATCTTTGTTCTGTGTTTTAACATAATCATTTCAATTAACTAAAGGCAAAATCACAAAATTATTCGATGATCATGACATTTCAAGCAAAAAAGTATCGGTGTCGGCGATACTAGCCCTGTATTTACTTGGTATCGGATTGATACCAAATTTCCCAGTATCGCCCACCTTTAGTATTGATGCGAAACACTGGAACACATTGTAATACATTACTCCATGAATCGGAACAGAATTCATGTTTGAAACCCCCTTAAACAGTCGACCAGTATTATTTTTCTAGTGAGCATTTATAACCAACACCAATTTGATGTATTATTCTCAAATCCTGCGTGGAATACCTCTGCAGAAGTACGTGAATGCCCTAAAACTAGCACTTCATTATTATTTCACTTTGCAGCTTTGTAATTGCTCTTTGTAGAAATTCCAGGAGTTTAGACAAGAGCGAGTACTTGAGGTTTCCATCACTCATATTTGCACACATGAATCACCAGCGCACACGCCTTCGCTTTGCAGGTGAGACTGACAGAGGCAAGTCATCGCCCTTGTCTCATCTCATCACGCAGCCAGACACTGTCTCTTTGACAGCCTCATCAAGCACACAATGAAGACACAGAGACAGTCTGAGGGCGAAGGGAGACTGGAGATCTCAATCAAACGACTGAAAGAGGAAAGAGCCGGAGCTGGGAGTGATGGCAAAATGTATGTCTATCTTCCAGCCCGTTAAACACCACAGGAGGAGACACAGTGACGTAGTTTGACACGTTGTTAGCATTCTAAAAACACAGGCTAACACGTTGATTAAGTCGCCGGCGTGTGAATCCACAGGAAGCTTCTGTTTTACACACAAAGCCGACTGTTGGAGGTCAGAGGCTCGGCTCAGACCTGCAGGGTTCACTCCAGGGCTGATGATGATTGCCTTCATAAATAATGTCAGTGTATGGGGTCGAACTAAATGCAATATTCATGTCTGGAAGCGTCTGGAAGGCAACACCGATTCCCTCAGCTTGGGAGACGCGGGCGGGGGTGAGTTGCACAAATGTCCTGTGTGATGCAGCTGTAATGCTCAATAAATAGTCTATTGAAAGTCATTGAATTAAGCTGCAGTTTAGTTTTACAGCAAGCCTTCTGTTTTTCCAGTAAAAACCCTCATTTATGGCCCCTCTCTAGCCATTTCTCATCAAAACAAACTTATCTGTGTTGCCCGGTGATTCGGAGCGAAGTTCGCGATGACAAAGCAGAGTCGTTGCCTCTAAAACAACAACGATATTGCCAAGTCGAATCAGCTCCGTCTTTGGCAATTTTATCTCGGTTTTCCCTGAATTGTTTTTATTTGAAACAAACAGTCGCTCAGGCTGAATGCAGCTGCGTAAAATCAATACGTTCCATAATGCAACGGCATTTCATTTCGCTAACTCAATTAAATGTGCCTCATTTTTTAAATTGCAAGAGGGAGATCCACAAGTCATTGATCTCCCTCTCTTCATTATGCTTTCTGTCGCTGCCTCTCATGCATAGAAATATAATACACAAACACACATATACTGTACACACATAGCATGGCGTTTTCATATCCCATTTTCTTTCCCGTGGCACCTCTTTGGGAGAGCTATTCGCATTTTATAGTGTGCTGAATATGACACTCAGGGGTTGTTCCTAAAAGTTTCTTGAAGTAAAACCTTGTCTCTGTGTGCTCTCCTCTGCAGCCATCCTGGCTTTGTTCAATAAAAAATACCCTCTCCACTTTAATGGCTGCCATATTCTGCAGCCGGGTGCTTCTACATTTATGTGAAGCATTTTATGCATTCTTTTTTCATTAGCACATCAAGTGCATCTGAAAGCACAAGCACAACTACTTCAGCTTTACGCTCTGTACATGTTATTTCAGCTTTTTCTCTTGTTAGCAGAGCTCTTCAGAGAACTGTGTCTGTGGAGAAAATAAATCCACTGGCAGGTACACAACCTGCGTACACGACATGTTTTTAAAGGCTGCTGGAGGCAAGTCAAGTGTCGAGTCACTGGAGATAAATCCGGCGCCAATCAAAGTCATTTTAGAGCGCGGGTCTGATGCGAGAGCTCGTATACGATGTGGGAGCAAAGAAACTATGGAAACGTCTTGTGTTTGCAGATTACTGTAAATATTTGTTTTGTAAAATCGGAAATTCTGATGGAATCAAAGATAGCCCAGGAACAAGATTTTCCTGATGCTGTGGGACATGGGTTTCATCACCGTCGGGGCACTTCAGAAGACTAGCAGCAGATGGTAACTGAACAGAAACAGAGTAAGACTTCTTCTTTATTGCTATCATCACGCCAGTAAATGTTGGATCCAAACAAGAGGCAAAAGAAAGCAAATGCTACATGGCTAGCGGTAAAAAAAAAAAAGGTGTTATTCATTGATTTTCTGAACAACGTAGTCTTCGAGAAGGTTCCGGTGACCAACGGGTGAAGGCAGGTTACATCCTAGAAATATCGCACAACCATTCACTCTCACATTCCAACGTGATATCATGACTCGCGTAAATATACAACACCGCTTTTAACTGGCGTGTTATCTGTACGCATTATAAGCTTTCTGCGTGCATGTTTACGTCATTATTAGCCCCCCCCCCGTCCAACCTGAATCAGTGCGTCAAATACAGAGCGCTGAGAGTTAGGGTTAGCGGTTATGGTTACATGAACTGGAGATGTTGCCAATCAAATGCCTCTGAAAGGTCGAAAATGCGCACATGTAGCACACCAAATGTCATAAGACCTGACGTGACTTAAAACGCCATTTCATGAGATCAGACTCCACAAATTAACCGATTAAGGTGCACGTCTTTGGTTGGCGGTAAGAAGCCGGAGAACCTGGACAAGACCCACGTAGACATGGGGAGAACATGCAAACTCAACACAGAAAGCAGGACTTTCTTGCTGTGAGACAACACTGCTCACCACTGGGCCACCCAGTTATGTTATTAATGTAGTATTAGTTTATTCTGCCTTTATTGATGTAATCTACATGACTTCATTAAACCTCCGAATACAGGGAATGTTTTACTTCATACATTACGGCAGCAAAAGGTGCAGATTTATGCTAACATGTCCCCAAAACTGCAACTAATTCTTCTAAATCATCTCACCCTGGTTCTTGGCCACAGTATAGAACATAAATCCAACCCTCTCCAGGTTATTCAATGGGACCTGGGCCAAACCACGGACTGGATAGAGTGGATAGAGGAACCATGACATCTTCCATTACTTTCTGACTGCTGTTTTGACGTCAGTAGTTTGCGATTTGTAAATAGCCATGTTAGCTTTTAGGAGCCATAAATGAGCGTATTTAGACCAAAGGGGCAGAACTACAGTAGAACCAAAGGGTCAGAGGTGAGCTAATGCTAACAGCTAGCTTAGTGACTCGGTACAATGCTAACCCTCTTCAAGCACTGTGTTGCAAAGTAATTCTCTAGCCTGAATGGTGGAACCTATTAACCACATCTGGTGTGTGCTGTCAGGAGGAAAAAAAAAAAATGTTTTATTCATGGAATTGAAACTCTGAAAGTCTGACACAGCAAGTGAGCGGCTTCTCAGACAGACCTGTCAATAAATCCCTCTGCAGACATAAAAGCTTCCATTTGACCATCAGATCAGTTGTTAGAGGGTCCAAATAAAACAGACTGGAATGACTTCTGCGGGGGAAAAAAATAAAATAAATTATTGACCTAAACATGTTTGGAGGGAAGTCCAATTTAAGTCTATGGCAGCCGGCCCCAGTGGCCGTTAGTGGTACTACAACTTACTTACAAAATACTTTTGTTGTGGCTTCATTATGGAACCAGGGTCTGTGACCATTGGACAAAAGTAAAGATTCATATCCAATAAATTTAGCCAAAGGTGTTTCCTGTCTTTTTAAATGCAGATGTCATTAATTTGATTTTAAATTGTTGTTGGTTTTTTTTTTTTTTTTGGGGGATGATAATGATGATGGTGATGAACATAGTAGCCCCATTAATCTCTGGATTTTGGTGATGTTTTGACACAGCAATAGAAAGTGTCATACATTTTTATGTAGAACAAGACATATGGCATGTCACTGCTGCACTGAAATAGCCAAGTTATTAGATTAGATTACATTAGATCTGATTAGATTAGATTTTATTGATCCCACAATAGGGAAATGTAACAGTCAAGGCAGCAACAGAATAAAGTGCAAGAAAATAAGTGCACATGCATAAAGACAGTGCAAAGAAACAAAAACAAGATAGTACAAAAGCAAACAGTGTAAAATAAAAACATAATCATCCCGACTAGACTATTGCAACTCTCTCCTGGTAGGTCTACCTGCTTGTGCAATAAAACCTCTGCAAATGGTCCAGAA